>CM077157.1:11983715-12346215 GCA_039583875.1 Platanthera guangdongensis | reverse complement strand
AAACCAGCCCGCAAACCCGCCTGTTCATAGAATTAAAGATAAGCCCGGCAGCCCGCAAGCCCGCCTAATTTCAAACATTCATTATGAAATTCTATATTTAAACCCAAAAGTTTTAAACCTAAAAACAGTGTGAGACTATAAAAGCTCTGATTTTATATTATAATATAACTATAATTTAAATGGCTGGCGGGTGAACAGTGATCATGCCACTTTCACCCGCCTGTTATATTATTATTATATATTTATATAATTATAATATAATTATAATATATTATAATTAAAGAAATGTTTTATAATGAAAATAAAAGCAATGAAATGTTTTTTAAGCCCACCTTCGCCGGCCGGGGGGGGGGGGGAGGGGGCGGACGAAGCCCACCGTCGCCGGCCCGGGGGCGGGCGAAGCCCGCCGCTGCCGCCGAAGTGCGGGCGAAGCCCGCCGTCGCCGTTCAGGTACTGTGGCGCGTTGCCATGTTTTTTTCAAGCCCGCCGGGGGGCGGGCGAAGCCCTAAAATCAGCCCGCAAACCCTCCTGTTCATAGAATTAATGATAAGCCCGACAGCCCGGAAGCCCACAAGCCCGCCTAATTTCAAACATTCATTATGGAATTCTATATTTAAATCCAAAAGCTTCAAATCTACCGACAGTGTGGGACTCTAAAAGCTCTGATTTTATATTATAATATAACTATAATTTAAATGGCAGGACGGGTGAACTGTGATCATGCCACGTTCACCCGCATGTTATATTATGATTATATATTTATATAATTATAATATAATTATAATATATTATAATTAAAGAAATGTTTTATAATTAAAATAAAAACAATGAAATGTCTTTTTAAGCCCGCCGTCGTCGGCCGGGGGGCGCGGGCGAAGCCCACCGTCGTCGGCCCGGGGGCGGGCGAAGCCCGCCGTCGCCGCCGAGGTGCGGGCGAAGCCCGCTGTCGCCGTTCGGGTACTGTGGTGCGTGGCCATGTTTATTTTTAAACTCGCCCTTCGCCCGCCGTCGCCGGCCGGGGGGGGGGGGGGGGGCGCGGGCGAAGCCGCCGTCGCCGGCCGGGGGGAGCCGACGAAGCCCACCGTCGCCGGCCAGGGGGCGGGCGAAGACCGCCGTCGCCGCCGGGGTGCGAACGAAGCCCGCTGTCGCCGTTCGGTTAATGTGACGCGTGGTCATCGGGCCGGAGGCCCGCGCCTGTCACTCGTGTATATATATATATATATATATATATATATATATATATATATATATATATATATATATATATATATATATATATATATATATCGATATACACACACACACACACACACACACACACACGCGCGAGCATCTTCGCACGGGCGAATTCGCACGGGCGCCTGCCTCCGAATGAGTTTCTCCCTTGCTCGATGCGTCGTTGCGGGCTGCGCCCACATCAAATCGGGATGCGCCCGCATCAAAGCATGATTCTGAGCCTTTTCATGCATTGCATGATTCTGATTATCCTCAAGCGAACCAGCCTATCCTATGCTACATAAGGGGAATTACGTGATGGTTGTATGCGGAGACACATCGGGTTGTGAATTCCAACGTGGCAGATAAAATAATCATATATCTACATGGACCAATCAATAGTTCACTCCCATAATCCATCCTCTTTTAGGAAAATATACTTCAACTATTTGTATCAAATAAACAATAAAATACTTCCAAGTTGAAGAGAAGTATCCAAATAATATGCCTGATTTTTCAATAATCCATATTTGTAGCAATGAAAGACTCTTGTTCCTCCCCGATATGATGCGGGCGCAGTGCCCGCAATATATACATATGAGTACTCAAAATGACCGTAAAAAAATATAAATAAATATTATAATTTTTTTAAAAAAAAATTACGTTTTGTCATAAAAACTTTAATTTCACGTAATTTTTATCTCCCTCTTCTTTCTCTCTCTTCCCCATCTCTCTCACTTTCTCTCTCCCTCTCTCTCTACTCCCTTTCTCCTCTCCCTTAAGCCATTTCTCTCCGTTTCTCTCTCCCTCTCTCTCCTCCCCTCTCTCTCTTTCTCTCTCTCCTGTCTCTCTCCCCCCATCTCATGCTCTCTCTCATGATCAAATGGTTCTTATTTGATCTATGGTGTGCCTCCAAATACCTATATTGCTTTATATAATAAGATATATATTTATACAATAAGCAAGAAGCAATGTTACACCATGTGTAATATTTTAATACAAAAATTCCCTTATAAAAATATTTTTTTTGGTTAAGTTTGGGGGTATTTTGGTCTTTTGGCCCAATCAAGACTAAATTAGAATAGATTTCCTCGCTCACTCCACTGTTCCCTTGCCTCAAATTCGCGACACATTTTATGTTTTATATTTTTGTATTTTTAAGTTTGCGGTATTCTGGTGGCCCCACTGGAGCGCCACCGGAATACTGCCTGAAGGTTCGCTGGATCCCGACGAACCCGCCGGGGTCTCCGGTCAGGCCGTCGGCGGATCCGCCGCCGGTGGTGGAGAAGTTCGAAATTTGGGGGGGGGTGCCGAATTGCTGATCGGGTTTGAGGAGAGAGAAGTTAGGTTTTTTTGGCTTTTTTTTATTTGCAAACCTAATCCGCTATTTGCAGCCGCAGATCCAACGGTTTAGGAACAAAACAGTCAAATCTGATGACCATATAATTAGCCTATTTTCGAACTCATTTTTATTGGCAGACCCAGATACTTCTTTTTATAATAGTAATAAATAGCATTAGTATATATATATATGTATATATATATATGTATATATATATATGTATATATATTCATATATATATATATATATGCATATAAATATTAGTACTCAAAATGATCGTAAAAAAATATACATAAATATTATAAATTTTTTTCATAAAACAATATTTGTTTTGACTTAAAAATATTAATTTTGACTTAAAAAAAGTTGATTAGTTTAATATCATTTACTCAGAAAATATTAATAATATGCTTAATGACAATCTTACTTAAATAAATCGATGATATGCCTAATGACAAACTATCATAATAGGTGTAAGAAATCTACTAAAAATCTTTGAATTTAAATTGATTTTCATCGTTCTTTTATTTTTTTGATAGTGTAATTACTTGAATGAGCTTTATATTTAATTTTTTTGACGTAAATTATAATAAATGTAAAGTAATTAAAATATAAAAATGAGGGCATAATTAATACTTTTGAATATTTCATCAAGGACAATTTTTTTATATACATATGAGTGCTCAAAATAACAACAAAAAAATTTACATCAATATTGCTATTTTAATTTTGTAAAAAAACTATATGTTGTAAGTAAAAATATTTTCCGCTCTCTTTCCTCCTCTCTCTCTATTATATAAAATATAATATATAATATAATTATATATAACTAAAACTCACGCAATATCTCTCTACAACTTTTTCTCTCTCTATCGCTCTCCCCTCTTCTGCTCTCTCTCCCTTTCGTAGCTAGCTACTGCTATATAATATAAAATATAAAATATAATATATAATATAAAACCCACTGATCCTCTCTCTACAGCTTTCTCTCTCTACCGCTATCCCTCTTCTGCTCTCTCACCTTTCCGCATCAATAGCTTTAGGATCCCTATTTATTTTCTTTTTTTAATGATTCAAGATCGGACGACAAATGAATTTTGCAACCATGATCCGACGGCAGTGAGAATTTTGAACTCATGACTTCATACTTCTTTTATAGTTGTAGCAAAAAATGAGATCTACAACTTTCATGTTGAACATTTTTCTAAAATTTGCACGGTTTAGCTGGAATCTGGCCCGAAAGGTTGCTGGCTCGAATTTTAAAAATTATTATTATTATATTCATTTCGAGCCAACAATCTTTCGGGCGAGATTCCCGTCAAATCGTGAAAATTTTGAAAAAATGTTTAACATGAAAGTTTTATATCTCGTTCTTGGCTACAAAATGCATATATTATTCGCATAATTCCGACATATATTGTGTGAGAACTAACTCAATTTTTTTTATGCTTAAAAAACTTGAACTTATATATGTTATTCTGATATATATCTCTACCATATATAAAGAAATATCAAATCCATGAATTAAAAATTCGTTGAAGAGATTATAGCCGTCGGATTTAAATTCAATACTCAGCAGCCATTCATTTTTTTAATACTAAAAAAATAAACATTTGTAGATATCCTAAACCTATAGTATGGGAAGGAGAGACAGGAGAGAGAGGGAGAGAGGCCGGCCGGTTGGGGCGGCAAAAAAAATGTAAATTATAGAGAGAGAAAGAGAGAGAGAGTGAAAAAAGGCGGAATCGGCTGTCAGACAAACAAATGAAAAGAGAGAGGTAGGGGAGAGAGTGTGGTAGAGAATTAGAAATATAAAGAAGAGAGAGAATGAGGGAGAAAAAGAGAGAGAAAAAATTATTTTTTGTACCTTAAAATATATATTTTTTACAAAATAAAATAGTAATATTGATGCATATTTTTTTACGGTCATTTTGAGTACTCATACGTATATGTTGCGGGCGTAGCCCGCATACGCATCGAGCACGGACGAAGACCGTGGGGAAAGGCGGGCAAAGCCCGCCTGGATGAGGTCGAAGACCGCCCGAGAGCATCGAGTACGGGCGAAGTCCACCGCCGCAAGCCCGCCTGGATGAGGTCGAAGACCGCCCGAGAGCATCGAGTACGGGCGAAGTCCGCCGCCGCGACTGGGTACTGTCGCGCGGGGCACGAGGGCCGGAGGCCCGTGCCTGTCACTCGTATATTTATATGGAAATACTGTGTACTGCGAATATCACGAGTTTAAAATTTCACAAGCCGTTAGATCATGAGTTCATAATTCAATAACCGTCTGATCAAGCATAATAATATCATTCCATCTCTCCACATTTTAGTAGGTCTCCTAAACCTACCATTAGGATGTCCTAAACCTATGTGAAATTACGATTTTGCCCTTATAACTATTAAAAAAATAGGGTGACTGACTATTAAAATTATATTTTAATTTAAACGCGACTATCAGGTTTCGATCGTAGGACCTCAAGGACAGGAGGAACAACTCAATCCAATGAGGCAAATAGACAACTATGATAACAAGTCAAATAATTTATATTTATATTGTTATATTTTATGTAATTTTATAAAAAAAATTATATAAATATAAGTATAATATAATTCATTATTACATATAAATATACTATAGCCGGGTACAGTTACGCGAGATTGTAGTGGCCCGTTCTCGATGCGTCACTGCGGGCTTCACCCGCTTGGCATTCCGGCGGGCTTCGCCCACATTCCGGCGGGCTTCGCCCGCATTCCGGCGGGCTTCGCCCGCCCCCCGACAGTTAAAAACGGCTTCGCCCGCATTCCAGCTGGCTTCGCCCGCCCCCCGACAGTTAAAACGGGCTTCACCCGCATTCCAGCTGGCTTCGCCCGCCCCCCGACAGTTAAAACGGGCTTCGCCCGCATTCCGGCGGGCTTCGCCCGCCCCCCGGCAGTTAAAAAAAATTTAATTTTCTGATTTTAAGAATTATTTAATATTCAAAATTTTAAAATTAATATTTTAAAATAATTATCTAATTATTTATTACATAAAAAATAAAAATAAAAAATTGTAAAAAAGAAGAAATCGGGCCAGGCAAGGCCGACGCTTCCGCCCACAGCCGCCGTCGGAATTCGGCTATATATGGCTCAATGTTACGTGCACGTTTTGTTTTACTATGCGCACACCTAAAAAACATAAAACACCTATTAAATTCTAATTCCTATATACTCACAAACGCATCAGGCCGTACCTAATTTTGCATTTCCTCCGGAACGCTGAGCGACCCCGCCTCCTTTGATGCGGCTTGTTTGACTTCTTGATTTTTCTTCCTATGCTTTAAGCCTCTCGCCGAGACGTGGGGCATGTTTGACAAAAGTGGAGGCTTTCAAAAATGTTTCAGGTCATGGTATTTGGGAGAAAAGTGGATATGGGAGATACGGGGTTTTTGGCACTTAACATCTTTCAATTGAGGGTGTTTGGCACATTGCACCCTCATATTAAATCTTTGGCACTTTGCACTCTCTAAAACTCCAAATGCACTCTCATTCTATTAAAATCATTTATTTTAAAACCCCAAATGCACCGTCTAAAACCCCAAAATCCAATTGGAGGGTGAAAAATGCCAAAATTTTAAACCTGCGGGTAGACCCTTACCTATTGTTCTAACGTTTTAAAATAAATTTAAGTTTGCCGAATTGGGTATGACCTAGTTTAATATTGATCATAAGTTATTTGATAAAATAAAATGTAACAAATTCGCATTCAAAAAAAAGTATATGAAACAAGACTATCATAATCTGCCCGATTTCCAAACCTACCAAATCACAAAACAAAAGCTTCATTTAACGACGCGGTGACGGAGTTCCCAATTGGCTTCCTTGCATCACCCCGTCAACATCTGCAAGTTGCACAAGGACGGCAATGGATCGGCTCACTCTGTTCACACTATCCACCGCCGTGGCCATGTCGGCAGTAATCTCCTTCCCCGTGCCGGCCAAGTCGGTCGGAACCCCAGCGCCTCCGTACGCCAACTACACCGTCGGCGACGCGTCCGGCTGGTTCTTCAACTACACATCCAACTCCTCCATCACCAACTACACCACTTGGGCAGCCTCCAAATCCTTCTATCTCGGCGATTTCCTCAGTATGTTTTCACGCCTCCAATTAGGTCTAGTTTTTTTTTTTTCTTCTGTTCGCCCTTTTCTTCACGCCGCTAGGTTTTTATTTCAATCGCTTAATTTGCAGTTTTCAACACGAATTCGAACACGACGGTTGTGCAGACCTACAACGCCACAACCTACATTCTCTGCGGCGCCGACGACGGCGACGAAACCTTCGTTTACACGCCGCAGAACAACAGCAATTTCGGTGTGGCGGGAGTAGTGTCGGTGCCGCTGACGTCGGAGGGCGCAAACTACTTCTTCTCCGACGCCGGCGAGGAGGGGATTCAGTGCGCGAGGGGATGAGGTTTGAAATCAAGGTGGCACGTGGTAGGGGGCTTCCGCCGGAGCTCAGCCAGCCGCCACCGCCTCCGTACGTTGATGTGCAGGTGCCTCCGCCGCCGTTGGACACGCCGGGGGACTCGCAGGGGGAGCAGTTCTACAGAGGCGGAGCGGCGGATGGCTTCCGGTGGGGAATTTGGAGGAGAAGCTTGACGGCGGGGGCTCTCGCCGCGTTCATCTTCGTGTGAAAAGGTAACGGATTATGCGGCAGCTAGCTGGATGCTGAGCTTAATATCATGATGATGATTATGATTATTATTATAAAATTTTGTTTAGAAATTATTTTTTTGGGTTCGATCCCATCTTGAGACGTGTGATTATGAGTGTAAATTGAGTTGAGTCGACTCGAAAGCTCGATATTATACATATGTGATGCAGTTGTTTGAAATAAAGTAATTATTGATTGATGAATTGGTTTCTTGTTAGAAAGTTCTGACTTTGATGCCGGCCAGTTCTTGTTCTTGCAAAAAAGCGTTGACTTCGACTTTGAAAAATGCAGGCCTTGCTTTGAGTGTTTGATGCTGAATCCTTATTTACCCTTGGGAATTTCCTTATTAAGGATTTATTGATCTGAATTGGAGTAGGAATCATAGGATTATGTCGAGAGTTCTGATGGGGTTCCTTGAATTTTCTAAGGCTCTTTTTTGGAATATTGGTGAGAGAAGTTTAAAAGAGAGATGCTAAATTGCATTTTAAAAAGTGTAGTTTTAAAATTGAGATTTTATTTCGGGAACCTCCGTTTCAATGACGGTTTAAATTATTTTCAAAATTATCTTTAGATGAATTTTATTTATTTCAGTATTATATTTGTGATTTTTTTTTACAAATTTATGAATATAATTATATTTTTTTATAGGAGTTAAATTGATTAAATGAAATGAAATTAAATTAAAAAATATTTCAAACAGCCGTTTTGAAAGGGATAATGAATCTCCATGACCTTTTCAAAACGGAGAAAAAAATAAGTTTTAAACTGGTCGTTTTAAAATGACAACATTTTAGTTGTTACCAAACACTTTTCCCTCGGTCCGTTTAGAACGTAATGAAGTCAAAATGGGTTCCCAAACATAGCCAAAGTTAAACCAAGAAGATTTTGATCAAAGACACGCAAAAGAGCCAACCCGACCAAACGAGCCACGCGTACAGAGCCACGCTCTCCCGCTTGAAGTGTCTGAAATCGCCTCAAAGGGAGATCAGGGCGAAGCAAGCCCGCACGTGAACGCCAAGCTCAAGCACGAGCACAAGAGACGTGTATGCCTCGCGCACGCGCAGGCCCTGCACGCGCGTACAAGCAGCAGCGTGCGCGAGCGCTGCATGCGGCATCGCACACGACCGCCCAGGGGGCACTTTCGTCATTTGGCTAAAATCGGTGATCCAGGCGACAAAATGGAGGGACATCATTCACTAACACAAATTTCGCCTCAGCGCAATTACCAGCATTTCTTTCCAAAAAAACTATAAAAGGCCCACAAACCCTCTTTAGAAGATAGACAACTCAAGAGACTTAGATCGTTTCTCCGCTCGAAATTCGCTCCGCTCCCCCTCTAGCGCAAAGGTATCCTAATGCTTCTAAGACACGACATTCTTCCCCACATGAGCGCTCTGATCAAGGCTCCGACTCAACATGAGCGTTTCCATTGAGGCTCCGAGGACTTGACAATTTTTCCACTGGAGCGCTCCCACCCAGGCTCCAAGTACTTAGTTTCTTTTTCATCGTTTTCATACTTTGTACTTGTAATGGAGAGGTGGTCTGTCACCATTCGAGAAATTATCTTAACTCTTGTAAACACCAACAAAATAATGAATTTTGGCCCAACATAGATCCAACCACATGTTTTTTTACCCTTTCCTGGTTTTCCACGTAAAAAAAGCCTTTTGTTTATTGCTGCTGGTTTCATTGATTGTTTGCGCGCCTTGTTTGATTCCGAACTAAGGCGGTCTGATTCTCCGGACCGGGAAAAAATCGGGTAACCCGCAACAGTTTGACGTCGTCTGTGAAAAAGTGTTCACAAATTCTGCAAACCTCTGGAAGCAGTATCGCCCAACTAGCAACAATGACAAGAAGGAGTGCACACATTGCTAACGACACAACCCCGGAAGAGCATGCCGAGATTAGCCCCCGCCAACTCGCCTGCAAGCAACACTTCGCTGCCGAATGGAGCCACTGTCGCCGCGCCTACGGACTTAGTGGAGGAGCGTGCCTAACTATTGGAGGAGCGCCAGACAGAAGTATTCACCCTCTTATAAGATCTAGGAGTGGGCAATCCTCCTAACGCAGCTGATACGCACATAACATAAATAGTGGTCGCCCGGGAGCGTGCCCTGCCTCTGGACGTGACTCGCCCCGAGGGTCCCCCTGCCGATGAACTTTTCGATGAAGCAAGCTCCATGCATGCCGCCCGAGGGCTAGAGCCGCAGGCTGGCACTTAGCTCTACCCTCGCCCAACGAACGTGGACGCCCGACAAGACGACCGTGCAGGCACATCCAGTTCCACACAGGTTCAATCTGCCGCACTTCGAGGACTTCGATAGGATAGATGATCCCCTGGAGCGTGTAAATCACTTCGAGACGATCATGAGCCTCTTCAACGTGCCTGATCAATTACTGTGCCAAGTGTTCCCCACGACTCTGAAGGGGCAAACACACACCTGATTCCACCCCCAGCGGGCGGGGGAGATTAGCAACTTCAGGAAGCTCACCCGTCTCTTCATTGACCAATTCATAGCCAACCGACAGATTGTCAGAGACCCCTCTCACCTCTCTAGCATCCACCAAAATGAGGGAGAATCACTCAAGGAGTTCTTCCGTCACTTCACCTCCGAGACGCGACAAATCCCGGGAGTCGATCCAGAGCTCCTTCGCGACTTCTTTCTCGGAGTGTTCCGCCCAACGGATTCTACTCCGCTTTAATGTAAGAAATGGTACCAAGTTTCGCATACCTCATTTACCGGGTCGAGGCGCAGATCGCGGAAGATGAGACCATCGAGGCTCGCCGCCAACAATTTGAAGGGACTTCCAAGCAGAAGAGGGAGCCAGGGCCTTCACCCCGGCACACTGTGGGAGCGACGACCGCCGCAGCAACCCTTGCCCGGATCAAGACACCCCCTGACACCGTGAATTCACCCGCAGAATACCGCTCAAACACAGGTACTCATGGGTCATGGCCATTAGAGACTCTGGCATGCTCTGACGATCCAAGTATGATGCACAGAGACGAATCGAAGATCCGTCCCTAGCTGCTTGCAGAAGTCCTCTAACTAGAGGCTGACGAACTGTGGCCCATTGTCGGTGACAATGACGAAAGTAATCCCGAACCTGCATGCAATCTCTCCCCAAATGAAATTCTTTACAATCTGCGAAGTGGTCTTGGCCAGGGCTTTTGCCTCGATCCATTTGGAGAAGTAATCGATCATGACAAGGAGGAACTTCCTTTGTTTACTGGCTTGAGGAAAGGGGCCGATCAAGTCCATCCACCAGATGACGAAGGGCCATGAAGCAGTGATCGAGCGCAGATGTGAGCTGGTTATAGTTGAAGAGGCACGAAGAGCTGACATTGGAGACATTTCTTGGAGAAGGCTTCCGCATCCTTTCGAATGGTGGGCCAGAAGTATCCGTGCCTTAGAATTCTTTGTTCTAGAGTGCGAGTCCCTGAGTGACTGTCACATTCTCCTGAATGAATCTCCTCCAAAACACGAGGGATTTCAACTTTTGACAAACACCGGGCCATAGGGCCTGAGATAGTTTTGCGGTAGAGCTCCCCCTCCTGCAGTAAGTAATATGCGGCTTTGTAGCGGAACTTCCTTTGATCCCCCTCGCTGGCAGGGACATGTCCTGTAGCTAAGAAGTAAAGAAACGGATCCCTCTAGGATACCCTCTGCTCTATCTCCATCATCTACCCCTCTTCGATGGACGGTCGGAATAGTTCGGTGACAGTTCCCCTAGCCTAGGGACCGTATTTGGCGAGGTAGTGGGCTTCTGAATTCTCTTATCGGGGTACATGCTCGACGAAGAAGACTGAAACCCCCCGATCAGACCTTTTACTTTGATTAAGTATCTCTGCAGGACTGGATCATTCACCTCAAACTCGCCTCTGATCTGGGACGCGACTACCATCGAGTCGGTGAAGACTCTGATATCCCGAATTGCCAACTACTTGGCGAGACGCAAGCCAGCCACCATAGCTTCATACTCCGCTTGATTATTCGTAATGGGGAAGAGGATCTCGACTGCTTGCTCGATCCTGGTTCCCTGGGGGCTAACCAGCACGACTTCACCTCCTTCCACCTCGGATGAGAAGTCGGCCAGGAAGTCTGCCACGGCCTGCGCCTTGATCGTTACCCTTGGAGAGTAAGAAATATCAAACTCGCTAAGCTCCACTGCCCACTTCGCCAGTCTGCCTGAATGCTCCACTCCATCTAGGATACTACGTAGAGGATGATCAGAGACGACCCTGATGGAGTGAGCCTGAAAATAAGGACGGAGCCTCCGAGCCGAAACTACCAAAGCAAACACCAACTTCTCCAAAATAGGATATCTCGTTTCCGCCTGCCGCAGCACTCTACTCACATAGTAGACGGGGAGCTGCCTCTTGCCTTCTTCTCGAACCAACACCGAGCTAACCGCCTCTGCTCCTACCCCCAAATAGAGAAAGAGATCTTCGTTACCCCGTGGGCCTTGGAGGAGAGGAGCTTGGGTAAGCTGTTGCTTGAGCTTTCCGAAGGCCTCCTCACACTCCGCGGTCCACTCGAACTTCTGGTTCCCCCGAAGAGTCTTGAAAAATGGAGAGCACTTCTCCCCTGCCTTGGATAAAAAACGATTAAGGCCTGCCAGTCTTCCCGTCAACCTTTGAACCTCTTTGGGATCCCTCGGGGATGCCATCTCCAGAATGACCTTCACTTTATCTGGATTAGGTTCCACCCCCTAGGAGTGAGGAGGTGACCTAAGAACTTCCCGCTTCCTGCACTGAAGATGCGCTTGGCCGGGTTGAGTCGCATCTTATACTTTCTCAGGGTAGTGAAGGTATCCACCAGATCCGTTATGTGCTCCGCAATGCTTTTGCTCTTGACAAGAAGATCGTCCACATAGACTTCCAAGTTCCGACCCTTCTGCTTCTTGAAGATTTGATCCATCATCCTTTGATAAGTCGCGCTTGCATTATTGAGCCCGAAGGGCATCATCTTGTAGCTATAACAGCCATCGCTGGTTATGAAGGAGACGTCGCAGCAGTCAGGGGATTGCATCCGGATCTGGTCATACCCTGAAAAAGCATCAAAAAAACTCATCACAGTAAACCAGACGGCGGAATTAACCAGTGCGTCGATTTGAGACAAGTGGTAGCAATCCTTTGGTCAAGCTTTATTCAGTATAGAAAAATCGATACAAAGACGTCAGCCCCCTCCGGGCTTACTCACCATTTACAACATTGTAGACCCAGCCTGGATACTGGATCTCCGAAACAAAATCTGCTTCCAGCAGCTTCTTCACCTCCTCCCTGATCGATTCCGCCAGCATGGCAACGCTCTTCATCTACTTATGACGAACAAGAGCCATTGTGAGATCCAGGTTGAGGCGATGTCAGGCAACATCGACGTCAACTCCTGACATCTCGGCAGCGCTCCAAGCGAAAACGTCGACGTTGTCTTGCAGGCAAGCGACCATCTCGATCTTCCCTTCCAGCGGCAGGGATCCTCCAACCTTCAGCAACCCAGGCTCTCCTCCTCGAGAGCTCACTTCTACCTCCTCCACCTCTTCAGCAGCACACAACCCCTTCTCCTTCTCCAGCAGCTCCTCCAACTTCTCTGCGTCACCCATCCAGCTGATGGTGCTGACGACATTCAGGTAGCACTCCCTGGAAGCCTTGGGATCTCCCCTGATACTGATCTGGACATCCCCCCGGCAGTACTTCAAGCACTGATGATATGACGACGGAACGACCTTGAAATAGTTGATGAGGGGCCCGCCTGAAGATGGCGTTGTATTCGCTCGGCGCATCGACGATGATAAAGCGACATCAGATCGAAGTCCCACCGAGTGTAGCCAGAAGTTCCACTGCCCCTTCCACCTCTTTCTTCTCTCCTGAGAAGCCAAAGAGGGGTCCATCTGCAGCCTGGACCTGAGACGCTTCCACCTGAAGCCCGACGAAGGTTCTCTTGAAAATGACGTTCACCAAGCTCCCGTTATCCGCGAGGATTCGGTCGATGGTGAAGTCTTTGATGGAGGCTTGAATCACCAAGGCGTCGTGGAAAGGGTTTTCATTCCCCAGCATGTCCTTCGAGAAGGTGATCTCTTCCAATGGCGGCGGGTTCTGCGACGTCGAGGCGACGTTCTTCCTATAGATCTGATGGAGACTACCCTTGCGGGACGCTCCGAGCCCAGCCCCTCCGTTGATCACCCATACATGCCCACCTCCTGGGCCATGTATCACCTCTCCACGACCTCCTAGGTCGATGCAATCTTCATTCCTCCTCCTTACTAAAGCTTGGAATGCTACCTGCCCCACCGGGGCCTCCTGCCTCTGCTGCTCCTTCTCTGCCACCCTGCTTCTAATCTCCTCCTCGCTTCCCAGAACTCTGGGCAAGCCAATGTCCTGTGCCCCTCTACTTGATGGATGTCGCAGTAGAGGGGAATCTCCGCCTCCTGACAGATCGCCCGTTGCTCCCTCCGACCCTGTTTGTTGTCTTGACAGGCGATGACCATCGTCTCCATTCTTCCTCCTCCTCGGCCTCCTTCCCGCCGGTTGTCGTTCCTCCTCTCCTCCTGGAAGTGCTGTCTCATTGGTGGCCTACGCTGGGGGCGATTCTCGGATATTGGAATCACCTATCCCCCCTCTTCTTGCCGGGGCCTCCACCGGCCTCCTCTCCTCTTGTCTTCGAGCCTCTCCTGCCTCCTCTCCTCAACCCTCCTGGGCTCTTCTCTCATCCTCCTTTCTTCTCTCCTCGGCTCTTCCTTCCTCCTCTCAACCTGCCTCTCCGGCGTCCTCCTTGCCTTCGCCCCCGAAGGTCCTTCTCTCTCCCCTCTCCATCGGATCATCTCTATCCAGCCTTGCCAAGAAGTCCTTGTTCTTTTCTTCTCCGCGAACGAAGGTGTTTGCCCTCTCTATCATCTCTTCGAAAGACCTCAGGGGATTAGACCCCATCTCCATACTGAACAGTCCCTGCTTCAACCCGAAATTTAGGGCCACCATTAGAGTGAATCTGTCCACCTCCTCTACCTCCAAGATCTCCTCCTGGAAACGATTGACGTAATGGTCCAAGCTCTCGTGCTGCCCTTGGGTGACCTTGAAGAGAGCTGTTGCCTCCTTCCTCTTCTTAGATGTCGCGAACCTCGCCATGAGGCCCCGACGCTGGTCAAAGAAACAGTATACGGACCATGCTGGTAGTTGGTGGAACCAATCTCTGACATTGCCTTTGAGGGTGATGAAGAAGAATCGACACTTGAAGGCGTCAGACATGTTGCGGATGGAGACGACGTCTTCAAACCATTGAAGATGTCTAACAGGGTCGTCCCTGCCAGAGTAGTAGGTGAGAACGAGCTCTCTAAACCCTTCGGGAACGGGGGCGACAAGGATCTCGTCACAGAAGGGGCTCCTCCCTCCCTGAAGGTGGCGAGTTTCATCCTTGCTGTAGGCATCATACTCGCTGCAGTGCCGAGTATCTCGGTATCTCGCCAGCGACATCAGATCCCGAAAGCGGATCCCTTGGCTTCCCGCCAGATGATATCGCGACAGCATCGATCGCTCTTCTCTTACCCAAGCGGACTCCTTTCCAGCTCGCCTCAGCGCGCTTCCTCCTCCAGTGGTGTCACGCGACTGGGAGAAGTCGCCGTGACATCGGCGCGATGAGAAAACCCGGCGAGGATGGTCTGCTCAATTCTCTTCACAAACTCCTCGAACGAGGCAACTGTCACGAACTCGCTACCTCGCGCGACATTTCCAACTCCTGCCGAGTTGCCGACCAAACCTCCATGCTCGTCATTATTGGTCATCTTACTAAACCACTAAACTTTCCTCCTTGGCTGCGATCCACGCTCACTGCACCAAGTGTTGAAGCCAGGAAAATTCTCCGACCTCGAATTCGGACCAATGCCGCATAAGGTTACCGACTTAGAGGTTAGATCAGACGACTAGGATGAAGAATGAAGGATAAAGGTCAACATGACCCCAGATGTTGCGGCAGGAAGACCCCACCATGTACCCGGATGCTCGAAAGGAGCAGCCCATTCTCAACCAAAAATAGCTGAACTGGGTACGAGGGAGACTAGCTGATGACAAGTCGCAAGTCGCGACCTGGCCTCTAAGGAAAAAGAATCCAAAGACTTGGCTAGTATCCTGAAATGAGAGCTCGCGAGTATCCTGCGGAGGATTTCCAGTGCCTCACCTCGTACCCCTAGGGTCGTATTTATAGGGAAATCCAAGGATGAGGGTTATATTTATATCCCACCCCCCGGCGACTAGGCGACTTCCGGAGGAACTCGCACGGGCTGGGTGAGTATCTCGCCTAGTCGCCTACCTGACGAGTATACGTGTGGAGCTCGCCATACTCGCCCCGGCCTTCTATGGTCTTGCGCGCTGGTGTTGACTTCTGTCTTGACTTATTGACCTTGACTTCTGCTGACCTTGTTGTTGGTAGGACCCATCCTCGACGAATACGGGTTGTACACGCTCCTTCCAGTCGCGGGAAGGAATCCAGGATCGGGGCGGCGGCTTTCTCCCTCGCACACACAGGAACAGTAGGCGGAGTGGCTTCTCGCGAACAAAAAAACAGAGGCGGCGGGCTTCTTTCTAGGCGACGATCCCCCTCACAAGAATACATGGATCAGGGTTCACTATGCCCTAGATCTCAAATGAGAAGGTCTAAATAATGAGAACCAGATCCGGATCCGAACCAATAACCCAACACCAGGAGGCCGCAAGAACTTTGAATTTCGCTCCTGTTTGTTTTATTTGAAAGCTAGCTGACGCAACCGCACCCGGGCTACCGGGCTGCTCGCAGGGCCACCTAACCCAGGATCCATAGCCGACCCAATCGCCGCAATAGGGCCGCGACCCATACATCCCAACCCGTCTCCAGTGGGCTACCAGGCTGCTCACAAGGCCCAATAATTGAACCCGGCCGCCCAGGATCCATAGCTGGCCCCACATGGCGGGTCGTTGGAGCCGGGAATCGAACCCGAGACCTCCCTAAACAGGATAAGGGCGCCAGCCCTGAACTCCTATCACCAACTGAGCTATGGATCCTGGATTAGATGGCCCTGCGAGCAGCCCGTAGCCCAGATGCGGTCACATCACTAGCATACAGCTTCCTGTATGTCTCTATGTTGGGTCTTAAGTTGATTTGTAGTGAACTCAAATTCCTTGACTCACACTATTTATTGCATTTCATGTTGATGTTCTCTCCTGTTTGTTTGTGAATTCGGGTGCGGATTTTTTACACTAAATTCAAACTCCATGAGTTCTCATCACTTCCATACTAGACCATGTATACTGTGATCCTCCAACAGAAGGAATTTTTGCATAGATTGACCCACTAATTAATCTGTTGTAAATGCATTATGTTGTCCATAACACCATCTACATAACTAATGACATTAAAGCTCCTTTGGCGCGGCATCATGTAATATATGTTTGGCTGGACATCGGCTATGACCACGAACAAGAAGTAAAACTAGTTTTTGAACATAAAAATGGATGAAGTTTCTTTGGTGAGGTCGGGAGTTCACGAACAACAGTTCACAACCACCGCGTTCAGATCGTGCAAACGATGCCTTAAGAGTACATGTGTGTTGGAAAAGTATAAAATTGTTAAACACCACTCTCTTCAAAGCAATACAAATATTCTCATACATATAATCATCCTTTTAAAAGAGCAGCTGGTTATATATATATTATATAGAGAGAATAAGAGAGATAGTCCATAGAAGTAACTTCACTTTTCAACAGTTCAACCGCAGATATAGGGAGAAATTCTTCAAAAGATTTGACTTCATCCTGGTGCCTGCTCCTACCATTAAAGCTCAAGAACCAGATCTACAATGACAGTTGGAGAATGAGATGAGTATAACAATAAATGACCTGGAATGTAGACGAACGACGAAGCGCAATTTAACTGTATTCCCTGCTTGATTATGACATTTTTGAGCTGAATCAATCTTATGAAACTGGACTTACAGTCAGTGTCGGTCTTAATCCAGTGCTCGCGATTCCTCGACTTGTTCTTGCAGAGACTTTTGGATGTCTGTGGGTTGGGATAGAGATTGCGTCTTCTCCTTCTGAGCTTTCTTGTGCTGTGTTGCCATCATCATATAATAATTTTCTGTTATAATAGTTGTTAATGCAAACCTTTTCCTTCTCCTCTGGCTGAGAAGGCCTCCCATATTTGCCCGTCTCTGTAGCAGCTTCCGGATATATTTTCTTACGAAATATCCTCAGAATCTGCAAAATTCTACAAAGCTCTATTAATTTGAATCTGTTTCCTCAGAATTCTATGTTTCCCAACAGTATAGTGAAGAAAAAAGTATGCTTGTGGTGTACACAGCAATAACAACAACACTTGAGCCTTTATCTCACTATAGTGGGGTCGGCTATATGGATCCTTTGTCGCCCAAGTACATCATGTCTTTCTTTATAGTTTCATTCCAAGTTTTTATTGGTCTACCCCTCCCTCGTCTAACATGCCTAGTGACTAGACTCTCACAATGCCTAACAGGTGTCTCTATTGGTCTCCTTTGTACGTGTCCAAACCATCTTAGACGAGCTTCTCGCATCTTCTCTAAAATTGGTGCTACTCCTGTCTTATCCCTGATACTTTCATTCCTAATTTTATCCAATCTCGTATGCCCACACATCCACCTAAGCATTCTCATCTCCGTAACTCCCATTTTTTGCACATGTACACAATTCACTACCCAACACTCAGAACCATAGAACATCGCGGGTCTAATTACAGTATAGTAAAACTTGTCCTAAAGTTTTAGTGGTACTTTACGATCACAAAATATCCCTGACGCACCTCTCCACTTCAACCAATCTGCTTGCATTCTATGTGTCGCATCTTTATAAATGCCCAAGTACATCATGCTTATGATGTAGCAAAGAAAAATTCTATCATAGAAAAGGCTAATCAAGACCTTCCCTCTAAGTTTGGTATTTGAAATTACATAAACTTTCTATATGAAATGTAAACTTATGTGGGAGGTTTTTGTAATTTCAAAAACAAGAGAAGTGAAACCTGTAATTGTGTTAACTTTTTGGGGGAAATTTTGATTATTATTCAAGCTTGCCTGCTGGTTTATATAAAATTTTTTTTGGTATAGCTTTTGAATTTTAAGAGAAAGATACATGAGATGACCTTGAAGAGCTTATTAGACTCCACAGCCTCATATTTCCGGCCGCCAGTGTTTCCCCGGACAGTCCTCCGGCGTTTTAGCATCTTCTTCATCTTTACATTCATGCCTTTCACAGAAAGCCCTTCTCTTTTCTCCGTCGGAAGCAACTCCTCTTCGGCGCGACTCCTCGTGAAAAGCTCCGCCAGCGAAGCCCGGCGATCATGGCCGCTCTCCGGCGCCAAAAGAGCAGTCGATCCCACCTCAACCGGCAAGCCGAAGAGGAATCCCTGAAGGGGGCACTCCTTATCCCCCTTCACGCCGGCAACCGCCGACGCTGAAGAAATTCTGTCCCCGGTTGCCATCTCCTTCTCCTCCTCCGCCGCCAGCACCTTCTGCAGCTCAGCCTTCACCACCATCAAATCATTCTCCGTCGTCTCTTCCATCTCTTTGTCGGCAATCTCCTCCACTTCCATTGTCTGTTGCAGCTCCTCAACCGCCGGCCGTTCCTCCGTCGGCATCATCACCGCGATCCAAAGTTCCAATGGCAAGTAACCCCTGTAACAGCAACGGGGAAGCCAGATCTGGCTCCTGAAACATCCAGTCCCCGCCTTCTCCCGGCGGCGGCGGATTAACGAAGTGGTGGCGGGGATCGTCAGGCGACGGTCGGCCAGCAAGGCAGTTGCAGGTAGGACCTACCACCAAATGCGATCAAAAACGCCGTATAATTTCTTCACAAAGCTATATCAAATGATTTTTAAAACTGAATCAACAATATATTTAAATAAAAATTACTTTATAAACTCATAATAAATATTTGACATCTTTTTTGTATTAAAAAAAGAGACGAAATTAAATTTGGCTGATGATAGCAGTCTAACCTTATTATATGTGTTTGCTGTGCACTCTCGTCTACGAATTCTCCCTATTTTATTTCTTAAATTAATTTTTAACTAATTTAAATTTTCTTTGTTTTTGTTTTATTTTATTTAAGAACGAGTAATAGTCATGGACTCAGTTCTTATGGCCACGATATTTTCCCGCTTACGATATTGTCTCAATGCGACGGCACTTCCACTGCTTGCAAACCATTGAGTATTAGACTCCGCTAGTCGCTCATTTTTGCGATGTGCACAGGGCTTTGCGAGTGGAGGGACGAACATATTTTTATCGTAGGCAGAGGATTTTGTATATATATATGATCAGAGAATAAAAAATAAAACACAAATTTTAAAAGTTTATTTATTTTTTAATAAAGAGAGGTAAAATAAAAGTGAATGCTTAATCAAATGGAGTTTTTGATTTTTTAATGTATATATATAAATTTATTATCGACCATAGGGGGATATTGTAGATTGGAATTTGGAATGGATATGCACAGGATCACTAGTTTTTAGTATAATATATATCATTTATATTTAAATTTAATAATATCATTTAAATTCTAAATTTTAATTTAATTATATTGTCAAAATATCAATAAAAACTGTTGTTTGATATAGTACCAGTGGTGAAGTCGGGCAGAGGATGAGTACTGCTGCTAATACTATGCCCGTTGTTGAATTTTCGGTGCATCCAGCCCAGCAGCTGATCCAGCCCACAGAGTGAAAAATAAGGACTAAAGCTAGTTAATCATATCCAATATTTAAGTGATGAAGAGAGGTTTCATGCATGCATGCATGCATGGCCTATAATTAAACACTAATAACGTCTGTGCATGCATGAATGAAGCTAGGCATGAATGATGATTACAGGGCCCAAACCTTCATCTTCTTGTGGGATTTGCAGCTGGTAACTAAGGCAGATGGAGAGAAGGAGGAGCTGGCTTTGTGAAGAAGATGGGGAGGATGGAGTAGAAAAAGGCATTCCTTCAATGGGGGAACAAGAAGAAGAGAACAAATTATTAGGGTTGGCTTTGGGCCTGCTATCTTTGGTATGTAGATCTCGGCCATCATACATGCATGATAGATGCATGTGGGCTGTGCCCTGCTGTAGGTCACCTATTGGTTTCTTAGACCAACTTGCTTGTGGCTGCGGCGCCGGCCCCCTCACTTCATCATTGCTTCTGTCTTCCCCACATTGATATACATTATTACTACATATAATGTAATAATGTCATGCATGTATATATATATATCTCACATGTTTGATTGAGTGTTATGAATTTTGATCCATGCAACCCTAATGTGTCGACTGAGATTCCACCGGGTTTAGGGCTTTTTTAGGTGAAGGAATAACAGGTCAAATTAAACAATCATGATAAAGCTGTGATCTCGTATAGGTCTTGGCCTGCACATAATCAAAATCGACTTGCATATAGTTATTACGTATATGTTTAATTTGTATGAAGAGGCGGATTAACATAGGACCTAATTTTTTTTAAAAAATTCTCTAATAAAAATTAAATTAATTTTGTGTTTATATATATATATATAGTTACTATTCATTAAATATTAACTATAATATTGTTGCGGGTTAACTCGATGCCCCGGTCGGACCGGATTCAACTGGGCCGCCTTAGCTTGCGGGGCGGTCGAGCATGCACACAGTCAGAAAAAAGGGAAGATCGACACAAGATGTGATGACGTAGAAAAAACCCTCAACTGGGTAAAAAACCACTGACCGGATCTGTGCCTGTCAAAATCCAATAGCTGCTTGACGTAACAGTGCGTTTGGAGAATCGGGGCGACAGGCCGCTCCCGTTACAATTTGAGGTGAGAGAAGAGACTGCAGCTTCCCGCGGACAACAGGCTGCGTCGCGGGAGCGCTTAGGGTACTAGAATTCGAGTGGTGACACTAGTGCTCTGTAGCTTGGAGTGTGGGTCCGCCTCGCGCCTACTCGCAAGGATCGCCGTCTTCCTTCTGCTCGCAGTGGGACTTGGGCGTTTTCCCTTGGCTGCTGGTGCTCTGGTGGTTCGTGGTGGCTGGAGGATGACCTGAGGGAGGAGTCCGGCAGAGCTCTGACCTGAGCAAGAAGATGACCAGGAGCCAAAAGGTGCTGAATGATGAGGCCCTGAGGCTCCTTTTATAGCCTCCAGGAGAGGATCATGGCGGGGCCCACCACCAATATAGTGGGCTAGTGGGTGGTTACCCACCAGGTCGGACGGCGAGGAAAGCCCACCAAGATCGGACGGTGGGCAGGCCGTCCATGGCAGTGGGGCGGCCATGCATCGGCGGTGGCCGGCCAAAGGCAGCCTGAACTACGGCCAGGCCGGCGGTTGCGGCCAGGCCGGCGACGGCCTGCCTTGCGGCCGGGGGCCAGGCCGGTGACGGCCTGGCTTGCGGTCGCGGCCAGGCCGGGGGCGGCCTGGCCAGCAACCACGGCCAGGCCGGCGGCGGCCTGGCCGGAGCCTGCGGTTTGGCCGGCGGCAGCCTGGCCGGCACCCGTGGTCCGGCCGGTGGCGGCTTGGCCGGCGCCCGCAGTCCGGCCGGAGCCTGCGGCCAGGCCGACGGGCGCAATCTGGCCGGCCGCGGCCCGCCAAGCGGCGGGCTGGCTGGTCGGCCGCGTCCTGGTCGGTGGCGGAGCGGCCAGGCCAGCCGCGACCTGGCTGGCAGGGGCCCTGGCCGGCGGGAGCGGCCAGGCCGGCCGCGGCCTGGCTGGCAGCGGCCCTGGCCGCGACCTAGCCGGCTGCAGCCTGCCTGGCGGCCGCGACAGAGGCATAGCCGCCGGCGGGCCGCAGCCTATCCGGTGGCTGCTGCCCGGCAGGTGGCGACCACTCCGCCGGCTGCGGCCAGCCGGCGGCGGCGACGGTGACCGTGGTGGCGGCCGGCCGGTGGTTACCTCCCAATGGGGGTGGCTTTAGTGGAGAGAGAGAGAGAGAGAGAGTGGCCCCCACCCCCCATGTTCTCCTCATCATGGGAGGTGGGGTTGACTAGTCAACCCCATGATCTCCCATTTGGGGGAGGTGATCATGAGGGAGCCTTCTCTATAAAAAGATGGTGTAACCTATCAATTGCCCCCCAAATTCCTCTTGTCGGAGAGCGCTGCTAGCGAGGGAAGAAGGATTTCCTGCTACCCCCCTTTCCTACCATCATGACAACTTCCGTCGAGCAGGTGGAGACGGTGAAGGGAAGTGCTTCTAAGGTATCAGGAGCAAATTGCCGAAAAAGTGCTCGCTGGAGAAGACGCCGACGCGGTTGCGCGCGTCCTTGCCACGCGGCCGCAGGCCACGCGCATGCGCACTGACTGGGCGCAGCCAGGCTACGCACGACCAGGTCGCGCGCGCTGGCGGCCACACGCGCAACCAGGCCGCGCGCGCGGCGAGCCGGGCGGGCGGTAGGCTGCGCGCGCGGCTGGTCGGGCGCGTGGCAGGCCGCGCACGATGCGGGCCGCGCGCGAGGCGGCCGCGCGCGTGACAGGCCGCGTGCAAGGCGGGCTGCGCGAGGCGGGACGCGCGCGCGGCAGGCCGCACGAGGCGGGCCATACGCGCGGCAGGCCGCACGAGGCGGGTCGCACGAGGCGGGACGCGCGAGTGGCAGGCCGTGCGAGGCGGGCCACGCGAGCCGCCACGCGCGCGGCACGCCGCGCGCGAGGCGGCCGTGCGAGGAGGCCGCGCGCGGCGGGCGGCGCGCACGGCGGGCCGCGCGTGAGGCGGCCGGCCGCGCGAGGCGGGCCGCACGCGTGGAAGGCCACACGTGCCTAGGCCGCGTGCGGCAGGCCGCGCGCGCGCCCAGGCCGCGCCCACGCCCAGCCACGCGTGCCCAGGACGCTCGTGTGCACGCGGTAGGCCGCACGCGTACGTGATGCACGCGCCCTGGTCGGGTGTGCACTATGCTGCGTGTGCATGCCTGCACGTATCCTTCTCTACGTGTTTTCCCCCGCCCTGCGCGCCGCTCGAGCTGCGTGAGCTCGGATACGCACCTCCAAGTCTTCACTTTCTAGGCAAACCTGACCTTTTAATTTTTGTGTTGTGCAGGTTTTGAAGCGTTCCTCCGGTCTGATGTGCCTGCGCTCTTCTTTAACCGAAGATGGCATGGATATTTGGAGATAGAAGTGTGGACTTCCTGCCAATTCGGAGGTATGGATCCCACGTGCCGAGGAGCGAGTCCAGAATCCTCCTCGTGGCTGACTGACGATTTGCGAGGTTTCTCTGAGGTACGACTTCCGTTTTCCACCGTACGATGAGGTGATTGAGATCTTGAAGTTCTGTGGGGTGCCAATTTTCACAATTTGTCCTTGTTTGAATTGCCCGAATTATTGGCTTAGCTGCATTCTTTCACGAGCATGGAGGACGACTTTCCTTGGATCATTCCGAGATTGGTGTGACGTTCGCTCCGATGGCAGCGAACGGGTGGGAGGTTCGCAGCAACAAAGTTGGTTGAAGTTTGAAGCTCGAAAAGATTGTCGGCACCAGAACACTTTGTATGGGCATGTTAAGAATTCATGGGGCCTTCCCGAGGCGTGGGACATGCTACAGGGCCGCTGTCGTTGAGTGAGGGGGAAGGAACGAGAATTTTCTCCGGTGCTTGGGTTTTCAGAGCCTAGTGAACTAGCCAACCGACTCTTTAATATTTTTGTCTATGTGGAGGAGAAGCGTCTGCTGCGGTGTGGTATCCCTTCGGACACATCTCAGATTGTCGGGACTTCTCAGGAAGGAGACAAAAGAGGAAGGCTGTGGCGGCCCCTTCTGTTGTCCTTGATACGGTGGTGGCGGCGGCTCCTTCTGATGCATGTCTCGAGTCGACTCCCGAGGTGCAGATACTTGCGTCCCCAGTTCCTCAGGTGTCTTTGGAGGCGATGGCCCCTCAGATGTCCTCCTCCTTGAGGGCAATGAGTGATGCGGTAAGTGCCTTGTCTTGTTGTGGAGATTTTTTTCTTTTGCCATCTTCATTATTCGGTGCTAACTTTCGCCCTTTTCTTTGTGTAGATAGATACTCAAGCCCAGATTGCGGTGATCTGGAATGACCACTTTGTCAGTTTGAAGGATGAGTACCTTGCCCTTCAGGAGAAGCTCTGGTTGACGTCGAGCTTGCTTGCATCCTTAAAGGAGGAGCATGATCGGGACGTTGCATGATTTCGCCGGACCGGGTCGGTGCTGAAGTCCGAGCTAGAGGACGCACGTGTGACTTTGGAGGTGGAGAAAACTCTGGTGGAGAGGATCACCCAAATGTTGAAGCACTCGAAGGAGGAGACCTTGGGCTTGGAGAACTAGTTGCAGGCGACACGAGATGAGGTATCCGGCCTCGATACTCTACTACGGGCGGCGAAGACCCAAGTGGAGATGCTGTCTTCTGACAACCATGCTTCGGAGCTGAAGGCCGCTGGACTTGCAGAATACCTGGACTCGCTGGACTATATGCGAGACCGTAGCTTGATTGTAGAGGAGGTTTGTGACGAGATTTGGTCCAAGGAGGTGGAGCCCCAGATGGACGATGTTCGCGAGCTGGAGCTTCGGCATTGTGTCTTGAAGGCCTTTCGCCTAGTTAGAAAGAGTCTGGGATGTGACACATCCGACCTCAGCTTTGCGGACATTTCTGAAGACGAGCGTTCTGGCTCGGACGACGAGTAGTAGCCCTTTTTTTTCGCAGCTATGTATTTGTACTTTGCTTTTTAGCCAGTTGTATTGCTTTTTGACATTATTTTTTTTCATGTCATCTTAGCTATCTTGTATGATATTAGTTTGGCTTTGTTAGCGCGTCTTTAGTCTGCGGCTTTGTTTGCGCCACTCTAGTCCATGGCTAAGTTTGCGCGAGAGTTGCTCGCGACTCAGGTTGCACTAGGACTGCTCGCGGCTTCTTCGTGAGGGGGGCAGGCCCCCACAGGGCGTGCAAATCGGGCTAGCGGTGTAACATCCCATTTCCAACTAGACCCCTAAGAGTGGTTTTGGCCATGACTAGGTCATGACAAAACCCTAGGAAGCCAGAAATGGGCCAAGAGATAGGGGACAGAATGTGGAAGATCATCATGGTCTGCAAATAGTAGAACTCTGAGCATGGTTAGGATGACCATGGGCCACTCCCTAACCCCAAGACCCTACCACAACACCCCTAATACCTTGGGAGGCCCATTAGAGCCAAAAGGACCCATTAGGGTCAACCCAAGAGGCTCAGTTGACCAAGGGCAACCCTAGCCCTAAATGGGTCAAACTAGCCTACTTAGGGTCAATTGACCCACTCCTAGCCTAGAGGACCCCACCTATGCCCTCCTAACCCTAAAGTGAGGTTAATGGGTCACTAAGGACACATTGGGGTCAGCCCTAGAGGCCAGGTTGACCCAAGTCAACTCAAGCCCCTAATCTGGTCAAAGTACCCTTACTAAGGGTATGTGACCTCCAAAGTGTAGGGTAACCCTACATAACCCTACCTAGACCCTAGGGGAAGCCAATAGGTCACCCAGGACCCATAGGGGTCAACCCAATTGGTCATGTTGACCCAAGTCAACTCTAGCCCTAGATGGTCAAAGTGCCCTTGCCAAGGGACATGTGACCACCAAGATGCCCAACCAACCATATTCAAGTAACCATAGATCTTAAGGGAGTCCAATGGGCCACTAAAAAACCAATGGGGTCAACCCAGATGGTCAAATTGGCCCAGGTCAACCCTCATTTAGGTCAAGTCAAACCTAGCCCAAAAGGGCTAACCCAAGCCCAAGCCACTTCCCCCTTAGGCTAACCCATTCCCATGACCATCATAACCAAGTGGCTGCATTTAGCTTGTGAGGTTGACTAGTCAACCAGAGGTGACTAGGAGAGAGAAAGAAGCTCCCCTCCATGATAATGGAGGAGAGAGAAATTGAGGAAGAGGAAGGGGAGAGTGGAAGGCCGGCCAAGGGAGGCTAACAGCCACCATTTATGGCTGCAATCAACTCCTCTAGGGGAGAGGAGTTGATTCCAGCCGTTTCCCGGCCACCAAGGGATGGATTCAGCCCCCCTCCACTCTACCCGAGCCACACCTTTAATGGTGTTAATGGCCATTGAAGAACCAGCCTCCCCTCTTCCCCATTTGCCATTTAAACACCATCAGGGGGCCAAGGGGAATATTTTAGAGCGTTTACCTGGAGGAGACGAGCCATCCCACTGTGCCGTTGCAGAAGCCGAGCGCCGCCGCCGTCGTCAATGGCATCCCGCCGCTCTTCTCGCATCCAGGCCGCCAGGAAGGTCCTCCCCCTCTCCTTAACTCATGATTAGATCATAACAATCAATAGGTCCAAGGTTCGGGCTCAATTGAGCCCGATCCAATTCGGCTTTTCATGGATTTTTCTGAAAAACTTCACCTCTCGGGATCGCTGGAAAAGGGTTTCCGGCGGCCAAGCCGCCGCCTGGGGATGGCCACCACCTCAACGGAGGTGGTGGTGCCGGTGGCCGGCCGGGGAGGTGGCCGGGTCGCCGGCAGTGGCGTTTGGAAATCGCTCCAGGCGGGACGAATCGCAGCCGTCGGCTCAACTAAGAAGATGACCGGATGCCGTTGATCCCTGCGCCAAGATTCGTGCTGCATCAGGGTTAAACTATAGGAAATTATTTCTAATTATTTCATTTTGTCACACTTTTGTCATTTAATGTTTTAAATATCTAACAATAGTTAGAGGCTCTGTATGAGGAAATGATCAACACATGATTTGTAGCCCTTTCTGGCTACTTTATTTTAAAATTGGTTTGAACCAATTTAACTCCTGGTTTGACTAGTGTTGAAGTTGGTGACCGGGCGGTCTGGCGGTTTGTCCTGGCGGGTTGAAGACCGCGCGGTCTGGCGGTTTGTCTCAGCCGGCTTGGAGGCCGGGCGGTCTGGCGGTCTACTCTGGCGGTCTCTCTTCCTCTCTGGTGGTAGCCGTGCGGTTAGCCCTGCTATCTAACCGCGCGGCTTGTGCGGTTTGTTTTGTATAGTCCGCTTAGTCCTGTAAATTTTAGTCCCACATCTCTTATTTGTATTCTCTCATCTCTCCTCCATTCTATATAAAGGAGGGCATACCCTTGTAATAGATACCTGTTTTGGATAATAAAGTTTCAATTATTCAAAAGCTTATCCGCTTGTTCTCTACTTTTCGCTTCTTTTCGCTACTTTCTAACATGGTATCAGAGGACACAGTCATTTCCTCCTGATTCTGTGCGCTCTCTGTTGTTCGCGGCTTGTTTTCCGCGTTCTGCGACTTGTTCGCGGCTTGCCTTCTCTTCTGTCCGCGCGGCTTGTTTCTATCCGCGCGGCTTGTTTCTGTCCGCTGCTCTGTTCGCGCGGCTTGCTTCTTGTTCTCTTCTCCGGGTGCCTTTTCGCAGCGACCTGTTTCCTTGTCGCCGCGCTCCTTGCTCTTTCTTGCCTCTCATAGTCTTTGCGGCTTGTGTCTACCCACTGCGGACTTCTTCTCCCTGTCCGCTTCTGCTTTCCCCATCTCCGCTTGCCCCTATACTCGCGGTTTGCTGCTGTGATCTGCCTGACCGTGCGGGTTGTTCCTTTCTCACCCGCATCTTGGTCGCGGTCACCTGTCCTTCTCCTCTCTTCTGTTCGCTCGGCCTTTTCAGTCCGCGCGACCTCTTCCCCGCTGTGCCTTTGACCTCTTGCTAGCCGCTGCTGTTCGCGCTACTTGTTATTCCCCTCTACCCGTTCCTGCTTGCTAGTCGCGTCGGCCTCATCTTTTGCCGTGCGACCTGTTCTCCTCTGTTCGCCCGACTTTTTCAAGCCGTGCGACTTCTTTCCCTCTGCTTTGCTCTGCTTCTTGGTAGCGGCCTTCCTAGCCGCCCGACCTGTTGCTGTTCGCCCGGCTTGGTGCTCTTTTCTCTTCTTGCGGCTTGTTCTTATCATCGCGGCCTGCTCCTCTCTTGCCTCCATGGCTTTTCCCTCCTCAGGCCTATCCGCCTCCGTGGTCACCTCTTCTGGTAGTGCACATGTTGTTACTCACGGCAGATGGCTCATCGACTCTGGTGCAACCAATCATATGACCGGCAATCCTCAATATTTCTCTCTTCTTGACACACATGCTCAGTTGCCCCCGGTCATTATTGCTGATGGATCTCCCTCCCCGGTCCATGGGACGGGCATGGTTCAAGTCACTCCCTCTCTCTGCCTGGCTGATACCTTCTATGTGCCCAAGTTTCCGTGCAACTTATTATCGGTTACTTCTTTATGCAAGCAACTAAGGTGTTCTGTCATATTCACCCCTAGCTCTTGTACCTTTCAGGATCCGGATTCCCAACGGACGATTGCTACCGGGACTGAGAGTGGTGGCCTCTACTTCCTCGACAATGTTTCTGCTTTCTCCGCCTTCTCCTCCTCCTCTACAGATCTTCTCCAATGGCATCTTCGCCTTGGACATGCTCCTCCCCGAATTCTCCGCCAGCTCTTCCCGCACCTCCCTCCTCATCATCCTCCTCTAAACTGTGATGCATGTCAACTTGGCAAACATCACCGCTCATCCTTCCCCCCAACGCAAAGTCGAGGCTCTTCCCGTCCGTTCGACCTCGTTCACTCTGACATATGGGGACCCGCTCCTAACCTCACCATCGGTCGGGGTAGTTCCTATTTTGTCACCTTCATTGATGATTTCTCTCGATGTACGTGGGTATATCTTCTCAAAGATCGCTCCGAGCTGTTCTCTGTTTGGACCTCCTTTTATTCTATGGTTAAGACTCAGTTTGATACGTCTATTAAACTCCTTCGTTCTGACAATGCTAAGGAGTATCTTAGCCACGACTTCTCCTCCTTTTGTCTTCACCATGGTGTTATTCGTCAAACAAGTTGTGTCTACACCTCCAACAAAATGGGGTGGCGGAACGCAAAAACCGTCACCTTCTTGATGTCGCTCGCACTATGATGACTCAAATGCATGTTCCTCGCTCCTATTGGGGATATGCTGTCCTCCTCTCCTGCTATCTCATCAATCGCCTTCCCTCCACAGTTCTCCACGGTGCTACCCCCTTCTCCATTCTTTATCCAGACAAGGATCCCTTTCCTCTTCCTCTACACATCTTTGGGTGCACCGCTTTTGTGCACTCTCCCGCTGCCACCCGTGACAAACTCTCCCCACGTGCCACCAAATGTGTCTTTCTGGGCTACTCTCCCACTCAGAAAGGATATTGCTGCTTTGACCCTGTTACCCGCAAGCAATTTGTCTCTGCGGATGTCACCTTCTTTGCCAATGCCTCTTACTTCTCTCCCGCTTCCTCTTCTCCTCCTCCTACTCCTACTTCTCATACCAACCCATCCATTCCCTCTGCTCCCGCTGCTGTTCCGCCCTCTCCACCCACTCCACCGTCTTCCCCATCCTCATCATCTCCCCCCTCTACTCCGCTTTCTCCCTCCACTCCGCTGCCATCTCTCTCTACTCCCGGGCCAGCTCTCTCCACCACGGATACGCCGGATACTGAGGCACCTGCTGACCTGGAGCATCAGGCAGATCAGGGGTTCGGGCCTGAGGCACCTGCTGACCTGGATCTCCCGATTGCTCTTCGCAAAGGAGTTCGGGCCTGTACCCAACACCCGCTTGCTGCAGTGGTTTCCTATGATCGTCTTACCCCTGCTCGCCGAGCTTTTGCACTGGCTATCTCGGCCACTGCCACCCCCCGTTCCTACCAGGAGGCCCTTACTATTCCTCATTGGAAAGATGCCATGGATGAGGAGATTGCTACTCTAACTGAACGGGGCACCTGGACCCTTGTTCCTCCTCCCTTCGGCACCGATGTTGTTGGCTGTCGCTGGGTCTTCGTGGTGAAGTTTCTACCGGATGGCAGTGTGGATCGTTATAAGGCTCGCCTGGTTGCCAAGGGTTTTACCCAAACTTATGGGATTGATTACTTTGACACTTTCTCTCCTGTGGCCCGTCTCAGCACTATTCGGGTTCTTCTCTCTGTGGCTGTCAACAGGGATTGGCCCATCTCGCAGCTAGATGTTAAGAATGCCTTCCTCTATGGTGATCTACAGGAGGATGTTTACATGGAGCAACCTCCTGGGTATGTTGCTCAGGGGGAGACACGGGTATGCCGGCTAAAGAAGGCTATCTATGGCCTCAAACAGAGTCCTCGTGCCTGGTTTGACAAGTTCAGTGGCATTGTTGCGACCATTGGTTTTACAAGAAGCTCAGCAGATCACTCCTTGTTTGTTCGGAAAACCGCCTCTGGTCTTGTTGTTCTTGCGGTTTATGTTGATGACATTCTTCTTACTGGCGATGACCAGGATGGGATATTGATGACCAAGAAACACCTTCGTCAACATCTGGTCACAAAGGATATGGGCTCCCCGAAATACTTTCTGGGCATTGAAATCTCTAGAAAGCCCAACTCCATGGTCCTTTCACAATGGAAGTATGCTCTTGATCTTTTAAAGGAGGCAGGACTGACTGGTGCTAAACCTGCACGTTGTCCTATGGCTGTTGGAGAAGACAAAACTTGGACAGATGACTCACCTCTTCTCTCCGATCCTACGAGATACCGGCATCTGGTGGGCAAGCTCATATATCTCACGGTAACCAGACCCGACATCTCTTATGCTGTTGGAAAGGTGAGCCAGTTCATGCAAGCTCCGAGGGAGTGTCATCTACAATCTGCTCTGAGGATATTAGAATATATTAAAACTGCTCCAGGGAAAGGACTCTTATTTCAGAACAATGGTCACCTTAGGGTTGAAGCGTACTCTGATTCAAGCTATGCGGATGACAAAGGGGACCGCAAATCGACTTCAGGTTTCTGCACATTTGTTGGAGGCAATCTTGTGAGTTGGAAGAGCAAGAAACAGTCTGTCGTTTCCAGGTCCAGTGCAGAGGCGGAATATCGCAGCATGGCATCGACTACATGTGAGTTGAAGTGGTTGCGGGCTCTCATGTTTGACTTAGGAGAGGTTTACAACTATCCTCTTCCTATGTTCTGTGACAATAAGGCCGCGATACACATTTCCAAAAATCCGGTCTTTCATGAGAGAACAAAACACATAGAAGTCGACTGTCATTTTATTCGGGAAGAAATATTGAAGAAACAGATTTGCACTCCATTTGTTACTTCCGACAACGAGTTGGCAGATGTCTTCACCAAGCCGGTGTCCGCTTCCTTTTTCCACATCTGCGACAAGCTGGGCATGATCGATATATATGCTCCAGCTTGAGGGGGAGTGTTGAAGTTGGTGACCGGGCGGTCTGGCGGTTTGTCCTGGCGGGTTGAAGACCGCGCGGTCTGGCGGTTTGTCTCAGCCGGCTTGGAGGCCGGGCGGTCTGGCGGTCTACTCTGGCGGTCTCTCTTCCTCTCTGGTGGTAGCCGTGCGGTTAGCCCTGCTATCTAACCGCGCGGCTTGTGCGGTTTGTTTTGTATAGTCCGCTTAGTCCTGTAAATTTTAGTCCCACATCTCTTATTTGTATTCTCTCATCTCTCCTCCATTCTATATAAAGGAGGGCATACCATTGTAATAGATACCTGTTTTGGATAATAAAGTTTCAATTATTCAAAAGCTTATCCGCTTGTTCTCTACTTTTCGCTTCTTTTCGCTACTTTCTAACAACTAGGGCACCCATTTTGGTGGGACATACCCTTAGGGCTAGGCAGTCATTAAACTGAGTGCCCACACTTCATCCCTAGTCCAAATCAGTTGAAATTTTGACAGGGAGTCTACCCTAGCTATACCTAGAGCTGGTCCAAAAATGGGAATTTTTGGAGAGAATATTTATATAGTTTTTTATAAAAATTTAATAATTATTAAATAAATTAAATAGGTGTCCTAAACACTTCCAAACCCTCCCAAATTTTGGTGCGTGGTCCCTGGGTTCATTTTAGGTATCTGTATAGAGTTTCACCTAATTTGGATATGTTTTGAATATGTTTTGACCCAACCCTAACTATACCTTAATAAGGGCATTTTGGTCAAAAAGTGCATTTCTGATTTTCAGTGACCAAATCACCTCAACAGAGGCTGAAATTTGAGCCACTGACTTGTTATGGCAATTAGCACCTCCCCATAGAATGTGGGGTAGAGTAGAGTTGATTTGCCTAAGTCCCTAGGCCAAACCCTAAAGAGGGACCTTTTTGCCTTGTGAAGGGCATGAGTCCTAAACACCATGGATGAACTCCAAATTTTGCAAGGAGGTTCCTAGGATATGTAAAACCCTCTGTTAGAAATATTAACAAATTTTGAAAAGGGTAGGGTCCCAAAACCCTAACCCTAGCTTAGGACCTAAAACTTATAGTGTAGGTTTAGGTTAGCTAAACTTTTTGAATCTTAACCAAATTTGGGTAGTGAGGGGATTAGGATATTTTCAGCCTCTGATAATTTACTTGAGGAATTTTGATCAATATTTGTAGCACTTCATTTGTAACCAATAGTATTGCCCTAATTAATAATTTGGCTATTGTGGTCTCACTGCCCATTGAAAGGGTATGAAACATTGACAGAGTTAGTTTTAGGCTATACTAATCATGTATGAATTTTGATAGAATTTTTGGATATCTATTTAGGGCATCTACTTCACAAGTGCTTTATTTTGATTACATACTAAATAATTCTTGCAAGAGCCCATTAGTTATTGAAAAATCATGAAACTTGCTGCATAGTGTTTCTAGCTCAATAGTATTATGTGGGAAATTTTGTGGAAATAGTTGATGGTTAATTAGTATATTTTGTTCATTAACCCATAAACTTGAAAGTTCATGAGAAAAATCAAATATAGACTTATTCTTAAGTGATAAATTATGAAACTTTTTCTAGGGTATTTGTAGGCCATCATAATCATCCCTGAATTTTCTCTGAATTTTTGGAGGCATTATTACTGTAAAAGCTTTTAAATTGACTTTTTATGAGGCAACTTTGAAATTAAATTTAAGGTCACAAAACTTGCTGGAAAATTTGAAGACTTAGGCCTTAGAGTTGATTATGCATTTTGTAATTACCATAAATTTGTTGAAACATCATCTTGTCTGAAATTGCTACTTCATGTTCAAACTTGGTCTTTTTGGATACTAGAATAAATAAATAAATTATCTGACAAATTAGAAAAATTATGGATTTCTGGATTTATGCTTCAAATATCATTATAGCCCTCTAGTAATTATCATAGGGGTATTGGATGAGTATTTCATGTACTTCCCTTTTTACGGCTCATATAGCTTAAGTGGTCTGCATATATCAAAACTGCAGGAAATCATTTTGGATATGAATTAGGGCACGTGTGATGGGTCTTGATGGATTGCTGGAAGGATATGTAGAATGGGTGGCATCTATGGGAGATGAGTGAGTAGAGTGTGGTTTTTGTCTAGGGCTTAGAGGCGTTCGGGTCCGACAAAAGATCGTCCTACCCAAGGAGAGCTGGAGTCAAATCACCCTAGGATTAGCATATCGGAACATGAGAAAATAATGGGTAAGGGAACCAACCAATAACAAAATAAGTACCTTGCGAAAGGGAACGCTGGGCGTAATCCCAACACAGTTCCTAGTGCCCCTTGAGAGCCATTCACAGGGAATACCGAGGGCAGTCCTGGGTTAACGTAAAATGTTTAACAAGCTGAAAAGAGTAACTTAGTAATTAGGGTTGCACATTTCACAAACACTGATGGCATGGGATGTTAGCTGGGAGCTTCGGCTCGTGTTGAAGTTGGTGACCGGGCGGTCTGGCGGTTTATCTTGGCGGGTTGAAGACCGCGCGGTCTGGCGGTTTGTCTCAGTCGGCTTGGAGACCGGGCGGTCTGGCGGTCTTCCCTGGCAGTCTCTCTTCCTCTCTGGTGGTAGCCGTGCGGTTAGCCCTGCTGTCTAACCGCGCGGCTTGTGCGGTTTGTTTTGTATAGTCCGCTTGTCCTGTAAATTATAGTCCCACATCTCTTATTTGTATTCTCTCATCTCTCCTCCATTCTATATAAAGGAGGGCATACCTTTGTAATAGATATCTTTTTTGGATAATAAAATTTCAATTATTCAAAAGTTTATTCGCTTGTTCTCTACTTTTCGCTTCTTTTCTCTACTTTCTAACATGGTATCAGAGGACACGGTCCTTTCCTCCTGATTTTGTGCGCCCTCTGTTGTTCGCGGCTTGTTTTCAGCATTCTGCGACTTGCTTCGCGACTTGGCTTCTCTCTGTCCGCGCGGCTTGTTTCTATCCGCGCGGCTTGTTTCTGTCCGCTGCCCTGTTCGCGCGGCTTGCTTCTTCTTCTCTTCTCCTACTGATCTTTGTCGCGGCGACCTGTTTCCTTGTCGCCGCGCTCCTTGCTCTTTCCTCCCGCTCCGACTTCCTAGTCGTTGCGGTCTGTCCCTATCCGCGTGTGTTGTCTCTCTACTCGCGGCTTGCTGCTGTGATCTGCCTGACCGTGCGGGTTGTTCCTTTTTCACCCGTATCTTGGTCGCGGTCACCAGCTCTTCTCCTCTCTTCTGTTCGCTCGGCCTTTTTAGTCCGCGCGACCTCTTCCCCGCTGTGCCTTTGACCGCCTTCTCGCAGCTGCTGTGTTCTGCCTGACCGTGCGGGTTATTCCTTTCTTACCCGCATCTTGGTCGTGGTCACCTGCTCTTCTCTTCTCTTCTGTTCGCTCGGTCTTCTCAGTCCGCGCGACCTCTTCCCCGCTAGACCTTTGCCTGCTTTTTCGCCGCTTTCTTCTTGTTGCCTTCTACCCGCTCCTGCTTGCTAGTCGCCTCGGCCTCATCTTTGGCCGCGCGACTTGTTCTCCTCTGTTTGCCCGACTTTTTCCGGTCGTGCGACTTCTTTCCCTCTGCTTTGCTCGGCTTCTTGGAAGCGGCCTTTCTAGCCCCCCGACCTATTTTCTGGTCGCCCGGCTTGGTGCTCTATTCTCTACTCGCGGCTTGTTCTTCTCGTAGCGGTTTTCTACTCTCTTGCTTCCATGGCTTTCCTCTCCTCCAGCCCGTCAGCCTCCGTGGTCACCTCTTCTGGTAGTGCTCATGTTGTGACTCGCGGACGATGGCTCATCGACTATGGTGCAACAAGTCATATGACAGGCAACCCTCAATTTTTCTCTCTTCTTGACACACAGGCTCAGTTGCCCCCAGTCATTGTCGCTGATGGATCTCCCTCCCCGGTCCATGGGACGGGCATGGTTCAAGTCACTCCGTCTCTCTGCTTGGCTGATACCCTCTATGTGCCCAAGTTTCCGTGCAATTTATTATCGGTTACTTCTTTATGCAAGCAACTACAGTGTTCTGTCACATTCACCCCTACCTCTTGTGCTTTTCAGGATCCGGACTCCCAACGGACGATTGCTACCGGGACTGAGAGTGGTGGCCTCTACTTCCTTGACAACGTTTCTGCTCTATCCGTCTTCTCCTCCTCCTCTACAGATCTTCTCCAATGGCATCTTCGCCTTGGTCATGCTCCTCCCCGCATTCTACGACAACTCCTGCCGCACCTCCCTCCTCATCATCCTCCTCTAAACTGTGATGCATGTCAACTTGGCAAACATCACCGCTCCTCCTTCCCACCAACGCAGAGTCGGGGCTCCTCCCATCCGTTCGACCTCGTTCACTCTGACATATGGGGTCCCGCTCCTACCCTCACCATCGGTCGGGGCAGTTCCTATTTTGTCACCTTCATTGATGATTTCTCTCGATCTACGTGGGTATATCTTCTTAAAGATCGCTCCGAGTTATTCTCTGTTTGGACCTCCTTTTATTCGATGGTTAAAACTCAGTTCGCTACGTCTATTAAAATCCTTCGTTCTGACAATGCTCAGGAGTATCTTAGCCACGACTTCTCCTCCTTTTGCACTCACCATGGTGTTATTCGTCAAACCAGCTGTGTCTACACTTCCCAACAAAATGGGGTGGCGGAACGCAAAAACCGTCACCTCCTTGATGTCGCTCGCACTATGATGAATCAAATGCATGTTCCTCGCTCCTATTGGGGCTATGCTGTCCTTCTCTCCTGCTATCTCATCAATCGCCTTCCCTCCACCGTTCTCCACGGTGCTACCCCCTTCTCCATTCTTTATCCGGACAAGGATCCCTTTCCTCTTCCTCTACACATCTTTGGGTGCACCGCTTTTGTGCACTCTCCCGCTGCCACCCGTGATAAACTCTCACCCCGTGCCACCAAATGTGTCTTTCTGGGCTATTCTCCCACTCAGAAAGGCTATTGTTGCTTTGACCCTGTTACCCGCAAGCAATTTGTCTCTGCGGATGTCACCTTCTTTGCCAATGCCTCTTACTTCTCTCCCGCTTCCTCTTCTCCTCCTCCTGCTCCTCCTTCTCATACCAACCCATCCCTTCCCTCTGCTCCCACTGAGGTTCCGCCCTCTCCACCCACTCCACCGCCTTCCCCATCCTCCTCATCTCCACCCTCTACTCCGCTTTCTCCCTCCACTCCGCTGCCATCTCTCTCTACTCCCGGGCCAGCTCTCTCCACCACGGATACTCCGGATACTGAGGCACCTGCTGACCTGGATCTCCCGATTGCTCTTCGCAAAGGGGTTCAGGCTTGTACCCACCATCCTCTTGCTGCGATTGTTTCCTACGATCGCCTTACCCCTGCTCGCCGAGCCTTTGCCCTGGCTATCTCGGCCACTACCACCCCCCGTTCCTACCAGGAGGCCCTTACTATTCCTCACTGGAAAGTTGCCATGGATGAGGAGATTGCTACTCTCACTGAACGGGGTACCTGGACCCTTGTTCCGCCTCCTTTCGGCACCGATGTTGTTGGTTGTCGCTGGGTCTTCGTGGTGAAGTTTCTCCCGGATGGCAGTGTGGATCGTTATAAGGCTCGCCTGGTTGCCAAGGGTTTTACCCAAACTTATGGGGTTGATTACTTTGACACTTTCTCGCCCGTGGCTCGCCTCAGCACTATTCGGGTTCTTCTCTCTGTAGCTGTCAACAGGGATTGGCCTATCTCGCAGCTAGATATTAAGAATGCCTTCCTCTATGGAGATCTGCAGGAAGCTGTTTACATGGAGCAACCTCCTGGGTATGTTGCTCAGGGGGAGACACGGGTATGCCGGCTAAAGAAGGCTATCTATGGCCTCAAGCAGAGTCCTCGTGCCTGGTTTGACAAGTTCAGTGGCATTGTTGCGGCCATTGGTTTACACGAAGCTCAGCAGATCACTCCTTGTTTGTTCGGAAAACCGCCTCTGGTCTTGTTGTTCTTGCGGTTTATGTTGATGACATTCTTCTTACTGGCGATGACCAGGATGGGATACTGATGACCAAGAAACACCTTCGTCAACATCTGGTTACAAAGGATATGGGCTCCCCGAAATACTTTCTGGGGATTGAAATCTCTAGAAAGCCCAACTCCATGGTCCTTTCACAATGGAAGTATGCTCTTGATCTTTTAAAGGATGCAGGACTCACTGGTGCTAAACCTGCACGTTGTCCTATGGCTGCTGGCGAAGACAAAACTTGGACAAATGACTCACCTCTTCTCTCTGATCTTACGAGATACCGGCGTCTGGTGGGCAAGCTCATATATCTCACGGTAACCAGACCCGACATCTCCTATGCTGTTGGCAAGGTGAGCCAGTTCATGCAAGCTCCGAGGGAGTGTCATCTACAATCTGCTCTGAGGATATTAGAGTATATTAAAGCTGCTCCAGGGAAAGGACTCATATTTCAGAAGAATGGTCACCTAAGGGTTGAAGCTTACTCTGATTCAAGCTATGCAGATGACAAAGGGGACCGCAAATCGACTTCAGGTTTCTGCACATTTGTTGGAGGCAATCTTGTGAGTTGGAAGAGCAAGAAACAGTCTGTCGTTTCCAGGTCTAGTGCAGAGGCTGAATATCGTAGCATGGCATCGAATACATGTGAGTTGAAGTGGTTGCGGGCTCTCATGCTTGACTTAGGAGAGGTTTACAACTATCCTCTTCCTATGTTCTGTGACAATAAGGCCGCGATACACATTTCCAAAAATCCGGTCTTTCATGAGAGAACAAAACACATAGAAGTCGACTGTCATTTTATTCGAGAAGAAATATTGAAGAAACAGATTTGCACTCCATTTGTCACGTCCGACAACGAGTTGGCAGACGTCTTCACCAAGCCAGTGTCCGCTTCCTTTTTCCACATCTGTGACAAGCTGGGCATGATCGATATATATGCTCCAGCTTGAGGGGGAGTGTTGAAGTTGGTGACCGGGCGGTCTGGCGGTTTATCTTGGCGGGTTGAAGACCGCGCGGTCTGGCGGTTTGTCTCAGTCGGCTTGGAGACCGGGCGGTCTGGCGGTCTTCCCTGGCAGTCTCTCTTCCTCTCTGGTGGTAGCCGTGCGGTTAGCCCTGCTGTCTAACCGCGCGGCTTGTGCGGTTTGTTTTGTATAGTCCGCTTGTCCTGTAAATTATAGTCCCACATCTCTTATTTGTATTCTCTCATCTCTCCTCCATTCTATATAAAGGAGGGCATACCTTTGTAATAGATATCTTTTTTGGATAATAAAATTTCAATTATTCAAAAGTTTATTCGCTTGTTCTCTACTTTTCGCTTCTTTTCTCTACTTTCTAACAGCTCGGATGGTTAAAGGCGGACTTTGGGTCCGGGGAGCTTCAGCTCGATTGTTTGTGACGGACGCGTTGGTCCGGGAAGCTTCGGCTCGGTTTTTGATTACGCTAATTTGCATGTGCATAACAGGAAAGAAAATTAAGGTGGTGGGTTTTCGGTATTGGAGGGTCGATGCACCGACGTCTATACGTTGACTCGGCAAGTGTGGTTAGCACTTCGCAAACAGAAGTCCGGTGCGCCAGCCGGCAAGAGTACGCAGGAGTCCGCTTCGTGCACCAAGCGTTGAGGCGTACGATAGGTCTGACCGGTAGTGCTTTACTGGTTTAGAGGTGGGCGAGGCCCAACCCACCGCTTCCGTCTGCCACTACGGAGGTATCCTGGGAGGCTACGGCTCTAGAAAGGGGGAACTAAAGGTCTGTGTGCACAGAGTCGGGTGTGTGCGTTGCACTTGCATGTCCATCATACCCACTTGCATGTCATAGCATAATCGAATCATTTAACCCCTGTCACCTAATGTATAAGTGGAATGGGACGCTTATACATTAGGACCTGCAAAACGACCCCTTGGTCTATAAGCTTGTGTGGGCAAGTTTATAAATTAAGGTTAATTTTGATATATATAGTTACTGCTGTTTGATAACCGACACCCCAACGTATAAATTGGTATGAGACTTTTTATACGATGGGAGCCTTGCAGAAGACCCCTTGGCTTATGTGTTTTCACATAAGTAAATGTTACTTTTCATATTTCAGTTTATTGTCTTTACATTCTATAGAATTTACTAGTATAGGACCGCTGCCATCTGCTTTTGATATTCTCCACTTTCAAGTCCTCCCCTTTCTTCCTCTCCGCTCGGTGCCTAGGAGCCGTGGGGGAAGGGGCGGGGGATGATAGGACTTAGTCTTTTAGACTAACGGTTTTCGAACCGCATCATTTAGGGGATCGTGGAGACCAGCATGGAGGAGGAGCCCCAGAGACCGGTGCGCTTGGAGGTGGGGCAGTCTAGCTCCGGAGTTCATACAGCCGGGACCGTGAGTCTCGACCTTGAGTAGTTTTTCTGCTTCCGTATGAGTGATTTTGTAGTGATGCTATGATGTACCGGGCATAAGCCCGTTTTTGCTACTCTGATGTTTTATTCTGTGGACACTCCCTTCGTGGAGTTATATTTATTATGACTTGTGATTTTCTGTGGACAGTTAGTTTTCATGACTTCATTATGCTACTTTTCTGTGGTCGAATTGGCCGGCAGAATCGGCGCTTTGTGGTGATGACCCTTCAGGGCGTGAAGGAGTCACCGCAAAACGGCGGTTCTGGGCCTAAGACCCCGGTGTCGAAAAAGAAGAAAAAAAGGGGGTCTTACAAGTGGTATCAGAGCGCAGACCTCGATCGAAAAGTAGTCGTCCACAACCCTCGGTCACCCCCGCGCGAGTTTAGTTTGGGGACAAACTAAGCAGCGGAAGTAGTGGTGTGCCCATATGGGGGGAATCACATGTAAATTGTCCACTTTCATTAGGCATTGAGTCGATTACCTACTAATGTAGTTCGTCTTGCAGCCCCCAGCTCAGCCCACCCCACAAGGTGGAGCTCAGCAGACCCTAGATATTGCACCACCTCCCATGGTCCCCACACCTTTCCTCCAGTCAGACATGGGGCAGACCCTTACAGCTATCCTTGAGGCCTTTCGGGCTCAGCAGGCTCTAGCCCAGTACCCAAACCCAGGGGCCAACTGGATGAGCACCTTCCGAGGACTCTCTCCCCCATCATACTTGGGGACAGAGTCGGCAGTACGGACAGAGGAGTGGCTGGATGTTATGTACGAGATGTTGACTGCGATACGATGCCCTTGGGAGGAGAGGGTGGCCCTGGTGGTATCTTGCTTGGAGTCCCATGCTAAGAGGTGGTGGAATACGCTGTTGGACACGACGTATGCTGATAGGGAGATTGCAGAAATCACTTGGGAGGAATTCAGGGCCACGCTGCTGGAGCACTTTGTTCCGCAGTCGGCCAGGGATGAGTTGGAGGAGCGGTTCTTGCAGCTGAGGCAGGGCACCAGGACGGTGGTGGAGTACAACCGAGAGTTCGATCATTTGGCCCGATATACGGGCTCTTACCAGCTGGACGAAGCAGGTTACGTCAAGAGGTTTTATAAGGGCCTAAAAGAGGAGTTGAGGGAGGCCTTGCTGTTTGTCTCTGACGGGCCTATCTCCCGGATTTTGGAGATGGCGAAGAGGATTGAGGCCGATTGGCACGCCACTCGGGGCCGGAAGCGGCAAGTGGAGGATCAAGGCCGGAGGGCCCGAAATGATCAGCGGCGAGGCACCATACCAGATGGGAGGAGGACAGAGGAGCAGCCTCGTCAGGAGGTGAGGCAGGAGCCGAGAGAACAGGTGGTTTTGGCCCCTCAACCTCTCCGGATCCAGGAGATGCCGAGACCCCGGGGTATGGCGTATCCCTCGCCAGAGTGCTTCCATTGTCACCAGGTGGGACATCTCCGGAGAAACTGCCCTATGAGGGGGGCACCACCTCCAGCACCACAGGGTGGCCCACCGGCCCAGCATTTCGGAGGCCGAGGACGCGACCGAGGACGTGGTTACCAGGGAGGCGACTGCATGCAGAATGGGGAGCAGATTTACGCTTTGGACTTAGCACAGCCCCGGAACCCGGACAGGGTTATTGCAGGTATGAGAGTAATTTTAGTTTTGAATTTATTCCCTGCTCATATTAAGTATTGATGGAACTACTACACAACCTAGGTTAGAAAACCTTACACCATAGTTTTTTTTTAAAACTGATTTAGGAATGGTGATGGTGTGCGGCAAGCCTGCCCATACCCTGTTCGACACGGGGGCATCACACAACTTTGTGTCGGAGGATTTCGTCAAGGACCTGGACCAGATTCGATATTATATGGGATTATCCAGGAGGGTGCGTCTCCCCAATGGGATGGAGATCCAGTCCACAGAGAAGTGCCTCCTGGAGGTTACCATAGACGGGTTGACACTCGAGGCCCCGGCGACGATCCTGAGAATGCCGGACTTCGACCTTGTCTTGGGCATGACATGGCTTGTCTGGAACCATGCCCAGATTGACTGCCCGGCGAGGAGGGTCGTGCTGAGCCACGACGATACTTATGCGACATTCGAAGGTACTACACCGGTTTCCCGCCGCCTGCTTTCATCTATTCAGGCCGTTAAGGCTCACATGCAAGGAGACGAGGTATATCAGGTATTATTCGAAATGACTGAGGAGAAGGACCTGATTGCTAGCATTCCGGTGGTTCGTGACTACGCCGATATTTTTCCGGATAAGCTGCCAGGACTGCCTCCGCATAGGGAGAAGGACTTTCATATTCAGTTGGTACCAGGGGCTAAGCCGGTATCCAAGGCCCCTTATCGGATGGACCCGAAGGAGTTGGCGGAGTTTCGGACACAGTTGCAGGAGCTGGTGGAAGCAGGATTTGTTAGGCCGAGCTCCTCATCATGGGGAGCTCCGGTCCTATTCGTGAAGAAGAAGGATGGCACTCTTTGCCTGTGCATCGACTATCGAGCACTAAACAGGCTGACCGTTCGAAATACCTATCCGCTCCCCAGGATAGACGAGTTGTTCGATCAGCTGGAGGGAGCCCATTATTTCTCGAAGCTGGACTTGAGGTCAGGCTACTACCAGCTGCGGATCCAGGAGGAGGATATTCCGAAGACGGCCTTTAGTAGCAGATATGGATTGTATGAGTTCATCGTGATGCCCTTCGGGCTCACGAATGCTCCGTCGGCGTTTATGAGCCTCATGAATCGGGTCTTCGAGGCTTATTTGGATGTGTTCGTCATAGTATTCATAGACGACATCCTTATCTATTCTAAGACGGAGGAGGAGCACACACGACATCTGGCACTAACCTTGGAGAGACTGCGGGAGCATCGCCTTTATGCGAAGTTCAGCAAGTGTCAGTTCTGGTTGAAGGAGGTGGCTTTCTTAGGCCACATTATCAGCGGAGCCGGGCTGGCGGTGGACCCGGCAAAGATTCAGGCAGTCAGGGATTGGCCGCTGCTGAAGACGGCCACGGACGTGCGGAGTTTCCTGGGGCTTGCCGGTTATTAACGGAAATTCGTGGAGGGGTTTTCTCGGATCTCCCTTCCACTCACATCCTTGACGAATAAGGATGTGCCCTTTGTGTGGACGCCACAGTGTGAGGCAGCCTTCCAGGAGCTGAAGGACCGACTCATCTCAGCCCCTATTCTGGCCCTTCCATCTGGGAAGGAAGGATTCCAGGTGTATACCGACGCATCATATCAGGGGATGGGAGCGGTGCTGATGCAGAACGGACACGTCATAGCCTATGCCTCCCGCCAGCTGAAGACCCATGAGAAGAACTACCCAGTGCATGACCTGGAGATGGGAGCAGTTGTATTCGCACTAAAGATATGGCGACACTACCTTTATGGAGTCCACTGTGATATATACTCCGATCATAAGAACCTTAAGTACGTGGACACGCAAAAGGAACTGAACATCAGGCAGAGGCGATGGGTGGAGTTTCTATCTGACTATCAGTATGAGATGCACTACCACCCGGGGAAGGCGAACGTGGTAGCGGATGCACTGAGTAGGAGAGCCGCCACAGCAGGAGCAGAGCCTCAGTTGATGTCTATGGAGCTGCTGCAGAGACTAGAGGACATGCACATTACTCTGGTGTCGTCTGACGATCCTGAGCTCTATGAGGAGTACTTGGCCGCGATGGGCGTTACCGATGACATCAGAGACCGTGTCAGAGAAGGACAGAGGCAGGATGCCAAGTTAGAGCCCATCTTCCAAGCCCTGGAGGCAGGCACTGCAGGAGAGTACACACTGAGGGACAACCTGGTGTGCTTCAGAGGACGGGTGTATATACCGGAGGGAGGCCAGATCCGGGAGGATATTATGACGGAGGCGCACTGCAGCCGATATTCTGTGCACCCGGGGATCACAAAGATGATGGCTGATTTGAAGAAGACTATGTTCTGGCCGGGCATGAAGAAGGATGTCTCTTACTTCGTGACCCATTGTGAGGCATGTCAGCTAGTGAAGGCGGAGTGCAGGAACCCCGCAGGATTATTGCAGCCACTCCCGGTGCCGGAGTGGAAGTTTGATGACATAGCCATGGACTTCATACATGGGCTTCCCCGGTCTCGGACAGGGAATGACTCGATCTGGGTAATCGTTGATCGGTTGACCAAGGTGGCTCGATTTATACCGATCAGGAAGGACGATTCAGTAGGAGTACTGGTGCGGAAGTTTGTGGAGCAGTTCATTCGTTATCATGGCGTGCCCAGGACGATAGTGTCAGATCGTGATGTGCGGTTTACATCCACGGAGTGGCGATCAGTTCAAGCTTACTTAGGCACGCGATTGACCTTCAGCACTGCATTTCATCCCCAGACAGACGGGCAGACAGAACGCACCAACCGGACGCTGGAAGACCTTTTGAGGCTATGCATTTTGGACCGCGGGGAACCGTGGGAGAAACTCTTACCCCTGGTCGAGTTCTCCTATAACAATAGCCACCAGTCCAGCATCAGGATGGCGCCTTACGAAGCCTTGTACGGGAGGAGATGCCGGACCCCGCTTTCTTGGGTTCAGAACGAAGATCCGAAGGTGTTGGGATCAGAGTTTGTTGAAGACACCGAGGCACAGGTAAGGCTGATTAGAGACAGGATGCTAGAGGCGCAGAGTAGACAGGCTAAGTACTATGATGCCCGGCATCGGCAGGTGGAGTTCCAGGTGGGAGACCGGGTGTTTCTGAAGATCCGGCCCATGCATGGAGTCTCGTGGGTGCGTGGTCGGAGGAAGAAGCTCAGCCCTAGGTACATGGGCCCTTACAGGATCCTGGAGCGGATCGGACACCTAGCCTACCGGCTGGAGTTACCACCAGAGCTGGAAGCGCTGCACGACGTCTTCCATATTTCTTCACTGAGGAGGGCTCTGCTACGCCCGGAGCAGCAGATTTTGACCACCGAAGGGCCGGTAGCTTCAGACCGGTCAGTTCGTTTGGAGCCGGTTAGGATCGACGACCGAGGAGTACGAGTCCTGCGTCGCAAGAGGTCCCATTAGTCAAGGTCCTGTGGAGGAACCACGGCCAGGAGGAGCATACCTGGGAGCCGCAGGACCTGATGCGACAAAGATACCCAGAGCTATTCAGTCAGGTATACCTCTCAGACCCCTCAAGATGTCAATTTACTCTCCTGCTTTAATTTACTAAGGGCTGCTCTAGGCAGATAGAGGCTTATCTTTTGTTTATTGGGGGCTTATCCTTGTTTATTGGGATCTTGGTCTGCCGATTGGATGAAATGGTCATAGATCTAGATTTCCCTTTAAACCTATTTTAGCAAACAAGGCGCCATGCTGGGATGTTACAAGGTTCTTTTCTTCGGTAGCAAGTCCCGTAGACTCAACCTTGATTTCGGGGACGAAATCTTTGTTTTGTTTATTGGGATTTGTAACATCCCATTTCCAACTAGACCCCTAAGAGTGGTTTTGGTCATGACTAGGTCATGACAAAACCCTAGGAAGCCAGAAATGGGCCAAGAGATAGGGGACAGAATGTGGAAGATCATCATGGTCTGCAAATAGTAGAACTCTGAGCATGGTTAGGATGACCATGGGCCACACCCTAACCCCAAGACCCTACCACAACACCCCTAATACCTTGGGAGGCCCATTAGAGCCAAAAGGACCCATTAGGGTCAACCCAAGAGGCTCAGTTGACCAAGGGCAACCCTAGCCCTAAATGGGTCAAACTAGCCTACTTAGGGTCAATTGACCCACTCCTAGCCTAGAGGACCCCACCTATGCCCTCCTAACCCTAAAGTGAGGTCAATGTGTCACTAAGGACACATTGGGGTCAGCCCTAGAGGCCAGGTTGACCCAAGTCAACTCAAGCCCCTAATCTGGTCAAAGTACCCTTACTAAGGGTATGCGACCTCCAAAGTGCAGGGTAACCCTACATAACCCTACCTAGACCCTAGGGGAAGCCAATGGGTCACCCAGGACCCATAGGGGTCAACCCAATTGGTCATGTTAACCCAAGTCAACTCTAGCCCTAGATGGTCAAAGTGCCCTTGCCAAGGGACATGTGACCACCAAGATGCCCAACCAACCCTATTCAAGTAACCCTAGACCTTAAGGGAGTCCAATGGGCCACTAAAAAACCAATGGGGTCAACCCAGATGGTCAAATTGGCCCAGGTCAACCCTCATTTAGGTCAAGTCAAACCTAGCCCAAAATGGCTAACCCAAGCCCAAGCCACTTCCCCCTTAGGCTAACCCCATTCCCATGACCATCATAACCAAGTGGGCTGCATTTAGCTTGTGAGGTTGACTAGTCAACCAGAGGTGACTAGGAGAGAGAAAGAAGCTCCCCTCCATGATAATGGAGGAGAGAGAAATTGAGGAAGAGGAAGGGGAGAGTGGAAGGCCGGCCAAGGGAGGCTAACAACCACCATTTATGGCTGCAGTCAACTCCTCTAGGGGAGAGGAGTTGATTCCAGCCGTTTCCCAGCCACCAAGGGATGGATTCAGCCCCCCTCCACTCTACCCGAGCCACACCTTTAATGGTGTTAATGGCCATTGAAGAACCAGCCTCCCCTCTTCCCCATTTGCCATTTAAACACCATCAGGGGGCCAAGGGGAATATTTTAGAGCGTTTACCTGGAGGAGACGAGCCATCCCACTGTGCCGTTGCAGAAGCCGAGCACCGCCGCCGTCGTCAATGGCATCCCGCCGCTCTTCTCGCATCCAGGCCGCCAGGAAGGTCCTCCCCCTCTCATTAACTCATGATTAGATCATAGCAATCAATATGTCCAAGGTTCGGGCTCAATTGAGCCCGATCCAATTCGGCTTTTCATGGATTTTTCTAAAAAACTTCACCTCTCGGGATCGCCGGAAAAGGGGTTTCCGGCGGCCAAGCCGCCGCCTGGGGATGGCCACCACCTCAACGAAGGTGGTGGTGCCGGTGGCCGGCCGGGGAGGTGGCCGGGTCGCCGACAGTGGCGTTTGGAAATCACTCCAGGCGGGACGAATCGCAGCCGTCGGCTCAACAAAGAAGATGACCGGATGCCGTTGATCCCTGCGCCAAGATTCGTGCTGCATCAGGGTTAAACTATAGGAAATTATTTCTAATTATTTCATTCTGTCACACTTTTGTCATTTAATGTTTTAAATATCTAAAAATAGTTAGAGGCTCTGTATGAGGAAATGATCACCACATGATTTGTAGCCCTTCCTGTCTACGTTATTTTAAAATTGGTTTGAACCAATTTAGGCTCCTGGTTTGACCAGGGCACCCATTTTGGTGGGACATACCCTTAGGGCTAGGCAGTCATTAAACTGAGTGCCCAGACTTCATCCCTAGTCCAAATCAGTTGAAATTTTGACAGGGAGTCTACCCTAGCTATACCTAGAGCTGGTCCAAAAATGGGAATTTTTGGAGAGAATATTTATATAGTTTTTATAAAAATTTAATAATTATTAAATAAATTAAATAGGTGCCCTAAACACTTCCAAACCCTCCAAAATTTTGGTGAGTGGTCCCTGGGTTCATTTTAGGTATCTGTATAGAGTTTCACCTAATTTGGATATGTTTTGAATAGGTTTTGACCCAACCCTAACTATACCTTAATAAGGGCATTTTGGTCAAAAAATGCATTTCTGATTTTCAGTGACCAAATCACCTCAACAGAGGCTGAAATTTGGGCCACTGACTTGTTATGGCACTTAGCACCTCCCCATGGAATGTGGGGTAGAGTAGAGTTGATTTGCCCTAAGTCCCTAGGCCAAACCCTAAAGAGGGACCTTTTTGCCTTGTGAAGGGCATGAGTCCTAAACACCATGGATGAACTCCAAATTTTGCAAGGAGGTTCCTAGGATATGTAAAACCCTCTGTTAGAAATATTAACAAATTTTGAAAAGGGTAGGGTCCCCAAAACCCTAACCCTAGCTTAGGACCTAAAACTTGTAGTGTAGGTTTAGGTTAGCTAAACTTTTTGAATCTTAACCAAATTTGGGTAGTGAGGGGATTAGGATATTTTCAGTCTCTGATAATTTACTTGAGGAATTTTGATCAATATTTGTAGCACTTCATTTGTAACTAATAATATTGCCCTAATTAATAATTTGGCTATTGTGGTCTCACTGCCCATTGAAAGGGTATGAAACATTGGCAGAGTTAGTTTTAGGCTATATTAATCATGTATGAATTTTGATAGAATTTTTGGATATCTATTTAGGGCATCTACTTCACAAGTGCTTTATTTTGATTACATACTAAATAATTCTTGCAAGAGCCCATTACTTATTGAAAAATCATGAAACTTGCTGCATAGTGTTTCTAGCTCAATATTATCATGTGGGAAATTTTGTGGAAATATTTGATGATTAATTAGTATACTTTGTTCATTAACCCATAAACTTGAAAGTTCATGAGAAAATCAAATATAGCCTTATTCTTAAGTGATAAATTATGAAACTTTTTCTAGGGTATTTGTAGGCCATCACAATCATCTCTGAAATTTTTCTCTAAATTTTTGGAGGCATTATTACTGTAAAAGCTTTTAAATTGACGTTTTATGAGGCAACTTTGAAATTAAATTTAAGGGCCCAAACCTTGCTGGAAAATTTGAAGACTTAGGCCTTAGAGTTGATTATGCATTTTGTAATTACCATAAATTTGTTGAAACATCATCTTGTCTGAAATTGCTACTTCATGTTCAAACTTGGGCTTTTTGGATACTAGAATAAATAAATAAATTATCAGACAAATTAGAAAAATTATGGATTTCTGGATTTATGCTTCAAATATCATTATAGCCCTCTAGTAATTATCATAGGGGTATTGGATGAGTATTTCATGTACTTCCCTTTTTACGGCTCATATAGCTTAAGTGGTCTGCATATAGCAAAACTGCAGGAAATCATTTTGGATATGAATTACGGCACGTGTGATGGGTCTTGATGGATTGCTGGAAGTATATGTAGAATGGATGGCATCTATGGGAGATGAGTGAGTAGAGTGTGGTTTTTGTCTAGGGCTTAGAGGCGTTCGGGTCCGACGAATGATCGTCCTACCCAAGGAGAGCTGGAGTCAAATCACCCTAGGATTAACATATCGGAACATGAGAAAATAATGGGTAAGGGAACCAACCAATAACAAAATAAGTACCTTGCGAAAGGGAACGCTGGGCGTAATCCCAACACAGTTCCTAGTGCCCCTTGAGAGCCCTTCACAGGGAATACCGGGGGCAGTCCTGGGTTAACGTAAACTATTTAACAAGCTGAAAAGAGTAACTTAGTAATTAGGGTTGCACATTTCACAGACACTGATGGCACGGGATGTTAGCTGGGAGCTTCGGCTTGGATGGTTAAAAGGCGGACTTTGGGTCCGGGGAGCTTCGGCTCGATTGTTTGAGACAGACGCGTTGGTCCGGGGAGCTTCGGCTCGGTTCTTGATTACGCTAATTTGCATGTGCATAACAGGAAAGAAAATTAAGGTGGTGGGTTTTCGGTATTGGAGGGTCGATGCACCGACGCCAATACGTTGACTCGACAAGTGTGGTTAGCACTTCGCCAACAGAAGTCCGGTGCGCCAGCCGGCAAGAGTACGCAGGAGTCCGCTTCGTGCACCAAGCGTTGAGGCGTACGATAGGTCTGACCGGTAGTGCTTTACTGGTTTAGAGGTGGGAGAGGCCCAACCCACCGCTTCCGTCTGCCACTACGGAGGTATCCTGGGAGGCTACGGCTCCAGAAAGGGGGAACTAAAGGTCTGTGTGCACAGAGTCGGGTGTGTGCGTTGCACTTGCATGTCCATCATACCCACTTGCATGTCATATCATAATCGAATCATTTAACCCCTGTCACCTAATGTATAAGTGGAATGGGATGCTTATACATTAGGACCTGCAAAACGACCCCTTGGTCTATAAGCTTGTGTGTGCAAGTTTATAAATTAAGGTTAATTTTGATATGTATAGTTACTGCTGTTTGATAACCGACACCCAACGTATAAATTGGTATGTGACTTTTTATACGATGGGAGCCTTGCAGAAGACCCCTTGGATTATGTGTTTTCACATAAGTAAAGGTTACTTTTCATATTTCAGCTTATTGTCTTTACATGCTATAGAATTTACTAGTATAGGACCGCTGCCATCTGCTTTTGATATTCTCCACTTTCAAGTCCTCCCCTTTCTTCCTCTCCGCTCGGTGCCTAGGAGCCGTGGGGGAAGGGGCGGGGGATGATATGACTTAGTCTTTTAGACTATTGGTTTTCGAACCGCATCATTTAGGGGATCGTGGAGACCAGCATGGAGGAGCAGCCCCAGAGACCGGTGCGCTTGGAGGTAGGGCAGTCTAGCTCCGGAGTTCATACAGCCGGGACCGTGAGTCTCGACCTTGAGTAGTTTTTCTGCTTCCGCATGAGTGATTTTGTAGTGAGGCTATGATGTACTGGGCATAAGCCCGTTTTTGCTACTCTGATGTTTTATTCTGTGGACACTCCCTTCGTGGAGTTATATTTATTATGACTTGTGATTTTCTGTGGACAGTTAGTTTTCATGACTTCATTATGCTACTTTTCTGAGATCAAATTGACCGGCAGAATCGGCGCTTTGTGGTGATGACCCTTCAGGGCATGAAGGAGTCACCGCAAAACGGCGGTTCTGGGCCTAAGACCCCGGTGTCGAAAAAGAAGAGAAAAAGGGGTCTTACAAGCGGCTTAGGTTGCACGAGGGCTGCTCGCGACTTCTTCGTGAGGGGGGCAGGCCCCCACGGGGCGAGCGAGTTGGGCTCGTGGCTTAGGTTGCGTGAGGGATACTCGCGACTTCTTCGTGAGGGGGCAGGACCCCACAGGGCGCTCGAGTCGGGCTTGCGGCTTATGTTGCACGAGGGCTGCTCGCGGCTTCTCCGTGAGGGGGACAGGCCCCCACGGGCGCGCGAGTCGGGCTCGCGGCTTAGGTTGCACGAGGGATGCTCGCGGCTTCTCTCGTGAGGGGGGCAGCCCCCATGGGGTGTACGTGTCGGCTCGCGGCTTAGGTTGCGCGAGGGCTACTAGCAGCTTCTCCGTGAGGTGGGCAAGCCCCCATGGGGTGCGCGAGTCTGGCTCGCGGCTTAGTTGCCCGAGGGCTGCTCGCGGCTTCTTTGTGAGGCGGGGGTGGGGGGGGGGGGGTGCATGCCCCACGGGGGCGCGAGTCGGGCTTGCGGCTTAGGTTGCGCGAGGGCTACTCGCTGCTTGTTCGTGAGGGGGGCAGACCCCCACAGGGTGCGGGAGTCGGGCTCGCGACTTAGCCTGCGCGAGGGCTTCTAGCGGCTTCTTCGTGAGGGGGACAGCGCCCCACGGGGCACGCGAGTCGGGCTCGCGGCTTAGGTTGTGCGAGGGTTGCTCGCGGCTTTTTCGTGAGGGGGGCAGGCCCCCACGGGGCGCGCGAGTCGGCCTCGCGGCTTAAGTTACGCGAGGGCTGCTCGCGGCTCCTTCGTGAGGGGGGCAGGACCCCACAGCGCGCGCGAGTCGGGCTCGCGACTTAGGTTGCGCGAGGGCTGCTCGCGGCTTCTTCGTGAGGGGCAGGACCACACGGGGCGTACGAGTCGGGCTTGCGGCTTAGGTTGCGCGAGGGCTGCTCGCGACTTCTTCGTGAGGGGGGCAGGCCCCCGCGGGGCGCATGAGTCAGGCACGTGGCTTAGGTTGCATGAGGGCTGCTCGCGCTTCTTCCGTGAGGGGGGCAGGCCCCCACGGGGCGCGCGAGTCGGGCTCGCGGCTTAGGTTGTGCGAGGGCTGCTCGCGGCTTCTCCGTGAGGGGCGCAGGCCCCCACGGGGCGCGCGAGTCGGGCTAACGGCTTAGGTTACACGAGGGCTTCTCGTGGCTTCTTTGTGAGGGAGACAGGCCCCCACGAGGCACGCGAGTCAGCTCGCGACTTCGTTTGATGGAGAATGTAAGTACTCAATCTGGTTGCATGACCCAGCCTGGTCGAACTATTATATTAATAAAACAACAAAAGATTGTTCTCGCAAGCCTGAGCTTGCGGCTTTTACAACTTCAAATAAGCAAACGAGCAAAAAGGAGATGACTGAAGGATGGAAGTGGCGGGAACAGGATTGGAAGATGTCCACGAGCGACTGTTGGAGTATTGCGGTGTAGTTAGAATCAGCTTGGATGACTACGTACTGTACATCATAGTATGCTTGCCGAGATGCTTCTTCAAGAGTGACTGGGAGAGTGATGATGCCCGTGACTGGTACTGGGACGTCCCCTAAAACACGTGCGTTGGCAGATGCTAGCTCGAGGTTGCCAGTGGACAGTTTGAGCTAGAGTAATGTGGATAAAAATGACACATTAACAGCAATCTCCCTGTCCACTAGGACTTGGTTCAATTCGGTGGATGATTCGCTAATTCTGACGGTTATATACCTCATGCTCTTACTAGGAGGCGGTCTCGTTTTTGATAAGAATTGATCAACCGACCACAGACTGGTTAGTCGCTGGATTTCTTTCTTCAGCCGATTGCATCCCTTGGTGCTGTGACCTGGACCCTGGTGGTATTCGCAGTACTTTGACAGATCTCCTAGGCTGGGAGCGAGCGGTCTGGGCCTGCACAAGGACGGATGGTTGCGTATTGCTTCAAAGATCTTGCCCTAAGGGGCGTTGAGTGCCGCAAGCTGGCATAGCTTCCGCTGGTCGCAGTTTATCTTGTGCTCGAGGTACCCACCGTTCTCTGGCTTCCTTTTCTGGACCTTACTCGGACTTGGACTTTCTAGTGAGGGCTCTCTGACCGTGGTGAACCTTTTGATAAAGAGGGCTGCGAGTTCAATGTAGATGCTTATCCTTTCCTCCTGTAGAGAATGAATCCAGGCTCGAGCTTCCCCTTTCAATGTTGTGTTGGGAACGTCTGGACCATGAATTGATCTGAAGCGTTGCGGGCGTGCATGATAGATTCGAAATACTCCACGTGTGCCAGTGGGTTGTCGGTTCCGCTGAAATTATTGATTTAAATGTCATCTTACGGTCTGGTCCTGTCCAAGAGTCAAATGAGCTGTAGTTAGGCAGATATTTACTCGGTCCCAGCTTCGTGGCCGAGGCATCGACTTTCATCTTGCTTCCAGGACTTTCTTTGTAATGAGGACTGGCGAGGTGGTGATCCTGCATATCCTGGAATGGTGCCACGGGCGCGGGGAGCTATTTGTGCTTGAGAACTCCTTCTCTATATCTTACTCCTTATGCGGGCAATGTCTGGTTGAGGAGGAGAGTTCTCCCGACGGTGGTAAGTCAGCCTGTTTGAAGGCCGAGGAATTCTTGGCTGGTGGGATGCCGGATCATTCTGAACCGTGCACATATTACTTATGCGGGCGGAACTTAAAGGGTATATTCTTGAAGTGGATGTTGCCCCCCAGTCCCCTGAGGGTCACGACGACGGTTGTCTCCATGGATCCCATCTTGACGCCGCTCCCCCTGCCTTGCGAGGGCTTATCCTTCTTCTTGCGGAACTTCTTGGGTCGGGCCATGACTCACGCTGCAGAGAAATGACTGGTGCTGCTAAACTTTTAAGTAGAGTGAGCATTTCGGTCTGCCGGTCCTCTATTTGGTGTACGCCCTCTCCAGGGCGTTAACGGCTACGAATGCAGCTTCTGCCTCTATTGGCATGCTCACTAGCGAGTGGGGCGCGTCTTTTTGCCATTTGGAGCAGGACTTGGAAGTGGCTGAGCTGGTGACCTAATTCTTTTGAAGGATGCTGGGAATCGTGTTCCCACAGACGACGCCAAACTGTTGCGAGCTAACTTGATGCCCCAGTCGGACCGGATTCAACTGGGCCGCCTTAGCTTGTGGGGCGGTCGAGCGCGCACACAGTCAGAGAAAAGGGAAGATCGACTCAAGATGTGATGACGTGGAAAAACCCCTCAACTGGGTAAAAAACAACGTGACCGGATCTGTGCCGGTCAAAATCCACTAGCTGCTTGCATTTACAGTGTGTTTGGAGAATCGGGGCGACAAGCCGCTCCCGTTACAATTTGAGGTGAGAGAAGAGGACTACAGCTTCCCGCGGGCAACGGGCTGCGTCACGAGAGCGCTTAGGGTACTAGAATTCGACTGGTGGCACTAGTGCTCTATAGCTTGGAGTGTGGGTCCGCGCGCGCCTACTCGCAAGGATCACCCTCTTCCTTCTGCTCGCGCTGGGACTTGGGCGTTTTCCGTGGTGGTGCTCTGGTGGTTCATGGTGGCTAGAGGTGGATGGAGGATGACTTGAGGGAGGATTCCGGCAGAGCTCTAACCTGAGGAAGAAGATGATCAGGAGCCAAAAGGTGCTGAATGAGGAGGCCCTGGGGCTCCTTTTATAGCCTCCAGGAGAGGATCATGACGGGCCCCCCCACCAATGTAGTGGGCTCGTGGGTGGTGTTACCCACCAGATCGGACGACGAGGAAAGCCCACCATGATCGGACGGTGGGCAGGCCGTCCATGGCGGTGGGGCGGCCATGCGCTAGCGGTGGCCGACTAAGGGGCGACCTGGACCACGGCCATGCCGGCGGTTGCGGCCAGGCCGGTGGCGGCCTGCCTTGAGGCCATGGCCAGGCCAGCGACGGCTTGGCTTGCGGCCGCCGGCCAGGCGCTGACGGCCTGGCCGGTGCCCGCGGTCCGGCCGGCGGCAGCCTGGCCGGCGCCTGCGGCCAGGTCGACGAGTGTGATCTGGCCGGCTACAGCCCGACCAGCGGCGGGCTGGCTGTGTAACGCCCCAAAACTCAAAAGAGCGACGAGAGGCGTTTTGAGCCAAGTTTGGAATTTGGCAGGGGCACACGGCCTGGGACATGGGCGTGTCATGCTCGGGTCGACGATTAGGCCGAGAGGTTGACGAATTTGGAGTTGACGATCGTTGAGCAGCAAACACGGCCTGAGACACAGGCGTGTGCCAGACCATGTCCTTCTCGGGTTGAAGCCGGGCCGTGGCGGGGGGGGGGGGGGGGCACATTGTGTGGCACACGGGTCGTGTCGGGTAGACACGAGCATGTCAAAATGAGACACGGGTGTGTCGAGCACCCGTGTCCCTTTCGGCCGTTTTTCTGTCCTGTGTCGATGGAGTAACACGACACACTACACGACCGTATACTGTATGACACGGGCGTGTCAAGTTTTACATGGCCGTGTCGGGTAACTGTGTACTTTTCGGGATGTGTCAGTGTCGACGATAAATGGGGAACACGACCATGGATACGGGCGTGTCACAGGCCGTGTTCGACCCAGATTTTGGATTCCAAGCCCGGATCGTGGCCGTCCGTTTCCTTATTTTGGGATCCGACGGCTGGGGTTGTTCCTGATGGGATATACCCGGGATAGGGTTGGAAAGCCCTCATTTCTCTTAACCATTCTCTTTCTAAGCTTCTAGAGAGAGGGGAGAGCAAGGAAGAATAAGGTTGTTAGATACAGTCACCGGCGGAGCTTCGGAGCTCCAAATCGTAAGCCAACTTCGGATCTACGGAGGCGAGGACAACGCGGTGCATTTCATCCGCATAGATTTCCATGACGCTAAGGAAAAATGCTGGGGTAACGATTCTCATCGTAGGACATGTGAAGTCCTCTTTTCCTTTGCATAGGAAGCCCGCTCTCATGAGTTTGTGGTGAGTTTGAGGCGTTCCTTCAGGTAGACATGAATAGTCCCCGTTGTGTACATGTAGAGTCTGTAATCGAGAATGGACATAGGCATAATGTGTGAAGCCTACCCGAAGAAGTTGGTCTGGATCGGTGATGTTGCATTGCATGAATGACCGGAGAAGACTCTGCGCGAATGGTTATTTTTCGGTTTTTCTACGCGATAGATTGCAACAGGGAGCCTTGTGGACCATCTCCAAGGTGCACCCAAAAATCTGGGCAGATGCGTGATTCTGCCAACATGTGGCCTGGGAGACAACTTGAACATAACCGGGTTATGTGAAGTGTGTGATGGAACGGGACTCGGGGAGTTTGATGCACGCATATGGCTTAAATTGACGTGCAGTGTGAGCAAAGGATCAGGCGGAACTGTACCCGCTCTATGTCGTTCAGTGGGAGCTGTTGGCATAAATGGAGGGTCTTCGACGGTCTATGGCTTAAATTGACGTGACCCATGTCGGGAAGACAAAAATGCTCGCAAGATTAGCCGTCCAAGTGGCGGTGGTGAGACCGAAATGTCTATGGCTTAATTGACGTGACATTGACCGGTTCACCGAGAATGTGCCCTAAGAACACGGGGTATGTGGCCGTGCATGCCCACGCCTGTAATGAAGTGTTTACACTATACTGCTTGCTTATGCTAACAAAGTGTAGGGAAAGGAGCATCGCGCGCCCTGAGTTAGGGGACGAGATTATTATAATTTGGTCAGCATAGCTGACCGTTGCTTTTGTTTGCCACTGTTGCGGTGGATTGTTGCTTGCAGGTGCTGCGGAGCCAAGTGGTAAATAGCGGGCAAAAGCCCATGTTGCTGAGCCGCCCTCGAAGGCCTAATATGAGTGTTTACTTATTTTATTCATGTGTGACCGGCCTCGTGCCGAGGTTTGGAAAACACTGTAATTTGAGTAAACAATTGTAAGCCTTAAGGCCATGGTACTTGTGTATTGTACGTACATTCCTATTGGGTTTTGTAGTGGACATTCATGCTTTTGGTTGGGTCTTTTAATTACAACTTTAAATTGCTTCCGCTAGAATGTACTCTGTGTAGGACATTGATTCTTAGTTGGATGGTTTCCATTGTGTACCCTCCCGGTCTGTCTGTGGTATGTGGCGTCGGGCCCCGGTCGGACCTACTGCTATATGCTACGCGACGGATAGAGGGTGTTACAATTTGGTATCAAACTACTAGTTTTGGTCTAGCTTAAATGAATTCGTGACGAATTCTTTTAAGATGTGGTGAGCACATGTGTGTACGTCATCATTATAACATAAAAAAAAACCCGTGAATGTACAGTTAGGAATGAAAATGCACGTGTTTGAGGAACCCGCGTTTTCCTATAATTGCTATTTGCAATTTTGTTTGGTTGTTTAACGGTGTTTTGTACAACTATAGGTGACCAGGAGTGGTGCAGGGCCGTCAGAATATCTGGTTTCTGAGGATTTTAGAGCACCTAGTGACATGCCTGCAACCCTTCCCTCCGCTGAAACCATAAGAATGGTGGTGGAAGCAGTGTTCGCTGCGATTGGTGCACAAATGAAAGACGCGTGCAGTCCTCTATTTTTGAGGTAACTCCAACGCCGGGTAGTGTGATGGAGCAAACGACATTTATAGGACCTTGGGTCAGCAGTTGAACATGCTTTTAGTGCAGGGTACGCACTCAGTTGAGGAATATTTGCAACCGTTTCTGATGATGAGACGTTCCCGAGCTCTGAAGTGGAGAGCGAGCAATCGATGGTCGATAGGTTTTATAATGTACTGCGCGGCGAGTTACGAGTTTTTGCTGCTAGGACCAAATTTATTGGGATTCCGAGCCTTGGTGGAATTGACTAGATCTTTGGAAGTAGATTTGGCAAAGTCACGGACGTCGGAGTTCAGGGTACTAGACTCTCCAGATTCTGCAAAGTTTGCATACCGAAGGAGGAGGAACAAGAAGTTTAAAATGTCTACTGGTCAGGCCCCATATGGTTGTTTTAAGTGTGGCAAGGAAGGACACTTTGCCGAGATTGTCAGAATGGTGCTCAGAAGTTAAAGAAAGCTATGTCAGGACAAAGTGCCAGTGATCTGAATCAAATCCAAGGAAGCAAAGACTTGGATATACAGAAGACGGAGTTCAAAATGCCGAACTCCTCAAAGTCTGCGTACCGTAGGTGGTATAAGAAGGCTAGGACTTCAGGTCTAGCTCCTTCTTCTAGTGCTTCTGGGGCGACTACGGGTCGAACCCCGGGCGCATGCTTTAATTGCGGAAAGCCGGGGCACTTTTCCCGAGACTGCTGGAGAGGACGTCCCAAGTCCAAGAAGAAGCACGCTGTCGTGATGACAGGTACAACTTAAAGTTATAACAGTTTAGCTTTAAATACTTGTTGCCCTTGTGGATGTTAGCTTAGAACTGCTTGTGCTAAGCCGTGTTCTGATTTTTAATAATCTGGCGAGAGCACCGTTCGTTTAGGGAGCTTTGCATTCCCTTTTGACCAAAGGATTTGTATTGCGCATCGGAGTACCTCCTTCGATGGCAAAAGACAAATTGGATGCGTTGTTGTCTAATGGTACTCAATGCGCGTGAGTAGAATCTGTTGCGTATAGTTGCGGATTGGGAGTCAAGAGTTTGACTTACAAGCGTCGTTACTACCGCTAGGGGAGCTCAACGTGATCTTTGGTATGAACTGGCTCTCGGAGCAGCAAGCATACGTTGATCAAAATCGTAAGGAAGTCAAGTTGGGAACTAGTCGTGAGACGACATTTGTGGCTTGAAAGGGGTCGAGCATGACGTCGATGTCTGCTCTTCAGATGGTTAAGGTGTTCGGTGTGATGCCAAACCGGTGTTACACTCTTCATATCGGCTAGCGCCTAAGGAGATGGCGGAGCTGAAGGTGCAACTTCAAGAGTTGTTGGAGCAGGGGTATGTACGTCCAAGTTCGACGCCTTGAAGCACACCGTCCTTTTGTTAAGAAGAAGGACAGAAGCTTGAGACTTTGTATTGATTATCGAGAGCTGAACAAGATAACTGAGAAGAACAAGTAACCGACCCAAGGATTGATGATCTATTTGATCAGTTAGTCAGGTCAACAGTGTACTCAAAATTAGATCTCAAGTCCGGGTATTATCAGCTGAGGATAAGCGAGAGTGATATCCCCAAGACAGCTCTTAGTATGAGATACATGCATTACGAGTTTACGGTCATGCCGTTTGGGCTGACGAATGCGCCGTCAGTATTCATAGATCTGATGAACATGACTTTCAGGGAGTACCTAGACCACTTTGTGATCGTCTTCATCGACGACATATTAGTGTACTCGTACAGTGAGGAGGATCACTTTAAGCACCTGCATTTGGTGTTGGAGACGCTGAAGAGGAATCAATTATACGCCAAGTTCTCCAAATGCGAGTTTTGGTTGTCCTCAGTAGCGTTCCTTGGTCACATAGTCAGTGGAGAGGGAATTGCAGTGGATCCGGCGAAGATTGTTGCGATACGAGAGTGGCCTGTGTTGTCTACGGTAGTGGAAGTCCAGAGTTTTCTAGGGCTTCGGCTATTACAGGCGCTTCGTGGAGAACTTATCACGGATACGTTACCCCTCATGACTCTGAAGAGGAAAGAGCAGAAGTTTGTTTGGACGCCGGAGTGCGCACGAGCTTTGAGGAGCTGAAGAGTCGGTGACCACAACGCCAGTGCTGAGTTCGCCGAGTGGACCGAAGGTTTTGAGATCTACAACGATACTTCGGGCAGTGGACTGGGCTGTGTCCTACTGCAGCATGGTAGTGTGATAGCGTATGGCTCGCGACAGCTGAAAGTGCATGAGAGGAATTATCGGTCCATGACTTGGAGTTAGCGGCCATGATTTTTGCCTTGAAGCTGTAGAGGCACTACTTGTGAAGGTTGATATCTATACCGACCACAAGAGCCTGAAATACTTGTTGGATCAGAAAGATCTAAACATGCGACAGAGGAGATGGATGGAGTTCCTGGGGGACTACACGTTCAAAATTCACTATGTGTCTGGGAAAGGCAATGCGATTGCGGAGCGTTGAGCGCAGGGCCCCAGATCAAGCCAATTGGCTGTTGGTACATGACGAGCAGTTGGTTCGGTAGTTGGAGGCGTTGGAGATCTTTTGCGTAGACAAGTAAACAAGTGCCGAAGCGCTATTATACTGGACGGAAGTTCAGTGTGACCTGGCTGATCGGATTCGGCAGGCGTTGGATGTGGATAACAACATGAAGCAACTCATGATAGAGGCTTTGGATGAGTCAAATTCCCAATTCGTTGTTGTGGATGGTTTGCGATGGAAAGACGGTCGTCTGTGCGTCCCAAGTGTGGGCAATTTGCGGGTGGAATTGTTGTACGAGGCGCATCATACCAAGTACTCGATTCACTCGAGGAGCACGAAGATGTACCGCGATGTGAAGAAATTGTTCTGGTGACTAGGACTTAAGAAGGATGTGGGCACTGTACGTGGCGAAGTGTCAAACATGCGCCTTAGTGAAGACAGAGTGCCAAAAGCCGGAGGATTTTTGAAGTCTTGCCTATTCCGAGTGAAGTTCGACGACATTACTATGGACTTTGTGCATGGTTTGTCAAGGTCGCATAAAGGAAACGACGCCAATATGGGTGGTCGTGTATCGTATGACGAGGTGTCACACTTCATTTCCGCATAGGAAGGACGATTCTGTGGAGAAATTGGCAAAGTTATATGTGGATAACATAGTACGACTTCACGGTGTGCCCCACAGCATCGTGAGTGATCGAGATGGGCGGTTCACGTCAATAATGGAGGCTGTGCAGCAGATGTTGGGAACAAAGCTGAGTTTTAACATAGCCTTTCATCCGCAGATGGATGGGCAAACCGAGAGAGTCAATAGGACAATGGAAGACATACTTCGCATGTGCGTCCTGGACTTCGGGAAGCAGTGAGAAGATCACCTATATTGGTAGAATTCGCTTACAATAATAGCTACCAAGCGAGCATACAAATGGCGCCCTTAGATGCCCTTTATGGTAGAAGATGTCGCACGTCGTTGTCTTGGTTAGAAACCGGGCGAGTCAAAGTTGTACATGCGCCAAAGGTGGAAGATGCTACGTCGTTGGTTCGAACGATTCGAGAGAGAGATTGCTAATCGCTCAGGACCGGCAGGCTAAGTACTATAACGCCAATCATAGGAACGTGGAGTTCGTTGTCGGCGATTGGATGTACTTGAAGATCAAGCCGTTCAATGGTGTCTCGCGGGTGCGGCGTTTGAAGAAGCTAAGCCCAAGGTACCTTGGACCGTTTGAGGTTCTGGAGCGGATTGACGAAGCAGCTTATCAATTGAGGCTATCAGTGGAGCTTAGTGGTCTACACGATGTATTCCACATATCGGTGCTGCGGAAGGCGGTGCAAGATCCCTCGTAAGTGATTGCGGCCGATCAAGTGCCGGTCGATAATGGATTGACGACGAAGGTCAAGCCTATACACATTAAGGGCTCGGAAGTCAAGCGACTATGCAACAAAGAATCAAGATGGTCAAGGTCCGTTGGGACAATTGTGGTCGGGAGGACCTCTCGTAAGAGCGAGAGCAGACCATGCTTGAGTAGTTCCCGAAGTTATTTCACTCAGGTACTTTTACGTGTGTTCATCTTTCCTTTATGTAATTTCGGTAACAAAATTATTTTAAGAGAAAGAGTTGTAACACCCCGAAACTCAAAAGAGCGCCGGAGGCAATTTTGAGCCATGTTTGGAATTTGGCAGGGGCACACGGCCTGGGACACACGGGCGTCGTCCCCGGCGTGTTGTGCGTGGGTCGACTACTGGCCGAGAGGTCGACGAATTTGGAGTCGACGATCGTCGAGCAGTGAACACGTGCCTGAGACACGGGCGTGTCCCAGGCCGTGTCCTTCTCGGGTTGAAGCCGGGCCGTGGCGGGGTGACACACAGTGTGGCACACGGTCCGTGTTTGGGTAGACATGGGCATGTCAAAATGCGACACGGGCGTCCCGAGCACCCGTGTCCCTTTCGGCCATTTTTCGGTCATGTGTCGATGGAGTAACATGCACACTACACGGCCGTGTACTGTATGACACGGGCGTATCGGGTACCCGTGTACTTTTCGGGACGCGTCGTGTCGACGACGAATGAGGAACACGACCCTTGACACGGGCGTGTCACAGGCCGTGTTCGGCCCAGATTTTGGATTTCAAGCCCAGATCGTGCCGTCTGTTTCCTTATTTTGGGATCCGACAGTTGGGGGTTGTTCCTGATGGAATATACCCGGGAATTGGGTGGCAAGCCCTCATTTCTCTTAACCATTCTCTTTCTTAACTTCTAGAGAGAGGGAGAGCAAGGAAGAAGAAGGGTGTTAGATCCATTCACCGGCGGAGCTTCAGAGCTCCAAATCGCAAACCGACTTCGGATCTACTTAGACGAGGACAATGCGGTGCTTTTCATCCGCATAGATTTTCCATGGCACCAAGGAAAAATGCTAGGGTAACGATTCTCATCCTAGGACATGTGAAGTCCACTTTTCCTTTGCATAGGAAGCCTGCTTTCTCGCGAGTTTGCGGTGAGTTGAGGCGTTCCTTCTGGTAGTATAGAATAGTCCCCATTATGTAAAATGCAGAGTCCGTAATCGAGAACGGACATAGTCATAGTGTGTGAAGCCTACCCGAACAAGTTTTGTATGGATTGGTGATGTTGCATTGCATGAATAGCCGAGAAGACTCCGCGCGAATGGTTGTTTTTTCGGTTTCTACGCGATAGATTGCAACATGGAGCCTTGGGGACTAACTCCAAGGTGCACTCGGAAATCTGGGCAGATGCGTGATTCTGCCAACATGTGAGCCTGTGAGCCAACTTGAACATAACCAGGTTATGAGAAGTGTGTGATGAAACGAGACTCGGGAGGTTGACCCGCGCATATGGCTTAAATTGACGTTGCGGTGTGAGCAACGGGTCAGGCGGAATCGTACCCGCTCTATGCGTTCGGTCGGAGCCGTTGGCATAGATGGAGGGTTTTCGGCGGTCTATGGCTTCAATTGACGTGACCCATGCCGGGAAGTCAAAAATGCTCGCAAGATTGGTCCATCAAGTGGCGGTGGTGATACCGAAATGTCTATGGCTTAATTGACGTGACATTGACCGGTTCCACCTAGAAGTACCCTGAGAGCACGGGTGTGTGGCCGTGCTTGCCCATTCTGTGATGAAGTGTTTACACTATATTTCTTGGTTATGCTAACAAAGTGCAGAGAAAGGAGCATCGCCGCCCCGAGTTAGGGGGCGGGATCGTTATAATTGGTCAGTATAGCTGACCGTTGCTTTTGTTTGTCACCGTTGCAGTGGATTGTTTCTTGTAGGTGCTGCGGAGCCAAGTGTAAATAGCGGGCAAAACCCGTGTTGCTGAGCCGGCCCTCGAAGGCCTAATATGGAGTGTTTACTTGTTTTATTCATGTGTGACCGGCCTGCATGCCGAGGTTTGAAAACACTGTAATTTGAGAAAACAATTATAAGGCCTTAAGGCCATGGTACTTGTGTATTGTACGTACATTCCTATTGGGTTTTGTAGTGGACATTCATGCTTTTGGTTGGGTTCTTTTAATTACAAATTTTAAATTGCTTCGCTAGAATGTACTCTATGTAGGACGTTGATTCTTAGTTGGATGGATCCATTGAGTACCCTCTCGGTCTGTCTGTGGTATATGGCGTCGGCCCCCGGCCGGACCTACTGCTATATGCTATGCGACGGATAGGGGTGTTACAGGCTGGCGCTGCGGCATGGCCGGTGGAGGCCTGGCCGGCGGGAGCGTCCACGCCAGCGCGCGGCCTGGCTGGCAGCGGCCCTTGCCGCGGCCTAGCCGGCTGCAGCCTGCCTGGCGGCCGCGCGTTGAGGGCTAAGCGCCGGCGGGCCGCGGCCTGTCCTACGACTGCTGCCCGGTCGGCGGCGACCACTCCGTCCGGCGGCGCCGGGTGGTGGAGGCCAGCCGTGGTACCTCCCAATGGGGGTGGCTTTAGTGGGAGAGAGAGGGAGTGACCCCCACCCCCATGTTCTCCTCATCATGGGAGGTGGGGTTGACTAGTCAACCTCATGATCTCCCATTTGGGGGGGGGTGATCATGAGGGAGTCTCTCTATAAAATGATGGTGTAACCCATCAAATAGTCTTCTCTATAAATGATGGTGTAACCCATCAAATATGATTGTCATATCATTATGGTCTCATTATATTTTTGAGTGAAAGGTCATGATTTTCACTCTTCTCATGACATTGTGATTTTGTGTTGCTGCAACACTCAGCATTTTTATGGTCCGGGTATTGTTGTTGGCAGAAGAATCAAAGAATAGACCCTAACTGATTCATCTGGGTCAATTCTATTTGATTTTTGGTTCAGTTATGATTCTAAAAAAAATTCTGGAACCAGTCTTTTAGTTTGGTTCTCAGTTTTCAGGTCGGTTACCGAAGAGCCGAACAATAAATCAATTATTGACAATTGATTATAATTAGGTAGCATTTAATTAATGCATATCTATGGTTAATTATTAATAATAAATAGTTTAATAACATGTTTTATTGTCTAAACTATTATTAATACATTTATTTTTTCATAGAAATGAAAATATTGAATCCTCCAATGATAATACTAGGCTAAACTTTAAATTAATATTAGTAAATTCTAGTTTTTTTAATTCATGTCAATATTATATTCTTAAAGGATTATGTTGGGTACATTGGTTAAATGTACCTAATTTGAAGAAGCCTCACCCTACTCAATGATAATACATCAAAATGTATTTGATGTATTTTGAGTTGCCTTGTGCAGGTTAAGTATTTGCAGGGAAAGATGAAAAGATTCTAAGTCCATGTGTCGACACCCAGAAGAAAAGTGTCGATACTTAAGAAGACTTATGTCGACACCCAAACAAGCAAGTGTCGACACTTGGAGTGCTTGTGTCGACACCAGGGATGCAGAGTCGACACCAGACAGAAAGTGTCGACACAAGGATCTGTGTCGACACTCAATGAAGAAAAGTCCAGCGAAGCAGTGTCGACACCCAGAGGAACTGTGTCTACATCAGAAAGTGCCGACACTTGGTAGGCTGTGTCGACACTCAACAAAAGATTACCAGAGTCTAAGTATAAGTGTTGACATGATGAAGAAGGTGTCGACACTCAGCAGAAGACTCAGCACTTGAAAGAAAGTGTCGACACAAGAAAGAATGTGTCGACACTCAGCAGAAGACTCAATACATGTAGGTAGTGTCGACATAAGGAGCTGTGTCGACACTTAGCAAAGTTCAACAAAATTCAAAGTACAAGTGTCCGACACAAAGGAGATTGTCGACACTCAGCCAAAGTCTCAACAGAAGAAGAATGTGTCGACACAAGGAGCTGTGTCGACACTCAGCAATTATCAACACTGAAGGCATGTGTCGACACCAAGAAGAAGTGTCGACACTGAACAAGTTTCCACACATGAAGATGTGTCGATACAAAGGAGTTGTGTCGACACTTACAAGAATTACAAAGTACTGAAGAACAAGGACTTGTGTCGACCACATTATCAGTGTCGACACATGATGAAGAAGCAGTGTCGAGAAGTGAATTCTACAACACAAGAAGTTGTGTCGACACTTGAAGGCTAGTGTCGACACTTAGTCAACTTGTGTCGACACTTGGTCCTAAAGTGTCGACACTTAAAAGACAGACTGTCTCGACACTTTCAGACAGTTACAGTTATTTCAAGAACTGACTGGATGACTTGACATCTGCCATTCCAGCCGGTCTACTGGACCTGTCAGAGTTGTCAGAAATCATTAGGAACGACCAGCCAGTCACCATGAAGAAGGCCTAACATAGGCTTATACTGTCTACAGAAACAGATGATTAGAAGATAAAAGTGATTGAAAAAAAAGATCTAGCTATTCATGTGAAGAATCAAGTGAAGATCTAAGTAGTTGATGAGAGGAGCTCCATCCAAGAAGTCAGCCGTTTGAACCAGGCTGGGCAGAAGGATTCAGACCTTGTTCTGAATCTTAAGTTGCAGAGATCAAAGATCAGCTGCAGAGGAGATCAACCCTATTGTGTTCTACATTCAAGAAGCTTTGAAGAAAAGCCAAGTGAGGTTGATCTCAGCAGAGTTCTTCCAAGAACTCATCAAGAACCTGTCAACTCATCTCTCTTTATCTGAGTTGTAGGTATATACACTTTGTATTTTATATTTCTTGTAGGATCCTTAGGGATCTGAGTTGTAAGCCTGTAATTATAAAGGCTGAGTGTAGGAGATCTAATTCTCTGAGTGTAGGCCTGTTGTGGCTGAGTGTAGTCTTTGTGGAGAAGCTGAGTGTAGGCTTTGTGAAGAAGCTGAGTTGTAGGGCCTTGGTCCTGAGCTGTAGGAACCTGGTTGAGGTTCTGAGTGTAAGATCTGAGGATCTGAGATAGTGGAGGAGTTTGGCCGAATCTAGTACACTACTAGATAGGCGGGGGGAAAATGGATGTACCCAAACTTGGGAACCACTATAAATTTGTGTGTTCACTGTGTGCTTGATTGATTGCTGTGATTGCTGATTGACTGCTGTTTAGTAGAATTATTTATAAAGCTGTGATATAATCTGCAATCTTGCCTAAAAAGTTTTAAAAAGATAGTCACCTATTCACCCCCTCTAGGTGATTAGGTACAATTTCTTTCAAGTGGTATCAAAGCGGGTTACTCAAAAAGGGACATAACTTTCTGAGTAGATCCTGTGGCAGATTAAGTGAAATCAAGAAAATCAAGAACCATGGGTTCAACAGAGAATCATAATGAACTTGGATCCATGAAGCTACCCATTTGCAGAAAAGAAATTTTTGGCATCTGGAAGAAAAGGGTGAGACTATTTATGGAAGCCTCAACCCTAGAATATATATCACAGTTAAAGAAGGGCCATATGCGCCTATGAAGGTTTCAGTCCTAGATGCAAATCAGAGACACCTAAGGACTTCTCTGAAATGACAAAAGATGAGATAATTCTAGCCACAATGGACAAGAGGGCTCAGAATATCATTTCGAGTGCATAGATGATGCTACTTTAAGAATTTATACATTGTAAGACATTTAAGGAGATGTGGGATTACCTTGATAGTGTATATGGAGTGTTCTGAAGAAGTGAGGCAAGACAGAAAGTCTTTGCTAAACCAAGAATATGAAATTTCAGGCAAGGTAGGACTGATAGCAATAACAGAATGCTATAAGAAATTCTATAGGATTGTGAATGAGCTAATGTCTATGGAAGATTTCAGTAATTATTAGCTAAATGATAAGTTCTTGAGGTCCCAACACAAAGGATTGAGACACCAAGATCTGTGCCATTAGGGAAATGGCCAAGTCAGCAGATATTCCCCCCTCCAACTTTGTTGGAAAACTGCTGTCCTATGAAATGCAGTTGATGGTAAGGAAGGAGAGGAGAAGACTACAAGAAGTGAGCAAAAAGAAAGAGCATGACATTCAAACAGAAGCCACCAGAAATACAAAAGTAAGTCTCCATCCCACCTCCAAAAGTTGCAGAGACTGAGTCAGATGAAAACAGCAAGAGAAATTCTCTGGCAGGGAATATTCTGGTGGGGCCCCACTGTTCGGCTATAATATACCGTTGAGCCCGGGGGGGGGGGGGGCTCCCCCGACCCCTCATTTTTCTTGAATAGACTGCAGTTTCCTCGATGCCGGTCAGCGAAGAGGTGCGAGCTCGCCTGGAGGCTGCGGGCCAGAGGACTCGGGAGGAGGCCCTCGAGCCGCCCCTTGGCTAGCACGTGGGTCTCCCGACCCTCTCTTTAGGCCGACGAAGGGAAAGATTGTCAGGCGGCTCTCCGGCCGCGCCTTCCCGGGCTCCAGCTCGGCGACGGGTGTTGAGGTCGCTTCTGGGGTACGTGACCTTCTTCTTTCGGTTTATTGTTGTATTTCTGATCTTTGTCTTGCAGGCAATACCTTGTGGAGACGTGGGGAACGGGGGGGGGGGGGGGGGGGGGAATCGCACCCCTCCCTTGTCGTCTTGAGAGGGTTGCTAGTCCCCCAGGTCTGGACCGCACACCTCCGAAAACCTCTCGCTCGCCGGCTCCCCACGGACTGGGAAAATCTCTTGAGGCCCTCGAGGGAGAAGCCTTTCAGGGGCGGCCGGGCTCCTCTCGTCCATCCATCGGCGTGGACGACGTGCCAACCCCTGGTATGCTTGTACTCACCGTTGGCTTTGTTCCTGCTTGCTCCTTCTGAATCGCCCTTTTGTAGGCTACAACATGGTCTCCTCCGAAACTGAATGGAGCGAATGGGTATTCGCCTCCGCCCGAGTGTGAACAGTGTTTCCTGATTACCTGGGCGACCCGACCGATGCGGTGGGGATGAAGAGGCAGGTGACGCGGCTGTTCCAGAAGCACACGCTGCTGCAGCCAGGAGCTCATGAGGAGGTCGATCAAGACAAGGCCGACACCGAGGCTCGGCTCGCGACCTGGAGGGAGCCCCGCACGCGGCAGAAGGCGGCGATGTCACTTCACCGGGCGTGCACATTACGCGAGCCGAGGAGCGTCTTAGGGAATGCCTCGGAGCAAGTCGGCCTGGCTCAGCAGGAGCTGGTGGCGGTGCGCGATACCACTACCCTCGCGTGCCGCCGCGATCGGGAACGCAGCGGCGGGGCAGGTGGAAATGGATCCAATACTGATCCAGCCTTATGCCTCCCCGCCGGCGGGACGTCGCGGGTTGCTATTTTTTCAAAGTTATCCTGTATCTGTAGCGATTCGCAACTCTTTTTGCCCGCGTATGGCCTAATTTTTGCTGCTGATGTGTATTGAGATTACCATGTTATTGCTTTCGTTCTCTATGAGGCGGGTCAGGGAAAGGATTCGCTCTACCGTCCTGCCGATCAGGGCGAGGGCGAGCCGAGGGGCTTGCCAGCCGGGAGTTTCCCGACTCGCACGGAATCCCAGGCAGGTGCGGGCCGAGACTCGCCCGCTCAAGTCTTGCGCGGATGCGGTCGGGCGAGAATCGCGCCTGATCGGCCTCGGCGGTGCGGTTGCGCGCTGGGAATTCGAACCGTCGGGTTGATTTTTGCTACACGCCACCCCTTCATTCGGCGGGAACTTTCCCGCCCTTTCTCTCTCCCTATAAATAGGCCTTGCCGGGTCTTATTCTTTCATCGGTTCAAAACACTCTCCCGCTTCCTGCTCTCCGCGAAGTACGGCTCGTGGTTGCCTTCTGGACCAGTCTCGCACGATTGGTGGCAATTCGGTGTAAATGGGCGGTGGCAGCGGCGATGCGGACGGTCAAAGCAAGTGCGCCTGGACCTTCTCAGAGCACGATTTCCCTCACGCCGTCATCTCGGAGCGCGAGTACCTGGATGCTCTCGGCGACCACGTCTCGCCGGGTTTTTCGGCGAGACGGCCCAGGGAAACAGAGAAGATCAACGATTTATCCAGGGACGGGCTCGCCATACCCGTGGCTCACTTTGAGGTGGGCCTGCGACTTCCCCTGTGGACCGAGGTACGCCAGGTGCTGAAGTACTTCGGGGTCATCCGAGGTCAGATGACCCCGAACTCCATAGCCGTCATGGTGGGGTTCGCCTGCTTTCTACGAGAGGAGCGAGTCGAGTTTAGTCTCGCCGTTTTCAGGAAGCTATTCTCCTTCCGGGCGAACCGGGACGGTACCGCCTACTTCTCCAGCGCCCACCTCAAGGTACGGGAGACAGTAAATAAGAGTCATAACTAGCTCAAAAAGTTCCTGTTCGTCAAAGGGGACTTCGGCAACATCCCCTTCTCGCCGGTGCAGCTCAGCGAGGCGAGTTACCGTCCGCCCAGCCTACGGGGCCACGAGGCCGACTTGTGCGGGTTCTTCGCTGGAAGAACTTCGAGGTCGCGTATCTGCGCCGCCATCTTGATGACCTCGCCGCCGTCCCGCCAGGGGGAGGTTTTGCCACTTGCCACTGCTCTGCCTTTCCCTCTTCTTCTCTGTCTCATCCCATCTTCTTGGCAGGCGAGTAGGATGTCCCTCTTCATCCCCCCTACGAGAGCGCTCGGATTGCCCCCGGGGTTCTCGCCCGAGCGCAAGGCCGCGGACGCCGCTCAGCGCGACCCTCCATCGGTCCCGGCCAAGAAGCGGCCGGGCGGCGGACAGCCCACTCCCCGCCGAAAGTGGCGAAGACTTCGGGTCGGCAACCCGCTGTGAGCCAAAGGAAAGGCAAGGCCCCGACAGATCTGTCGACCGAGGGCTCCCCTCCCGTGGTCGCTTCGACCAGCGACATTCCCGCCGGAGCGGCGGGTACTTCGGGGCCGCCAGACGGGTCGCAAACCGCCACGAAGCTGGTGCCGAGAGGGCATCGCAACTTCGGCTACGGCGAGAAATACCTGGACGAGCTCGGCGTCCCGCTCCTGTCATGGGACAAGGAGTCTAACCGCGCGGTGGTCTCGACTCTGCTGCCGAGCTGGCTGGAGCAGGACACCATCGGCGGGGAGGCGTATAATTTCTCGTTCGGCCTGTACTCACGAGAAGACGCCGCCATCTACGACAAGAGGCAACGCGAGTATTGGTTCATGAGAGCGCGCGGGCCCAGCTACGCGGCCTGGAGCTAGCTCATATGGTAGGGAGGCGCTGCAACCCAGCTGGAGCGGAACGCCACCTCCCTGAAGAAGCTGGCGGACGAGAGGGAGGAGGCTCGAAAGCTTGCTCAGGAAGACGCGGACCTTCAGAGGAGGCGGGCCGACGCGGCAGAGGAGACCCTCCGCGCAGTACCTGGGCGGGGTGGTATGTGCTCACCATCAACAACCGCCCTTTCTCGCGAATCCACCTTATAACTTTCTTTTCCTCTTTTCAGGATGCCGCGACGGCCAGTCGGATGGGTGCTAAGATTGCCACCCTTGCTCAGGACAAGTCAGTGCTGGAGGCACGGGTACGCGAGCTGGAGGCCGCTGCCGCTGTCCCTCCGCCAGATAACATGGGCTGCCCGCTCGCGCACCACTCCGACCACGAGTTGGAGGTGCTGATGCAAAAGAACGCCGCCAGTGCCGCAAAGTACACGATGCAGATGCTGCGACGCGCAGACCTTCTCAAGAGCGAGGCGGCGGAGCTCTCGGCGGGCGACGTGGTTCCGACGCTGTTCCTCCCCCGTACCGGACCCTGGAGACCAGTCCTTCCAGCGCATTTAGGACTTCTTTCCCGAATCTCGCGTCACCCCCGCTTTTTTGACATTTGTTTACTAGATGTATATATCATGTACGTTTAGCTGTTTTGAGACGTACGCGCGAGCTGTGCCTAGACTTCGTGATTTTTATCTACTATTGCTTTTATAAATGCTTTCTCGCCTGCCTCTGTATATTTGCTATTACCGCGCAGGGCGGCCTGCCTCTGCGGCCCAGCCCTGATGATGCGGCTGCTTTGCCCATCAAGCGAGGCGAGCCGGCTCGTCCTTTGTCTGAGTTATCAAACTTCTTGCGGACTCTCGCCAAGGTTTTCGCCTCCGTTCGACCGCCTTTCTTGGGGCTGGGGGCTATGTTAGACCCCTCCCTTTTTGGTTAACTTTTGTGATTCCGACCTGCTATTAACACCATTCGAGTAGTTTCCAGCCTTGCCGGCTAGGTGGGATCCCGGCAGCGTAATTCGTTCTGGGTCGCAAATTATTGCCATCGAGTGACTTCCGGCCCTGCCAGCTAGGTGAGAGCCTGGCAGCGGGATCTTCTCGAGGCTAGGGATGACACCGAGTGACTTCCGGCCCTGCTAGCTAGGTGAGAGCCTGGCAGCGAGATCTTCTCGGTGTCCAAACACATTCCATCGAGTGACTTCCGGCCCTGCCAGCTAGGTGAGAGCCTGGCAGCGGGATCTTCTCGAGGTTAGGGATGACACCGAGTGACTTCTGGCCCTGCCAGCTAGGTGAGAGCCTGGCAGCGGGATCTTCTCGGGGTCCAAACATATTCCATCGAGTGACTTCCGGCCCTGCCAGCTAGGTGAGAGCCTGACAGCGGGATCTTCTCGAGGTTAGGGATGACACCGAGTGACTTCCGGCCCTGCCAGCTAGGTGAGAGCCTGGCAGCGGGATCTTCTCGGGGTCCAAAAATATTCCATCGAGTGACTTCCGGCCCTGCCAGCTAGGTGAGAGCCTGGCAGCGGGATCTCCTCGAGGCTAGGGATGACACCGAGTGACTTCCAGCCCTGCCAGCTAGGTGAGAGCCTGGCAGCGGGATCTTCTCGGGGTCCAAACATATTCCAATTCTCTATGCAAGCTGGCTATGACAATACTAGGGGGGGGGGAAGGAATTCATTATAACCAACGTGTTGCTTACAGGCGTTTAGGGAAAAAACCTTTTCAGGTCATCTCCACTCCAGGTGAGACTCAGAGTCTCGCCCTCTACATTTTGGAGCCGATAGCCCCCTGACTTCAAAGCTTCCTTCACAATAAACGGCCCCTCCCAGCTAGGGTTGAGCTTCCCTACGGACGCTGACCTCCCTGCCGCGTCTGTAACGGTCCAGGCCCATCAACATGGGACCCAGCTGGAACCGCCGGCCTACCAGGGTCCAGACCAGGGCCCACCACTGGTAGTCAGCCTTTCACATTCAAGCCTGCAGGCCATGCAACCCAACCCCTCTCCAGCCCACCGGCGGGTTGTTGGTGGCCGCAGCCTCCCTTTGATGAGGTAAACTCGATAGTCAAGCCCGCACTACGGGGACTTCCCAGGAGGTCACACATCCCAGGATTTCTCCAGCCCGAGCACGCTTAACTATGGAGTTCTTTCAACTCTCATCACCACTGAGCTTGGCGAGTTTGGCGAGTAGGCGAGCTCGACAAGATGAGGAGAGTATACCTTCGCCGGGCAGAACCGGGGGGAGCGCGTCGAGGCCCCTCCGCAGGAAGGCGACCTCAAAATCTTTGTGGAGGAATAATTTGTGGAGCTCGGCATCGTTGCCGGACACGGCCGGCAGGCGGTACACCTCCTCGCCTTTTTATTGCGGCGAGTAGGGGATGTTGCCGAGATCGCCCTTGACGAAGGCGATCTTGGTCATCCAGGTATGGTGCTTATTCGCGATCTCGCGAACTTTGATCAAGGAGCCGCCGAAGTAGGCGACCCCGTCCATCGTCGCCTTGTAGGAGAAGAGCTTCCTGAACACCGTCAGGTTGAACTCGATCCTTTCCCGCCGGAGGTAGCTCACAAACGCCACCATCATTGCGATGGCGTTGGAGTTCAGCTGCGCGGGGACGACCCCGTAGTACTTCAGGATCTGCCGGATCTCCGGCCACAAGGGAAGTCGCAGCCCCACCTCGAAGTGCGAGATGGGGAAGGCGAGCTCGTTCTCGTAGAACATGTTGATGGCCTCGCCCGGCCCCAGCCTGCGTACCTCAAAGCCCGGTGGCACATACGCGGCCTTGAATTCCGCGAGCTCCTCCTCGCTGGTGTGGCCGTCGAAGAAGCAATAGTCTGCGAAGTGTTACATGCACTTGGAGCGGTCGTCGGCGTCCGGATTGGTCTTGCCCATGATCGCAGAGGAAAAGCACGACGCGAGCAGGGAAAGAAGAAAGCAAAGAAAGGAAAGCAAAGCAATAAAGGCAGTACGAGGGTAGGTGAGGGGGGGGGGGCTATTTATAGGAAAAGAAATATGAGGCAGGCTGTCACATCGGTGCAACTCGCTGCCCCAGCTCGCCACCCCAGCTCGCCGACTTCCGACACATCCCAACCAAGGCTAAGTCAAACATTGCAGCTTTTTATTTAACATAATTAAGAATGTTCTAAGAATTATTCATCACAGAAGTAAAAAGTTCAGAATTGAAAGCGGGGCTCGCGAGCAGGGAGGGCACCGGGATGCGAGCTCCGGTCGGCTCGGCAGAGGAGCCCGCAGACTTACCTACCCCGGCCTCGCGACCCCCACCCCCCAGGCTGCCGCGCGCGGAGTAGCTCGCGGATCCTTCCAGAATTCCTTTGCGCAACCAAAAGACCGTCGTCTATCTCGTCCAGGAGTCGGGAGGGGGACATCAACTCGCCAGCTTGACCGAGGCGCAGCTCCTCCGCAAGACGCACGTAGTCGCACTGTAGCGTCTCTTTGACCCCCTGCACCTCGCGCAGTCCGCACACCAGCTTCTTGAGGAGCTTGACCTCCCTCCTCGTCAGCTCGCCTTGATCCACCTCCGGACCCAGGTAAGAGTCCAGCGAGCTCGGGACGGGAGGGGAGAGTGGTGGGCTGCCCGCGAGGACTCCTCGGCAGCCGATTGACTGGGAAGAGCTGTAAAGGCAGATATCAGCAGAGCAAAAAGTTATGAAGCACAGGGTTGAACGAGGCTGACCTGAAGAGCTCGGCGGCTCAAAGGAGATGCGGGGAGGGATGAACCTCAGGTCCTTCCCGTGACCTGGGCCGCGAGCCCCCGACGAGATGAGCTCGAAGCCCGGGGTGGGAATGGACCCCAGACCTTCCCCGGCGGCCGCGTCAATTTGCCGAGGAGGGGACCCCGCTGGTGAAGGTGGCCTTTGCGAGCTCACAGGCTGGATCCCGAAGAGGGGCGGCGGATCCCGGGGATGGCTGTCCAGTGCCGAGAATCGCGAAGTGGCGAGCATGACCTCGCCTCGCGGCATGGGGACCCGCGGCACGGCGCCCTCGCCATCTGGTTGGCCGTCCTGATTGTCGCTGACTACGACGGCCTCCCAATCCTTCTCCAGAATAGTTCGGGTAGAAGAGCCGTCTCGCGAGCCAGGGTGGCCCTCAGGTCGTGGAAAATGGGCTCGGCCGCCTCGGGGAATGGCTTTGTCCTCTTGGAGCTCGGCTCGGCAGAATCAATTTGGGGAGCTTTAGCGGGGACCGCCGTCAGTGCGGCAACGCGAGCCGCGGAAGCCTGGCGAGCTCGGTCTATGCGCTCTTGGATCTCCTTAGGGAGGGGTATCTTGGCAAGACAACAGAAGGAATGGCAAGAGCCAGGCAGCTGAGCAGGTACATATATATAGCCGCAGGTGACCCCCACCAGAAGATTCCCTCCAACTCGCCAGCCAGAGCTCGCCGCACACTTCGGGTTGGATGTTTCTTTCCGAGCTTTTTGACAAGCTCGAAAAGAGCGGGATTGTGTACAACCCCGTGTCCAGCGAGCAAGATCACCAGGGGCCGGGCAGATCAGGCTAGGAGAAACAGGCGAGCTCGGCAGCGGCCGGGGCGAGGCTGAGCTTGGCATTCGTCAGCCAGAGTTCGTCGATCGGCGTGTAACGCCCCAAATTTTGTATGCGAGTCGGTCGCGGAAAAAGAGTTTTTGGTGCCTGTAGGGGTACACGGCCTAGGACACGGGCGTGTCCAAGGCCGTGTCTGGCTGGTGATTTTTTGGCCGTTTCAACCCGAGAAGGACACGGCCAGAAACACCGCCGGATGACACGGGCGTGTCATCCGACACGGGCGTGTGCCAACCCGTGTCCAGACCCGTGTCTTGAGGGGTCGTGTCCGTTGCCGTGGCGGTTATGCGTGACACGCCCTCGAACACGGGCGTGTCGAGGAACCCGACACGGGCGTGTCAGGTCAGACACGGGCGTGTCTTGGCCCGTGTGCGTTTCTCAGTTCGACGATCGTGCCTGGATCGAGGCACACGGCCTTGGACACGGCCGTGTGCCAAGCCGTGTGCGGCCCAGGTCAGGGGAATTTTGTGCAGATCCGAGCCATTCGTTTCCTTTAATTTAGATCCGACGCCCAGATTAAATTATGCTCTGTTAAGGCCGGGAATAGGGAGTTATTCCCTCATTTTCTCTCCAAAGTTCTCCCCTTCCAAAGTGAGAGAGAAGAGGAAGAAGAAGGAGGTTTCCGGCCGCCGGCGGAGCATCGGAGCGCCGTTTCGAAATCGGAGAGCGGATCCGTGGAGGGAAGGTCATTGCGAAGAGTTCTAACCGCGTAGTTTTTCCATGGCGCCAAAACGGACTACAAGGGTAACGATTCTCAACTCGAGCGCTTGAAGCTCTTTATTTCTGCATAGGGAATCCCGCTCCCGCGAGTATGCGGTGAGTGCGTGGTGTTCCTTGGGGTTGACGGGAATAGTCCCCCTTGTGTTGCATGTAGAGCCCGGAATCGTAAGTACGGGCATAGGCATTGTGTGTGAAGCCTAACCGGACGTGTTTTGTCTGGATCGGTGATGTTGCATTTGATGTGGTTTTGCCGGAGAAGACTCCGTGCTTTGGATTTTTCGGGTTTCTACGCGGTAGATTGCAGCAGGGATCCTTGGAGGTTAGCTTCAAGGCGCACCCGGAAAATTGAGCGGAAACGTGTTCTGCTAACTTGGCGGTCTGGGAACCGGCCTTGATCATAACTGGGTTATGAGATTGTTTTGGAAAATTTGGGATCCGAGAGAAGCTTGGCCCGCGCAAAGTTCCTTAAATTGGACATGCGGCGTGAGCAACGGGCAAGTGGAATTGGACCTAGGCTATGTGGTTCGGTGCGAGAGACCCGAAGATGGGGACTGGCCGTTGGCATAGTCGGAGCCTTAGACGGTGGTCAGAAAGGCTAAATGCTCACATGTTGTTGCCATCCTGGGGATGGTGGTGAATGCACTGATTTGTCAGGGTTCACCATGAATGTGCCCTGAGTGCACGGGGTGTTTGGCCGTGCGAGCCTACACCTGTGGCGAATTATAATTGCGCTATATATATATTGTTGGCTAATGTTTTGCAGGGAAAGAGCACCGCCGTCCCGAGTAAGGGGCGGGGTCGTTATAATTTGGTCGGCTTTTAGCTGACCGTTGCTTTATTTGCCACCGTGCGGTGGTATGTGCTTGCAGGTGCTGCGGAGCCGAGCGCCAAATAGCGGGCTGGAGCCCATGTTGCTGTGCTGGCCCTAGAAGGCCGTAGAATAGCTTTATTTATATATTTCATGTGTGGCCGGCCTGCGAGCCGATGTATGTAAAACACTATTCATGAAGTGAACATTTGTAAGGCCTTAAGGCCATGTACCTGTTTCTGTGTATTTGGGGTTTCATTCCTGTTGTTGTAGCTGTGGACATTCATATTGATGGAATTAATTTTGGGTTCTTTCAACTTTAAAATCTTCCGCTAGAATGCTCTGTGATTAGGACGAGTAGTCTTAATTGGTTGGTTTGATTATTCATTTAGTATCACTTCCGACTGTCTGTGGTGTATGGCGTCGGGTTCCAGCTGGACCTTCTGTTATATGCCATGCGACAGATGGGGGTGTTACAATTTGGTATCAGACTTCTGGTTACGGTCAAGCTTAAATGAATTCGTGGGCGAATTCTTTTAAGGGGTGGTGAGCACATGTGTGCGTCATCATTATAACATCAAAAAGAACCCATGAATGTCCACTTAGGAATGAAAATACACTTGTTTGGTGGAACCTGAGTGTTCCAATGATTGCTTTTAGCAATTTGTTTGTCGTCTAATCGTGTGTCTTTGCTAATTTAGGCAGCTGGGAGCGGTGCTGGTCAGTCAGAGCGTCCGCAATCAGCGGAAAGTAGTGCACCAAGGGACGTGCCTGCTACACCTCCTTCAGCGGAAACCATCAGGATGGTGGCTGAAGCCTTGTTCGCAATGATAAATGCCCAACCTGCAGGGCAAATGCATCGCGCACCTCCTGCGAATGAGCAAGAACCGGTTAGGGCGGCAGAGCTGAGAGTGGTGGAACGCGCGACAGTTGAGTTAGTAGAGCCGAGGAGAACTACGGAGAGGCAGCTAAAGCATGTGATGGGCTTTAATCCTCCGAGGTTTAATGGGGTTAGAACACCAACTCAAGCTGAGGACTGGCTCTCTTCCATAAAGAGGGTGTTGATGGCCACAATGACTGAGGAGTGGCAGAAGACCACCATAGCGACTTTTCTTTTGGAAGGAGAAGCGAGGATGTGGTGGGACGAGTTGGAGTTTCGTCTTCTAGTGGGAAGGCAGCTTGCGGATGTGTCGATGGAGGAATTTTCAAGATTGTTCCTAGCCAGATTTGTACCTTCTGCTCAGAGGTTGGATATGGAGAATCAATTTCTTGGGTTGACTCAGGGATCCAGAAGCGTGGACGAATATCTGCATGAGTTCACACGGTTGGGTCGTTATGCTGGTGCTATGTTTTCAGAAGAAGAGAGGAAGACCAACCGATTCTATGAGGGTCTTCGTGGCGATTTACAGTTACTCCTTGCTGGGCCTAAGGCGCAGGGCTTCCTAGCCTTGGTCAATTCAGCCCGATCGTTGGAAAAGGTTGCGAAGAAGGTTCAAGAGAAGAGGGACCCAGGAGAAAGGAAGACCGAGTTCAAGGTGCCAAGTAACAAGACAGGTTTCCGCAGATGGAACAAGAAGCGGAGGACTTCAAACTCAGCCCCTTCGGCTGATACATCGGGGGCAACTACAAGTCGAGTCCCCGGAGCTTGCTACAACTGCGGGAAGGCGGGGCATTTTGCTCGGGAGTGTTGGAGCGGACGTTCAAAGTCCGAGAGGAGACCTGGAGCGACTTATGAGGAGAAAGGGAAGGCGGTGGAGTCAACCGCATCCCATCATGCTCCAGCCCAGCCTAGAGTCTACAACATTGGTCTACAGGAGGCCATTAAGCAAGCAGACGTGGTGACAGGTATGAGTTAAATTATAGTGGTTTAACTTTTATAGTTGTTACTTTTGTATTTGTTAGCTTACGTTTGTTAGTGCTAGGCTTTGTGTTAATCTTTGGGTTTCCGGCGAGAGCCCTTTTTGATACGGGAGCATCACATTCCTTCTTGTCTGAAAAGTTTATATCGCGCATCGGAGTTCCGTTCTCGATGGCAGAAAATAAGTTGGATGTGTTGTTGCCTAATGGGTGCTCAATGCGTGCGGATAGGATCTGTGTTGTAAAGATTCGGATTGGAGACCGGGAGTTTGATTTGCGGGCGTTGGTTCTACCATTAGTGGAGTTCGACGTAATTTTCGGTATGGATTTGCTCTCGGAGCAGAGTGCATGTATTGATTGCAACCGTAAAGAAGTCAAGTTGGGTCTGGACACTGGTGTAGAGGCTACTTTTGCGGGCATGAAGGGGTCAGGGAAAGTTCTGATATCGGCCCTTCAGGCATTTAAGGCAGTTCGGTCTGGGGCAGAACTGTATGTCACTCTAGTGCAGACTTCGACGCCTAAACCTAGTTTGGGCAACATCCCAGTTGTGTCCGAGTATCCTGATGTGTTTCCAGATGATCTCACATGAGCCCCTCCTCAGCGGGAGATAGACTTTACTATAGAGCTGGTACCGGGTGCCAAACCGGTGTCACGCTCCCCCTATCGGATAGCCCCAAGAGAAATGGCAGAGTTGAAGGTGCAACTGCAAGAGTTGCTAGAGCAAGGTTATGTGCGTCCAAGTTCGTCGCCTTGGAGCGCACCAGTTCTCTTTGTTAAGAAGAAAGATGGGAGCTTGCGGCTTTGTATCGATTATCGAGAATTGAACAAACTTACGGAGAAGAACAAATATCCAATCCCGAGGATTGACGATCTATTTGATCAGCTGGTTGGATCAACTGTATATTCGAAGTTAGATTTGAAGTCCGGTTACTATCAGTTGAGGATAAGGGAGAGCGATATTCCAAAGACAGCATTCAGTACGCGGTTTGGGCATTTTGAGTTCACAGTCATGCCGTTTGGGTTGACGAATGCTCCATCCGTGTTTATGGATCTGATGAATAGGACGTTCAGAGAATACTTGGATCAGTTTGTGATAGTATTCATCGATGATATCCTGGTGTATTCGCGGTGCGAGGAGGATCATTACAAGCATTTACACATGGTGTTGGAGACATTGAGGAAAAATCAGTTGTATGCAAAGTTCTCCAAGTGTGAGTTCTGGTTATCCTCGATAGCGTTCCTTGGTCATGTTGTCAGTGGAGAAGAAATAGCTGTGGATCCGGCGAAGATAGTGGCGATACGGGAGTGGCCTACTTTGACTACGGTGGCAGAGGTCCGGAGTTTTCTGGGGCTTGCTGGCTACTACAGGCGCTTCGTAGAGAACTTCTCGCGGATAGCACTACCACTCACGACGTTGACAAGAAAGGATCAAAAGTTTGTGTGGTCTCCGGAGTGCGAACAGGCTTTTGAAGAATTGAAGAGGCGGTTGACTACGGCGCCCATTTTATGTTCGCCAAGTGGAACCGAAGGGTTCGAGATCTATAGTGATGCTTCGGGCAGTGGTTTGGGCTGTGTTCTGCTACAGCATGGGAGAGTGATAGCTTATGGTTCACGACAATTGAAGGTTCACGAGAGGAATTATCCGGTCCACGACTTAGAGTTAGCGGCTGTGATTTTTGCTCTAAAGCTTTGGAGGCACTATCTGTACGGTGTGAAGGTAGATATTTACACCGATCATAAGAGTTTGAAGTACCTATTGGATCAAAAAGATCTGAACATGAGGCAGAGGAGGTGGATGGAGTTCTTAGGGGACTACACCTTCAAGATACACTATGTGCCTGGGAAGGGAAATGCAGTGGCGGATGCGTTGAGTCGTAAGATTCCCACACAAGCCAATTGGTTATCAGTACATGATGAGAGATTGGTCCAAGAGCTGGAGGCATTGGAGATATCTTGCGTTGACAAGCAGTCTAGTGCCGAGGCAAAATTGTTTTGGACAGAGGTGCAGTGTGACCTAGCGGATAGAGTTCGGAGGGCTTTGGTTCTGGATAGCAGCATGAAGCAAATCTTGGATGAAGCTTTGGATGGGTCAAATTCCCAGTTTGCGGTTGTAGATGGGTTGCTAAGGAAGGACAGTCGTCTATGCGTTCCTAGTGCGGATAATATTCGGGAGGAGTTGATGTATGAGGCACATCATACCAAGTACTCAATCCACCCGGGAAGCACTAAGATGTATAAAGACATGAAGAAATTATTCTGGTGGCCGGGTTTGAAGAAGGATGTGGCACTTTATGTGGCCAAGTGTCGTACTTGTGCATTAGTGAAGGCGGAATGCCAGAAGCCCGGAGGTTTCTTGAAATCACTTCCTATCCCAGAATGGAAGTTTGACGACATATCTATGGATTTTGTGCACGGTTTGCCGAAGTCGCAGAAAGGAAATGACGCCATTTGGGTGGTCGTTGATAGATTGACAAAGGTGTCGCACTTTATCCCAGTGAGAAAGGAGGATCCAGTGGAAAAGTTAGCCAAACTCTACGTGGATAATATTGTACGATTGCATGGTGTGCCTAGAAGCATTGTTAGTGATCGAGATGGACGCTTCACGTCAAATGACTGGAGGTTGGTGCATGGTCTGTTGGGTACTAAACTAAAGTTCAGCACAGCCTTTCACCCGCAGACGGATGGCCAAACCGAGAGAGTCAACAGGACTATGGAGGACATGCTTCGCATGTGCGTCCTAGATTTCGGGAAGCATTGGGAGGATCACCTGTACATGGTGGAGTTTGCGTACAACAATAGCTTTCAGGCAAGCATTGGAATGGCGCCTTTTGAAGCTTTGTATGGGAGGAAGTGCCGTACGCCGTTGTCTTGGTTGGAGGCAGGCGAATCAAAGTTGTATAAACGTCAAGCGGTGGAAGATGCCACTTCAATGATACGGACAATTCAGGAAAGGCTGAAGATTGCTCATGATAGACAGTCAAAGTACTACAATGCCAAACATAGAAATGTAGAGTTCAACGTTGGCGACATGGTATATTTAAAAATCAAGCCGTTCAAGGGTGTATCGCGGGTTCGACGCTTGAAGAAGCTGAGTCCGAGATACCTTGGACCATTTGAAATCCTGGAGCGTGTTGGCGAGGCGGCGTATAGATTAAAGCTGTCGACGGAGTTGAGTGGGCTGCATGACGTATTCCACGTATCGGTGTTGCGTAAGGCAGTTCAAGAGGCTTCGCAGATCATTGCAGACGATCAGGTACCGGTTGATTATGAGTTGACAACCAGGGTCAGACCAGTACGAGTTGAAGATGTTGCAGTCAAACGACTCCGCAACAAGGAGGTCAGAATGGTTAAAGTCCGTTGGGATAATTGCGGACGTGAGGAGCTTTCTTGGGAGCGAGAGCAAGCTATGTTGGAGGAATACCCCGAGTTATTCCACTCAGGTATCATTTAACTTTTGTGTACCTTTGCTTAATTTCGGGACGAAATTCCTTAAGTGGGGGAGATTTGTAACGCCCCGAATTTTGTGTGCGAGTCGGTCGCGGAAAAAGAGTTTTTGGTGCCTGTAGGGGTACACGGCCTAGGACACGGGCGTGTCCAAGGCCGTGTCTGGCTGGTGATTTTTTGGCCGTTTTCAACCCGAGAAGGACACGTCCAGAAACACGGCCGGATGACACGGGCGTGTCATCCGACACGGGCGTGTGCCAACCCGTGTCCAGACCCGTGTCCTGAGGGGTCGTGTCCGTTGCCGTGGCGGTTATGCGTGACACGCCCTCGAACACGGGCGTGTCGAGGAACCCGACACGGGCGTGTCAGGTCAGACACGGGCGTGTCTTGGCCCGTGTGCGTTTCTCAGTTCGACGATCGTGCCTGGATCGAGGCACACGGCCTTGGACACGGCCGTGTGCCAAGCCGTGTGCGGCCCAGGTCAGGGGAATTTTGTGCAGATCCGAGCCATTCGTTTCCTTTAATTTAGATCCGACGGCCCAGATTAAATTATGCTCTGTTAAGGCCGGGAATAGGGAGTTATTCCCTCATTTTCTCTCCAAAGTTCTCCCCTTCCAAAGTGAGAGAGAAGAGGAAGAAGAAGGAGGTTTCCGGCCGCCGACGGAGCATCGGAGCGCCGTTTCGAAATCGGAGAGCGGATCCGTGGAGGGAAGGTCATTGCGAAGAGTTCTAACCGCGTAGTTTTTCCATGGCGCCAAAACGGACTACAAGGGTAACGATTCTCAACTCGAGCGCTTGAAGCTCTTTCTTTCTGCATAGGGAATCCCGCTCCCGCGAGTATGCGGTGAGTGCGTGGTGTTCCTTGGGGTTGACGGGAATAGTCCCCCTTGTGTTGCATGTAGAGCCCGGAATCGTAAGTACGGGCATATGCATTGTGTGTGAAGCCTACCCGGACGTGTTTTGTCTGGATCGGTGATGTTGCATTTGATGTGGTTTTGCCGGAGAAGACTCCGTGCTTTGGATTTTTCGGGTTTCTACGCGGTAGATTGCAGCAGGGATCCTTGGAGGTTAGCTTCAAGGCGCACCCGGAAAATTGAGCGGAAACGTGTTCTGCTAACTTGACGGTCTGGGAACCGGCCTTGATCATAACTGGGTTATGAGATTGTTTTGGAAAATTTGGGATCCGAGAGAAGCTTGGCCCGCGCAAAGTTCCTTAAATTGGACATGCGGCGTGAGCAACGGGCAAGTGGAATTGGACCTAGGCTATGTGGTTCGGTGCGAGAGACCCGAAGATGGGGACTGGCCGTTGGCATAGTCGGAGCCTTAGACGGTGGTCAGAAAGGCTAAATGCTCACATGTTGTTGCCATCCTGGGGATGGTGGTGAATGCACTGATTTGTCAGGGTTCACCATGAATGTGCCCTGAGTGCACGGGGTGTTTGGCCGTGCGAGCCTACGCCTGTGGCGAATTATAATTGCGCTATATATATATTGTTGGCTAATGTTTTGCAGGGAAAGAGCACCGCCGTCCCGAGTAAGGGGTGGGGTCGTTATAATTTGGTCGGCTTTTAGCTGACCGTTGCTTTATTTGCCACCGTGCGGTGGTATGTGCTTGCAGGTGCTGCGGAGCCGAGCGCCAAATAGCGGGCTGGAGCCCATGTTGCTGTGCTGGCCCTAGAAGGCCGTAGAATAGTTTTATTTATATATTTCATGTGTGGCCGGCCTGCGAGCCGATGTATGTAAAACACTATTCATGAAGTGAACATTTGTAAGGCCTTAAGGCCATGTACCTGTTTCTGTGTATTTGGGGTTTCATTCCTGTTGTTGTAGCTGTGGACATTCATATTGATGGAATTAATTTTGGGTTCTTTCAACTTTAAAATCTTCCGCTAGAATGCTCTGTGATTAGGACGAGTAGTCTTAATTGGTTGGTTTGATTATTCATTTAGTATCACTTCCGACTGTCTGTGGTGTATGGCGTCGGGTTCCAGCTGGACCTTCTGTTATATGCCATGCGACAGATGGGGGTGTTACACGGCGACCCCGAGCTCGGCATTCACCGAGCGGGCTGCAACTCGCGCCCTCGCAGTGGAGCTCGGCAGCAGTAGGCGAGCAGAGCATGCCGAGGTGACCGGAGCTCCCAGCTCGCCTGGGTGTCAGAGGTACTTTTTACTGTTTTATCCCTTCTGGTCTGCCCATAGCCCTTCAAAACAGCGGAGTTTGGCTGTTGGCAGACCCAGCCGAGGGTTTTCTGGTAATTTCAGGTCAGTTATTTTGGTTATTGGCAGTCCGGATTTCAAAAGCTATAAATAGGACCCAAGGGGTACCCCAGAAAGCAGGTTCTTCCCTGTGCTCTTCTCCCCAAAATCTTCAAGTGCTTTCTGAGGGTACCTTAGCTCGGCTTTAGGCTAAGGAGGGGAAGCGCTTTGAGATCTTCCGGGTTTGTGGTGGGACCTCCCCGCCGAGCCCTTGGGTCTGTTTCTTCTTGCTTTGTTGTTTTTCTTGCAGGAGCGAAGTAGGCGCGAGACCACCCCTTTCCCCAAGGGCGAGCTACACAGGAAGCCGGGTTCCGGTTTCAACATCAGGGGGGCACACTGAGCTCGCCCACTCCCATCTACATGTAGACTTGCCCCTCAAGGCAGAAACAGTTCTCGCCCCAGTAGCAACATTGGAGGGACGATTTTGACAGATGGAGGAGCAGCAAACCGAGATGCTCACTCTACTCAGAAAAATGGGGGCGCCTCGCACTCAGCCGCCTGCACCGGCCAATCCCCCACCTCTACTAAGCCATGGCCAACCAAGGGAAGCTCCGCGAAGAGAAGCGTCAGAAGAATTCTCCGATGCTGCTAGTTCCACTCACCCGGTCCTTAGGGCAACCGGAACTGGTCATCGCGACCAAGTCCTGGAGGAAGAACCCCACTTACCCCTGCGTGAAATATTCACTCGAGAAGAGATACGAGAAGTGATTGCCGAGGAATGCAGGCAAGTTGGCCGCCGAGATATTCACCCTCGTCGATCGCTTCACCAAGGCTCTCCGCTTGCACCCTCGATTTTGGCTCATCCAATCCCGTATGGCTTTAAACGGCTAAATATTGAAACCTTCGACGGGACAGACAACCCGTTAGAACACGTCAACCACTTTACCATGATCATGAGAATCTACAATGCACCTGATCAGTTACTCTGCCAAGTCTTCCCAGCTACCCTCAAAGGACAGACTCGGACCAGGTTTCACTCTCTGAGGGAGGGAACCATCATGAACTTTACGGAATTAGCAAGACAATTCACTGATCAGTCATCGCCAACAGAAGAATCGTCCGAGACCCCTCACATTTGTCGGGATTCGACAAAATGAAGGAGAATCTTTGAAGGAGTTCTTACATTGTTTTACCACGGAAGCACGACAAATCTTGGGGTTGGACCCCGAGCTTCTGAGAGGCATCTTCCTTGGTGGACTCTGCCCCAGCAGTTTCTATTCAACCCTCATGAGGGAAACCATACCCAGTTATCCAGATCTTGTCCATCGGGTCGAGGCCCACATAGCGTCCGACTAGGCTATCGAAGCACACCGCCAGCAGTTTGAAGGTGAACAAAAATGAAGAAAGGATAAGAACAAGCTCCTGTAAGGCAAGAAGAACGACGCTAGGATGGGCGCCGAAGTGAAAATCGTCGACGTGACATGCCAAGGAATGGGGGTCAGCATCCACCTCAAGAATACACCTCACCGAATACCACTCGCACTAACGTGATGTACGCAATACAAGACGATCCAGCATTCTGACGACTAAGAAGAATGCCCCAAACCCCAAGGCTGACCAAACAAAATACTATGAGTTTCACTGCACAACCGGTCACACTACTGAAGAATGTTCCGGTCTGAAAATGAAATCGAGAGACTTGTCCGCCATGGACTCCTCAAAAGATTTCTGCAAGGACAAGCACAATAAGGCCGCCACATAACTTGAAAGCTCTTTGTAAAGGAAGAAGGCCCCGCACCAGCCGGGGGCAAGACTTTACTTTAACTAGGTTTCTATATTTGTCCTTTTATTTTCTTAAACTCTGAGTGACGTAAAAATTGTGAGCCATGACTCGCACAGACTATCTTTGACTTAATCACACTACATTATATTTATCTCATTTCACTTTGAGACTTCTTCAGCCACGCTAGGCCACTTCCCAAATTGAATACTTACATTCTCCGGTGAGCTATTTTCGACCAGTCTTGGATACCTCTGTTGGAACACCCTATTACTAATTTGGGTCAGGATCACTATGTCTCTAGGAATCTGTGTTTTGACCTTCTGTATAGCTTAATAGGTCAATTAGAATTGAGTCTAAGGGTTAGAAGGCTAGGATTGGAAGCTGCCCTGAAGACCCAAGTTTTTCTGGAGACTAAGTCCAAATCGTCGAGCTCAGCACGACGTTTCGTCGAACTCCGGTCGACGATCGTCTAGCTCAACTATTGACAGATCGTCGAGCTCCATTCGACGATCGCTGAGCTCAAACCTCATAATATCGTCGAGCTCTGGTCGACGATCGCTGAGCTCAACTTCTCAATATCGTCGAGCTCTGGTCGACGATCGCTGAGCTCAGGTCGACGATTTTGACTCTGCACTGGATGCTTATCTCTGAGCTCAGTTCGACGATCTTTGAGCTCAGATCGATGATTTCTTTGCTGCTTGCATTTTCCAGTTCGCTGAGCTCAGCTCGACGATAGCAGAGCTCAGTTCGACGTTTTCAGTTATCTTTCAGAATTCAAATTCAAATCAGATAGAAGTTATTCTGCATTTAATTCAGAAGATCTGCCAGCCGTTTTCATTTACTTCTGGAGCAAGTTTCAAGGGATTTTTCAAGGAACAATTCAGTGGACTTTCCTTCAGAACAGATTATGCAATTAAGGCTGTAATCAATGCAGACCAATGGCTATCTTTGACAGAGTAATATTCTATTCAGACTCAGAGAATAAAAGATAGAATGTTTTTGAATAAAGACAGAGAATAGACAAGAACAGAAGGAGATTGACAAGAATAGGACACCTCTCAATATACAGAGACTCTGAAAAATATTCTGTCAGCAAGAATTCTGAAGAACACTCATCAAAGAGATCAAGCTTTCAAACAAATCTTCAGATCTCTTCAGCTCTAAAAGTGTTCAAGGCCAACATCATCTCAAGACTCCAGACACTCAACATTTCAGCTTGCTGAAATCATCTATTGCTGGAGTTCCACATTTGAAGGCCTATCACCCTCAGCAAAGCTCATCTTCCTGAAGATCAAGGACTCAGGGGGAGCTTTGAAATCAATCCACTTAGTCTTCTCAGTTGATTGAGAAAAGAGAAGACTGCCATAACTCTCTCAACCCCCTCTCTGTAAAGGGTTTTTCAAACTCCCTTCAAAAGTTTGAATCTGGTTTTTGAGCACCTTGTCAAAAGCTCATTGGTGGCAAGACACCTGATCAAAAAATCTGATTTGGTTTTTGAGCACCTTATCAAAAGCTCATTGGTGCCCAGGACACCTGATCAACTCATCCTGCAGTGGATTCCTACCTAGGGTGGTAGAAGAGTGGATGTACCCAAGTTGGGGAACCACTATATCTCCTTGTGTCATCTGGTTCTGCATGTTTTCTTTTTGTTTCTGGCCTAGATTTTCTTGTGTTTAATTTCTGCATAGCTTAGTTTTGTGATTAGTTTTACTTCTGCTTCCCTGCTTACACTCATTACAACAATTGTTGTAAAGCTTTGCAAAAGTTTTTCTTTGTATTTTAAAAAGCACCATATACTCTATTCACCCCCCCTTTAGAGTATATCAGATCTAGTTTCCCCTTTCAATTGGTATCAGAGGAGGTTGGTTAATCATACCATATCTGTTTGGTTGTACAAGCTAACACCTGAACCCCAAGATCCCAAACTAGATCCTTCTTTTGTATTTCATTATTAGATTTAGCTTGCACAAGTCATGGCCCAAAACAAAGATTATGCTAGCACCAGACCTCCAGTGTGCAATCTATCAAAGTTTGCACTTTGGAAAGCAAGGATTAAACTCTACATGAATTCTATTGACGAAGATATTTTTAATTCTGTTTTGACAGTGTGTCCAAGACCTCCAGAGAGCACAAGCACAAATGCTGTTCCACCTCCATCAGGAACAGATGCTGACATCAAAAAGTGGAAAGTAGCTGATGCCAAGGCAATGAACATTCTAGCTCAAACAATGTCAGATGACATTTTTCAGAAGGTAGCTGAATGTAATTCAGCCAAGGAGATCTGGGACAAGCTCTCAGAAATAGTTTCAGGATCAGCTGATGAGAGAAAGGACAGAAGATCCCATCTCATCTCCCAATATGAGAACTTCAAGAAGGGAGAAACTGAGTCAGTGGGAGACATGTACAACAGACTGAGTCTAATTGTCAGTGAACTGAGGACATTAGACAAAGAGATCTCACTGACAGAACTTAATGACAAGATCCTAATGTGCTTCCCCAGCACTTGGGATTCAAGAATCTGGCCAATTAAAGATGCCAGAAGCCTGAATGAGATCACCACTGAAGCCTTGTTGGGTAAGCTCAAATCTTATGAGATACTCATCAAAAACAGAGAAGAAGAACAGAAGGCTGCTTCACCAGCCACAAGAAAGGAGAAGACTATAGCATTCAAGGCAACTGAGAATCTGCCTGAAGAAAAAGGAACAGCCAATGATGAACTTCTCAGCTTGTTGGCCAAAAGATTCTATAAGATGGCCAGAAAGGACTTCAGAAGAAGATCATACAAGGAGCAGGATAAGCCAAGGTATGACAAGTCCATTGGCAATAGCAAAGACATTATTTGCTTTGGTTGCAGGAAACCAGGGCATATGGTTCCTGACTGTCCAGAAAACAAGAACAAGGACAGAAGGGACAGAAAAGAAAGAAGAAAGGAGAAGGACTCCAAAAGGAATGGAAATAGCAAACCTTCCTCCAGCAGAAATAAGCACACAAGGAAAGGATTTGTTGCTGAATCCTGGAGTGAGACTGAAGAGGAGTCAGAAGCCTCTTCCAGCTCAAGTGATGATGAGGATGATGCAGAGGAAAAGGAGTTCTGCATGATGGCAATCAATGCCTCACAACACAACTCAGAGGAAGAGGAGTCAGAGTTAGACTCAGAGACTCAACCTGAAGAAGATCAGGTAATCAGCTCTTTTGATTTTACTTCAGAAGACTTTAAACTTGAATTTAAAGCACTATGTTTAGACCTGCTAAAGTCTGAGAAAGAGATCATCTCTCTCAGAAATCAATTATCTGAACAAAATGCTTTAAAATCAGAAAACCTCAAACTCTCTCAGGAGTTGGAGAACTATAGGGAACAGATAGCTTCACTGAAGAGTGAGCTCTCTGAGGCCAAGAAGCTTGAAGAATCTCTCAATGGGAGAAGCATCAAGCTGATGGACATCACAAGCACAGTGAACTCAAGATTCAACAGTACACTGGGCTTGGGTGCCTCATCCAGCCAACCTATTGTTCTAACAACCCCTATCAAGTTCATTTCTGACAAGGGAAAGGGAGTTGTAGAGGTTGCCAGGAAAAATTCTGATCTGCCTCAGAAAACTAAAGTCCAGCACAAATCGTCGAACGGAGATCGACGATCGCCGAATGAAGATCGACGATCGCCGAACGCAGCTCGACGATCTCAGGACAAATCGTCGAACGCTGATCGACGATCTCAGCCAAGATCGTCGAACGCTGCTCGACGATCCCATATACCTGACCTCAGCCATAGTCGACCGTCGAACGGAGCTCGACGATCAGACCCACGATCGTCGAACTCAGCTCCAAGATCGTCGAACAGAGGTCAGAGCTCTGGAAATTTTTTCAATGGCAAGTCAAAATTGAATCCTGAGGGTTCTTCATCCCAAACCTTCAACCCTTATACTGAATGGATTTTACCTCCAAGGAGATATCATCCTGAAGGATATAAGAGTCAGCCAGGGATGTCTTTCATTTCTGAATTTAGAGGTTATCAACCTAGGCCCAAGGTAAACTGGGTCAAAAACAAGTAAATTGTTTTATGTGCAGGTGAAGACCTATCCAACATCTAACCAGCAATGATATTTGGATAGTGGATGCTCTAAGCACATGACAGGGAGCAAGGACAACCTAAATTCCTTTAGAGCCAAGCTTGGACCCAAAGTTATCTTTGGTGATTCCAACTTTGGACAAACTAAAGGATATGGAGCAGTCCACATTGGTTCTGTAACCTTCAAGAAGGTAGCATATGTGGAAGTACTGAAGCACAACCTAATCAGCATCAGTCAGCTATGTGATGAAGGCTACCAGGTGAACTTCAGCAAAACTTCATGCAAAATCAAGTCAGAGGACAACACAACTGTGTTGACAGGTAAAAGGAAAGGTAACATCTACCTAGTAGACTTTCTTTCAACTACTATAGATATCTGTTTATTCAATTCAGTTTGTAGACCAAATATTTTATGGCATAAGAGATTAGGACACATAAACCTTAGAACTATTGCTAGGCTCTCCAAGGACAACCTTGTTAGAGGACTACCTTCTGACCCCTACAAGAAGGAAGGACTCTGCAAGGCTTGTCAATTAGGCAAGCAAACTAAGAACAGTTTTAAGTCACTTAATAAGAGTGATTCACCTAGGATATTGTATCTGTTACACATGGATCTATTTGGACCCATCACAGTACAAAGCCTAGGAGGGAAATCCTACACTTTGGTGATTGTAGATGACTTCTCTAGATTCACTTGGGTGTTCTTTCTAAGGAAGAAGTCTGATAACTTTAAGTGTCTGACAGAGTTTCTCAAATGTATAAAGATTGAGTTCAATACTCACATTGCCCTGATCAGAAGTGATCATGGGACAGAGTTTGATTCTCTTCTTATGCAAGAGTTCTGTCAGAGTGAAGGGATCAGGCATACTTTCTCAGCTCCTAGAACTCCTCAACAAAATGGGGTAGCTGAAAGGAAAAATAGAACCCTTATTGAATCTGCAACTAAATTGTTGTCAGATGCTCATCTACCTCTATCCTTCTGGGCAGAGGCAGTGAACACCTCCAACTATGTGCTGAACAGAAGTCTAATACATAAATTGAAGGGAAAGACTCCCTATGAATTACTCAAAGGGAAGAAACCTAAAGTTGACTATTTCAAAATTTTTGGTTGCATTTGCTATATTCACAATAATGATAAGAAATATCTAGCAAAATTTCAAGCCAAAGCTGATGAAGGAGTGTTTCTGGGATACTCCATGATCAGCAAGGCATATAGGGTCTATAATAAATCATCATTGAAAATTGAGGAATCTGTTCATGTTTCTTTTGATGAAACTAACATGTCTTTCAAGGAGAAGATCTCTTCTACCATAGAACCTTTGCAGGAACACTCTCTAGTTGAAGATATGAACAAGCTACAGGTTGCTCAAGAAGAAGAAAGCAGTGAAGATGAAAGCAATGCTCAACACATTGAAGCTCAACTTGAAGAGCCAGTTGTTGTACCACAAGAGGAAACAACAACACAGGTTGGTGAACAATCAACATCCCCTGTTGATTTAGTAACATCAAGAGACCATCCAATTACCCAAATAATTGGAGAACTCTCAGCTGGTGTGCAAACCAGAAATCAGGTCAACCAAAACCTGTTGCACACCTGCTTCCTTTCTCAAATTGAACCTCAGTCCATTCAAGATGCAGAGCAAGATCCACACTGGATCATTGCCATGCAAGAGGAGTTGCATCAATTTGAGAGGAACAAAGTATGGGAACTAGTGCCCAAGCCTAAGGATCATTCCATTGTTGGAACAAAATGGGTATTCAGAAACAAACTGGATGATCAAGGAGTAATAATAAGGAACAAGGCAAGTCTAGTTGCCCAAGTATATTCTCAAGAAGAAGGAATTGACTACGACCAGACCTTTGCACCTGTTGCAAGATTAGAAGCCATCAGGATATTTTAGCTTATGCAGCTCACAAAGGCTTCAAGGTTTATCAGATGGATGTCAAGAGTGCCTTCTTAAATGGAGACATCAAAGAGGAAGTCTATGTCAGACAACCTCCAGGTTTTATCTCTCCAACTCATCCTGATTTTGTTTTTAGATTAAATAAAGCATTATATGGTCTCAAGCAAGCTCCTAGAGCATGGTATGAGACCCTAGCATGCTTTCTCTTGAAAATGGTTTTATAAGGGTAGAGTAGACCAAACTCTTTTCATTAGAACCCATAAGTCCCATACCCTACTAGTACAAATCTATGTAGACGATATCATTTTTGGTTCTACTGACTCAAAACTATGCAGAAGGTTTTCTAACCTAATGCATTCTACATTTGAGATGAGTAGCATGGGTGAGCTATCCTTCTTCCTAGGATTGCAAGTCAAACAACATGCTGAGGGCATCTTTATTTCTCAAACCAAATATGCTAATGAGCTGGTTAAGAAATTTGGCATGTCTGAGGCATCTTGTATGAAAACACCCATGCCTACCAATGCTGTATTGGATGCTGATGAACATGGGAAACCTGTTGATCAGACAACATATAGAGCAATGATTGGCTCTTTACTGTATCTTACAGCTAGTAGACCAGATATAATGTTTGCTACATGTATATGTGCTAGATTCCAAGTTAGCCCTAGAGAGTCACACCTCACATTAGTAAAGAGGATTCTTAGGTATGTTAAAAGTTGTCCAAATCTAGGTCTCTGGTATCCAAAAGATTCAGCATTTGAGTTAACTGGATTCTCTGATGCTGATTATGCTGGATGCAGAATTGACAGGAAAAGCACCAGTGGAACTTGTCAGTTCCTTGGTGATAGACTTGTCTCTTGGTTTTGCAAGAAACAAACATCTGTGTCAACTTCAACTGCTGAAGCTGAATATATGGCTGCAGGCAGTTGTTGTTCACAAATTCTGTGGATTCAAAATCAACTCCTAGACTATGGTTACAACTTAGAGAAGTCAAAAATCTTTTGTGACAATACAAGTGCTATCTCCATAGCTCAAAATCCAGTCCTCCATAGTAGGACAAAACACATAGAGATTAGGCATCACTTCTTAAGGGACAATGTTGAAAAGAATAAAATTGAACTGTAATATATCCCAACTGATTTACAAAGGGGAGATATTTTAACCAAGCCTTTGGATGAAAAGAAACATACTTTCTTCCTAAATCAGTTAGGAATGTTAGATGGAGGAAGTCTTAAATAATATCCAAGATTTTGAAAGCTAAAAATGACCAAGACTAGGCAAAATTCTGATTTTCCTTAGTGTCTAAAATTTCTCTGATCTCTGAACTGCGCTCGACGATTTTCACAAAGATCGTCGAACGGAGTTCGACGATTTCCTGAATCGTCGAACTGAGTTCAGCGCTCCTTTGATAGTATGGACTATCTCTTCTGGTCAACGATCGTCGAACGACGCTCGACGATTTTGTTCACTGAACGATCGTCGAACGGCGCTCGACGATTTTGTTCACTGAACGATCGTCGAACGGAGCTCGACGTCTTTCCAAATCGTCGAACGGAGATCGACGATTTGGAGTCTCTTCAGATTCCTTTAGAAGCCTCAATCGTCGAACTGAGTTCAACGATCTTTCCATTTCTGCGTCGAACCCTAATATAAAACTCATTTTTCGCCGTCGTTCTCTCTTGCGCTTTCAATTTCTCTGCAAAATTTTCTTCCCTCCAAACAGTTCTACACTTGGTCGTTTTGTCTGTTGATTTTTGCAGGTACAATGGCCGTTTCAGTTGCTGTGCTAGCCGCCATGAAATTTGATGCAGGATTTGACATTGATCTAGACTCCTTCAACACCACCGATCAAGTCTTCCAGGACATCCTCAGTTTATTCAAAGATCAGCACTTATCTGCCCTCATGACCACAAGAATCAAACTTGCCTCAGATGAAATCAAAGAATGGGTATATACTGCACACAACCTTGACAACAACACCATTGTTGGATCCATTGGTGGCACCCAGGTACCTCTGACCCCAACAGTCCTCACAGAGGTTTTTGGATTAAGAAATGGTGAAGACTCTGCTGAACTTTCTGGAGAAGAATTCTCTGATATACTTGCCAGGATGGGTCATCCTGAGGGGAACCCTAGCAAGTTGTTTAAGAGGAACCTGTCAGTTGAATACAGGTTTCTGGCAGATGTTGTAGGCAAGGTTCTGTTGGCCAAACATTCTGCTCATGACACCATCTCCAGATATCAGCTCTGCCTCATGGGAGCTCTGGTAGATAGGAAAAGCTTGAACTGGGGAGAAGTCTTTTTTGATCTGTTGAAGAAAAAGATAAACAAAACCTTTGTGAATTATGGAAGAATTCTGGGAGTCTTCCTTCAGGCTAAGTGCCCTACTCTGCTAGTCTCCTCTGGAGTGCACATCAATGCCTCCAAGAGACTCACCTGTGCCCTATTTGGGAAATGGGACAGGCAAATCATCAAGCCCAGCAGGCCCTCTCCATCTGCCCTTCAGGCACCAGGACTCTAAGAGTCACCCCCCCAGGTCTCTGCCCCTGCAGAGGACCTGCCTGCTGCTAGTGCTGCTTCTCCTTCTCCTCCAAGCCCAACCCTACCCATTCCATCCACCACTCCAGCTCCCTCCACCATTACAATTTCCAGCCCATCTCCAACTTCTATTCCATCTCCAGCAACCATCTCATCTCCACCAGCAGACCACTTCCATCCCTATTCTCTTATCCCCCACCAGATGTCACCTCATCCCCATCCCTTCCATCCTTCACACTTCTGGATGAATCCTACATGGATGATTCCCCTCCTCTCCTCCAGAGTTACCATCCTCTTCCACCTCTTTTCAAGACCTTCTCCACCACATTATTGCCCAACCCACATTCACTCCATCCATATTCATCCCATTATCCTCCTTCTCCACCATCCCCTCTCCTGAGCCCTTCATTCCATCCTTCAGCCCTCCCCCTCCAGCCTCTTCATCCACCCCTGTACCCTCTACCTCTGCTCCTCTTCTTGAGCAAGTAGATCTTTCAGCCCTTGCTGACAAGCTGTATGAGCTCATTGCCCCCAGGCTCTCTCTTCTCTTGGAGACCTCTTTGGCTCCTCTACACTTGTCAGTGGCAGCTCTCTCTGCCAGGCTTTCTTCTCTCCTTCCTCCAGCAGCCCCACCAGCAGGTTGCCTTGATCCAGAGGTATCTGCATCCAGGCAGGGGGAGATGCCCTATGAAGACAGTCTTCATGCTGCTGCTGCTGCTCCTGTGTCTGCTACCTCTTCTGTTCCAGTTGCCTCTACTACTCCAGCCCTAGCAATAGACCTCAGGTCTTTGCTATCTACATTTGATACTGCATATTACAGCTGCCTTCCAGAAGCCTATGCTGTCCAGCCCTCTGAAGATCTGTCCAAGGCTCTGGTGCCCTTCTCATGCTGTGACCCCAGTATCATTTCTGCTTTTATTCTTTCAGTGACTGCTGCTTCTGATGATGTTACTGCTGCTGCTGCTGAAAACAAGGCTGTATCTGCCTCTGAAATTGTTCTTGCTGCTGCTGAAGCAAATGTTCCATCTGCTGCTGAAAATCAAATGGATTCTGTTGAGCCCATCCCCAGGATTCTCTGATGACAGAGGCTGTTGTTTTTGAGCTTGCTGTAGATGTTGTTGTTGTATCTGAGCCTGCTGCTGCCAAATTCCTGAAATAATCACTGTTGCCTCTACTGCTGCTCCAGTACCTGTTGTTATATCTGCTGATGCTTCTATATCTGTTGCCCCATCTGCTTCTGTTCCTGTTGCTGCCCCTTCTGCTTCTGCCCCATCAGCTGCTGTTCAACTGAAAGAAACATTGATGAAGAAGATTGATGCCTTATATGATGCACAGAGTTCTGAATCTGAGGATTATAACACTGCTTCTGATGATTCATCTGCCACCATTGCAAAGAAAAGGAAAGCAAGAAGTAAGGCATTGAAGAGGGTTCCTCCTGCCAAAGTTAGAGATGACAATGATGTCCCTTACTATATTCTGCACAACTGCCCAATCACTGAGCATTGGATGCAGTTCTCTAAGAACCAGCTAAAGGCTATGAAGAAGAAGAGGAAGTATGAGAAAGGTTCCACTCAGTTCAAGCACCCTCATCCTCCTCCACCACCTCCACCTGATGCAGGTGCAGGTGGCAGCTCTGCAAGTTCAGGCCCTGCTAGAAGCAAGGCTCCCTACCAACCTCATGCTAGAACATATCAAAGGGAAAGCCAGTCTAGGGGCTCTTACTCTAGAAGGGGAGGATATAGGGGAAACCAAAGAGAGACTCAGGTTTACTCCAAAGGGCATTCCAGGCAGCATCCTTACTCCAGGGGAGGACATGTTCCTTCTGACACATCTTCTGGTCCTTTCCCCTATAAGCTCAAAGATACTGTGACTGCCAGGACTCCTCAAGATACTTCTTCCAACAGGTATGAGCCACCTGTTCCATTTGAGGACCCTGAGAAGAATCCTGTGGCTTGGACTGCTAGAATGAAAGAGCTGGCTGCATTAGATCAAATAAAGAAAGCCAAAGAGAAAGGCCTAGACACTTCCAACATCTCCACAATGTCAGAACAAAGACAGAAAGAACTAGAAAGATATGCTTCCAGCAAATTTTTTGATGCAGACAGGTACATGGAGTTGCATCCTGCTGCAGTGGTTCCAAGGACTTCAAAGCAAATTTATTTGGGTGCAGCTGATGATACCAGATCCAAGCAAGAAGCATTAAATCCTAACAGAGAAATCAAGATGGTAAAAGGCAAAGAAAAGGAATAACTCTGTAAGGTGATAACTCTTGGTTTTTCTGACTGCCCTCTGGATATCATGTTTATATATATCTCTGTGATGGTTCTGTGATGTCTAGCTGCTGTTGTTTTTATGTTTTTCTGACTGTATGATGTTGTTTGTTTTTCCTATGTCTGTAAATAGTTTTCCTAACCCAAATAGGGGGAGATTGTTGGAACACCCTATTACTAATTTGGGTCAGGATCACTATGTCTCTAGGAATCTGTGTTTTGACCTTCTGTATAGCTTAATAGGTCAATTAGAATTGAGTCTAAGGGTTAGAAGGCTAGGATTGGAAGCTGCCCTGAAGTCCCAAGTTTTTCTGGAGACTAAGTCCAAATCGTCGAGCTCAGCACGACGTTTCGTCGAACTCCGGTCGACGATCGTCTAGCTCAACTATTGACAGATCGTCGAGCTCCATTCGACGATCGCTGAGCTCAAACCTCATAATATCGTCGAGCTCTGGTCGACGATCGCTGAGCTAAACTTCTCAATATCGTCGAGCTCTGGTCGACGATCGCTGAGCTCAGGTCGACGATTTTGACTCTGCACTGGATGCTTATCTCTGAGCTCAGTTCGACGATCTTTGAGCTCAGATCGACGATTTCTTTGCTGCTTGCATTTTCCAGTTCGCTGAGCTCAGCTCGACGATAGCAGAGCTCAGTTCGACGTTTTCAGTTATCTTTCAGAATTCAAATTCAAATCAGATAGAAGTTATTCTGCATTTAATTCAGAAGATCTGCCAGCCGTTTTCATTTACTTCTGGAGCAAGTTTCAAGGGATTTTTCAAGGAACAATTCAGTGGACTTTCCTTCAGAACAGATTATGCAATTAAGGCTGTAATCAATGCAGACCAACGGCTATCTTTGACAGAGTAATATTCTATTCAGACTCAGAGAATAAAAGATAGAATGTTTTTGAATAAAGACAGAGAATAGACAAGAACAGAAGGAGATTGACAAGAATAGGACACCTCTCAATATACAGAGACTCTGAAAAATATTCTGTCAGCAAGAATTCTGAAGAACACTCATCAAAGAGATCAAGCTTTCAAACAAATCTTCAGATCTCTTCAGCTCTAAAAGTGTTCAAGGCCAACATCATCTCAAGACTCCAGACACTCAACATTTCAGCTTGCTGAAATCATCTATTGCTGGAGTTCCACATTTGAAGGCCTATCACCCTCAGCAAAGCTCATCTTCCTGAAGATCAAGGACTCAGGGGAGCTTTGAAATCAATCCACTTAGTCTTCTCAGTTGATTGAGAAAGAGAAGACTGCCATAACTCTCTCAACCCCCTCTCTGTAAAGGGTTTTTCAAACTCCCTTCAAAAGTTTGAATCTGGTTTTTGAGCACCTTGTCAAAAGCTCATTGGTGGCAAGACACCTGATCAAAAAATCTGATTTGGTTTTTGAGCACCTTATCAAAAGCTCATTGGTGCCCAGGACACCTGATCAACTCATCCTGCAGTGGATTCCTACCTAGGGTGGTAGAAGAGTGGATGTACCCAAGTTGGGAACCACTATATCTCCTTGTGTCATCTGGTTCTGCATGTTTTCTTTTTGTTTCTGGCCTAGATTTTCTTGTGTTTAATTTCTGCATAGCTTAGTTTTGTGATTAGTTTTACTTCTGCTTCCCTGCTTACACTCATTACAACAATTGTTGTAAAGCTTTGCAAAAGTTTTTCTTTGTATTTTAAAAAGCACCATATACTCTATTCACCCCCCTTTAGAGTATATCAGATCTAGTTTCCCCTTTCAACCTCCAAATTAAATCCTTACATTCTCTGGAAGCCGCTTCTTTTGCCAGGCTAGGGCGTGCAACCAGATTGAATACTTATATTCTCCGGCGGTTGGATTAAATACTTACATTCTCCTCCGTTACTGCAGGCCAACACCCCATCATTGCCAGGGCCTGCCCCTCGCGATCGCACCTACGGATTGAATACTTACATTCTCCAAGGATCGGTTCATAGCCAGGCTAGGTCATGCAACCAGATTGAATACTTCCATTATCCAATAGTTGGATTGAATACTTACATTCTCCTCCGTTATTGCAAGACAACGCCTCGCCATCGCCAGGGCTTGCCCCCTCACGATTGCACCTCCGGATTGAATAATTACATTTTCCTACAGTTGGATTGAATACTCACATTCTCCTCCATTACTGCAAGGCAACGCCCCGCCATCGACAGGGCCTGCCCCCCTCGCGATCACACCTCCAGATTGAATACTTACATCCTCTGACACCTGGATTAAAAATTAACATTCTCAGGCAATGCTCTCACGACCAGGATCGGCCTCGCAATCAGATAGAATCCTTACATCCTTTGACCCTTGGATTGAGTAAGGTACTCTCTAACGCTACCATGAGCTTGCATTCCATCAGCTACCAGGACTCATGCCATAAAAGATAAAAGAGCAAGGACAATGCTAACATATCAACATAGGCACAAATGCGATACAATAAATCACCAAAGGGCGATGTTTGGAATATTGCCCTCAATGTTCCCTGGATTTAATTTGAAGAGGCATCACCATCAACACTAAGAGTATAGTTGTATTTGATGTTGTTTAAGCTCATCATGTGCAGGATGTTCCTTGAAACAAGGTTAGACAAGTTGTCTAAGTGATGGTGACATGTGGTCACAAGGTAGGCAGGTGGAGAGACATAAAATCTGTCTAAGTCCACAGACGTTGAGCGAGGACAGCTCACTCAACGACAAATGCAAAGAAATGTGGTTAAGTCCAAAGGCGTTGAGTGAAGCAAGCTCACTCAACGCCAAATGCCAAGGAAGGATGCTGGCAAGGCAAAAAAGTGGATAAGTCCACAAACATTGAGTGAACCCAGTTCACTCAACACCATACAATAAAAAGCATCGAGTAAAGATGTGGACAGTCAAAGCCCAGTAGACTGCAAAGCAATTCTGAGGCTATGTGCACAACCGTTGAGTAAAGGCAGTTCACTCAATGTCATATAACAAGAAGTGTTGTGTGTTGTCAAAGCTTCTACATCGAAAAGCAAAAAACTCCACTAAGTTCAGAAGCATTGTGTGAAGACAGCTCACTTGACTCCCAGAGGAGAATGCGTCATGTGATGAAGGTTCACACGACGCCTAAGCTATTAAGACTACAAAAGTCTAGATGGGGTTGAGTCAAGCTTACTCACTCAATGCCTAGTGACAGAAAATCTGTCTAAGTATTTTGGCATTGAGTGATGAAGGCTCACTCAACGCCTAGTGATAGAAAAATGTCTAAGTACTTTGACATTGAGTGATGAAGGCTCACTCAACGCCTACTGGTACAGAAAGATTAGCTAAGGCCAAAAGCATTGAGTGAAACTTATTCACTCAACGCTCTCAACGTCTGAGATGCAGAAAGATTGGCCAAAGCCAAAAGCGTTGAGTGAAGCTTATTCACTCAACGCTCTCAAAACCTGAGATGCAAAATAATTGGCTAAGGCCAAAAGCATTGGGTGAAGCTTATTCACTCAACGCTCTCAACACCTGAGTAAGACAGAAATCTGTCTAAGTATTTTGGCGTTGAGTGAAGCTTATTCACTCAACACCTATACTAAAGTGTTTGAATTTGACTAAGTCCACAGATGCTGACGACAACAAAAGTCAACAAAGTCAACTAAATTCAAAATATCACGGGATAACTATGGTACAGGACAAATAGCGCCGCAGGCCTAATGCACGACTTTTGGATATTAAAACAAAGTTGCAGCTGTCAATTTCAGTGGGGCCCACAGGTCAAAATAGCCGTTGATCGGCGGAATAGAAAAGGTAGAGATCAGAACGAAGAAATTAGCTTTCGGGAAACAGCTGAACTTCATCTTCTTCCTCGGCCATTGTTGCTGAGATTTGAAGAACAAGTTCCAACCATCTGATCTGAAAGTTCTAGAGTTAGTTGTTGACATACCATCAACAACAAGTTCAGAGACATTTCTTCGAAGAAGAAGCAGCAAGGTCTAACCTAGCTGAAGCTGATTTGAAAGCCGATCCAAGTTGCTGGAGCTATCTTCTCCTTCTATAGCAAGTTCTGAAAAATTCTGAGGTAAAAGAAGGAGCAGTAAGGTTTACCCTTGATGCAGCAACTGGAAGCAAATAAAAGTTCCAGAAGACAGTTAGCTGGTTGGAGCTACATTATACATCTTGTCTTCAATAGTAATATCAAAAAGTTCACTTTCTAAGGAAGAAGAATAAAAGTTAGGGTTGTGTTTATCTCAACTCAGGAGCAGCAAATGGCCAATCCTAGCTGCAACACTTCATAGCCCAAGCAGAGTAAATCCTAAAGATCAATTTCTAGTGCTGGAAGAAGAAGATAGAGCTGGAATCTACTCAGTCAGGAAGGGAAGAAGAAGCAGAAAAGCTGTTCTGCTAGTTACTTCCAGCACAAGTAAGATCTACACTTGTTGCTGTGAACAAGATAGGGCTGAGACTTTCTCAGTTCAGGAAGCAGTAGGCTCAGAAACTATTTCCCTAGAGTCAAAGTTGGGCTGAGTTTATCTCAGTCCAGGAAGGTTGGCACAAAGAAATTTCTCCTGTGTCAAATCAACTCGATCACCAACCCACTTCCATTCTATAGGATCCAGTCTTGGATCTGAGCTGTAGGGCCTTTGTTCCTGAGATTTTAGGATCCCTATTATGGACCTGAGGTAGGGCTTTGGCCTGAGAGTAGGATCCAGTTTGGATCTGAGGTAGAGATCTTGAGCCTGAGATAGGAGAGTCATTCTCTCTAAGTGTAGGACCTTTGGGTCTGAAGTAGGATCCAACTTTGGATCTGTGGTAGGGCCTTTGTGCCTGAGCTGTAGGAGAGTCATTCTCTCTGAGGTAGGGTTGTCCTCCCAGCATGAGTTGTAGGGCCTTTGGGCCTGAGGTAGGTGATCTTTGGATCACTGACTTGTAGGGCTTTGTGCCCGAGCTGTAGGTCTTGGAGGAGACAGAGTGGTCTCGCGGGATCGTGTTGTAAGCTCTTAGGAGTCGAGATTGGAGAAGTGCATTGTCTAACATGATGTTAGAAGGTGAGAGGGAAAGTGGACATACCTATAATCTGGGGAACCACTATAAATATTGTGTGTTATGTTCTTAAAAGCAAGCTAATTAAGCTTACTCAACACGCCTAAAACACAAAGAAAATAAAAGATAGTCACAAAAGACTAAGAAATCTATTCACCTCCCCTCTAGGTGATTTAACTATACTTGAAATTAAAGACTTTCAAGTGGTATCAGAGAGAGATTACTCAAAAAAGACATAACTGTCTGAGTAGATCCCCAATGATAGCTAAAAGGGATGTACTTATGGGTTTAGCAGTGAACCATAAGGAGTGGAGCTCAATGGAGCTTCAAGTCTGCAGAAAGGAGAACTTTGGGACCTAGAAAGAGAGGGTCAGGCAGTTCATGGATGCCTCTAATCCTAGGATTTTTGTAATAGTTCAAGAATGACCCTTCATCCACATGGATGTCTCTGTCTTAGATGTAGAAGTCCAGACTCAAAAAAGTTATGCTGAAATGACTGAAGATGAAATCATCTTGACAACTATCGACAACATGGCACAACACATCATTGTAAGTGCCATAGATGACTCCACCTTCCAGAACTTGGTCCACTATAAGACTACCAAAGAAATATAAGACACTTTGATTGTCTACATGGAAGGCACAAAGGATGATGCTAAGGATGAAGATGCCAATAGCTCTTATGGGCTGATGACAATGCAAGAAGAAGAGTCCTGTCAAGATCAGCTGATCCAGAAAAGGAACATTCTTTGTCTAGTTCTTATTATTCAGATTATGAGACCAATCCAGATTCTGAAACATTTTCATCCAGTGATGAAGATGACTCTGAGTTTGAGATAGATGCCAATCAATTGATTGATAAATATGGTGAAATACTGGAGGCCTTAAGAAGAAGTAGGAAGTTGGCCAAAAAGCAAGCTGAGAAGATTACCTCCCTTCAGCTAGCTGCTGCCCAGCAGGCTGACACAACATCCTTGCTGGATCAGAAGGCTAGGGAAGACAGCCAACTAAAGTCTATCTCAATCATCCAAATTGAGACTATATGCCAGAAGAACAAGATCATTATGGATCTTGAAGAGAAGCTCCTTAAGGAGAAAATGATTGTGACTAGTTTTTCTAAGTCCAAAATTGTGCTCCTTTACCTCTTAAAAAGATGAGAGAGGCTTAGGGTCTAAGTGAAATTCTATAGTTGACCTTTCCAAAAGGAAATACAAAGCTCCCGTAGTGCCTTAGTCAACCTTTCATAAGATAATCCTCCCTTCCAACAGGTATGACCAGGACTGTATGTATGACCACTAGAAGAATGAGAATTCTTCTTGCAAGAAGACAAAAGTATCTTCCAATAGAAGAAGAAAGGACATGATTTTGAGTGCAGAGAAGGCTCCACATGAAGAAGTCCAAATGACCCATCATGAAACATTTGTATTTGGTGCTCTGGCCATACACTCAAGGAGAAGGCAATGACCTATTCTCAGTGTCTTCCAACAAAAACCCAGACCAAAGGTAAGTCGGCCAGTAAGGCTGACTTGGCTAGCTCTAAGGTCATTAACAACATGTCAAATACAAAGAAGACTGCTATTAATGAAACTCAGAGTAAGCCAAGTACTTCTACTGGCAGACTCACCTTTAGTCAGATTCTTGTTGAGAGAAACAAGAAGAAGGCTACAACACTCCCATATGAACAGACAGCTAGTAATGGCTTGCACTCTTCAAAGACTGTTCATTAGAGGAGATATAACATCTATGAGTGTTGGTGCTGTGGTAAAGTGCGCCACTTTGACATAGATTGTTGACACAACCCTAATGTGCCAAGGGCAAGGGTGAGTCTTCCTGACAGGACTCCTATAGGTAGACATGTGCATTTTCATGCTAACTGGAACCTAGGACCCAATTCATTTTGGGGTCCTAAGGTAAGGTAAACTCTGTTTCAGGATAGTCTAAGTGCACATACCACCATGTGGTATTTGGACAGAGGTTGCTCCAGGAATTAGACTAGAACAATGAGCTAGCTTGAGGATCATACTCCAGTGAGAATTGGACTTAAGATCTTCAGTTGTGAAGTTGCAGATGGATAAACAGACCATCAAAATCACTCTACCTACTTCCCAAGTGGAGGAAGATGGTGTATTATTTTGTGTATTCCTGAAAAGGGAAAAAGTACACAAGGCCTTAGTAAAGTCCTTCAAGTGGTATCTGACTGGATAATCAGACCAGCAGAATCCAACCATTGAAGCCCTAAGATATCTAATTGATGGGACATAGTACTGCTGCCACTTCAGCAGAACAGTGAGGAGAAGAACAAGAAGGTTGTACTCATCACTAAGGAAAGCACTAGAAGTAGCTCTTCTAAGAGCAGCAAGGAAAGAGCACATAATGCTTAGCTGAAATGTTTCTCAAGTGGTATCCTCAGTTGTCAGACTCTTCTGAAGGAACAAGAAGAGAAATGTATGCTCAGGTTTTAGTGTCTTCTGAAACTGTAGCAAAGTATGCCCAAGTCAGTGGGTTTTATGGACATGATTTGTGCAAATTTTAAGGGAAGACTATCAAGCTAGATGCTCCTATTTGGGGAGCATGTTCAGTCAAGGTTGGTGGACAACCTTGAGTCTTACCTAGAGAATCTCCAACATAGATTAGATCAGAAGAACTGCTGAAGACTTGAATGTCTCTATAGACAATGCTAAGATTGAGGGGGAGATTCCAACAAATCTCCCTGCTTAAGATGATAAAAGTGTCATTGAGATGACTGAAGATGCTTCAAAGGATACTGATCTATCTGGATGAAGAGTAGATCAGCCAAGATCAACATGTCCTATAATATTGTCTCCCTTACTGAATAAGTAATAAAGGGGGGAGAAGTCAATGAGAGATGGCCACGATCAAGGGGGAGTATGCTGTGCAAGTAGAGATGGTATATAAAAGAGATAGAACAGTCCAAGTGGTATACAACCAACTCAAACAGTCAGGTGGTATAAAGAAGAGACTTGTGCCACCAGTTGTACAACCCCGTGTCCGGCGAGCAAGGTCACCAGGGTCCAGGCAGATCGGGCTGAGGACGATAGGCGAGCTCGACAGTGGAGGGGCCGAGCCCGAGCTCGGCATCCGTCGACCAGAGATCGACGATCGGCGACCCCGAGCTCGGCATTTGCCGAGCGATCCCCAACTCGCGTCCTCGCGGCGGAGCTTTGCAGCAGTAGGCGAGCAGAACATGTCGAGGTGGTCAAAGCTTCCCAGATCGCCTGGGTGTATGAGGTACTTTTTACTGTTTTGCCCCAGCTGGCCTGCCCATAGCCCTTCAAAACAGCGGAGTTTGACTGTTGGCAGACCCAACCAAGGGTTTTCTGGTAATTTCAGGTCAGTTCTTTTGGTTATTGGCAGTCCAGGTTCTAAAAACTATAAATAGGACCCAAGGGGTATCCTAGAAAGCAGGTTTTCCACGTGCTCTCCTGCCCCAATCTTCAAGTGCTTTCTGAGGGTACCTTAGCTCGGCTTCTGGCTACGGAGGGGAAGCGCTCTGAGATCTTCCGGGTTTGTGGTGGGACCTCCCCCGCCGAGCCCTTGGGTCGGTCTTACCCTGTCTTCTCTGTTGTTTAGCTTGCAGGGGCGAAGTAGGCGCGAGATCACCCCTTCCCCAAGGGTCGAACTCCATAGGAGACCGATTTCGGTTTCAACATTTTGGTGCGGTGAGCGTGGACAGTGGTCAGTGCAGAAAAGCCTCAGCGAGCTCAATGACAGGACATGGATCTGATGGACAGAACTCACCGCCCCCCCCCCCCCCCCCCCCCGCCTCTCACAACGGTGGGGATGTTGGAAGACTTCAAGAAGGAGGTGCTGGGTCTCGTCAAGTTTGCACTCGGCACGCGGGCCGAGTGCTCGACTCCGGTAGCCCAGATCGCGGCCGCCCCTCTTTGGGCGAGGACGCTCCCGGCAGGCGAGCTGGGAAGGAGGTGGCCGAGGAAGGCCGGGGGTGCGAGCTCCCCGGGCGCGAGCTCCCGGCGCGAGCTCTTCCCCGGTTCGGCAGGCGAGGCCGGTTCGGCGAGCTGGGCTCGTGAGACTCGCCGGCTCGCCCAGTGGGGGGAGACAGTCCTTTCAGCGAGCTGGTCTCCTCAGCTCCAGTTCCGGATGGGTTCAGAGAACCCGAGATGTCCTACTACACCTGGAAGGGAGACCCGGTCCAGCATGTGCAATGGTTTGAGGATGTAGTCTCCATCCGGCAGATGTCAGACGGGTTCAAATGCCGACTCATCGCCATCACCCTCGGGAGAAGGCAAGGGAATGGTTCCACCAGCTACCGGCCAGCTCCATCTACTGCTTCGAAGACCTGCGCCGAGGGTTCATGCTGAGGTTCACTACCTCGAAGAAGCGGAAGAAGGAGTCCGAGTCGTTGTTCCACATTAAGCAGGGGGTGAACGAGACGTTGGGGAGCTACATGGACCGATTTCAGGAGGAAGTTACTCAGGTCCAGGAGATGCCGGGCCATAGTCTGATGATGGCCTTTACCCTGGGCCTGCAACAGGGGTTCTTCCGAATGGAGCTGTAGAGAGTTCCTCCCCTCTCCTACGAGGAGTTGATGGAGAGGGCGGCGAGAGAGGTCGACGGGGAGGCGTCGAACCCGGAGTTTGCAAGGAAGCTGGCCAGGTGGGCCACGGAGGAAGAGAAGGAGTCAAGAGGAGGGAAAGGGCAGGAGGAGAGAAGAGGAGAGCCTAGGCAGAGGGAGCAAAGACAGCTCCAGTGGCAACAGCAGCCGAGGTGGGGGCGTCAGGAGCCCGACCGTCAGCTGGGCTGGAGACCTGAGTGGCAAGGGCAGGGGCCACAGAGAGGGTACTACAAAAGGGGCCACTACCAGGGGAGGCAAGATCAGTTCCACCCTCCGGGCTGGAGATAGGGCCAGAGGCCCCGGCTCCCCGATCAAGAGGAGGACATGACCATAGCCTTGGGAGCAAGGAGGGGGATTATGAGGAGGAGGAGAAGAGAGATCAGGGTGGAGCTGCCCTATTGCGACTTCCACCAGGAAGAGGGGCATGCCACAGCCACCTGCCCGGAGTTCCTCGAGATGAGAGGGAATAGGGAACAGCAGCAGCAGCAGCAGGGTCGGCAAGAAGTGAGGATTGAGGAGGTCCTGCCTCGGGCGGAGGAGGATCGTTGTGAAGATCGGGTGGATATTGGAACCCGAGGGGGGATCGGAGTGATCCACGGGGGAGTAGGGGTCGAGGCTTCCCGCAAGGCAAGCCTCCACAACATGTACTGGCGAAGCGTCGCCTGCACATCCCAAACCCTACCCCCGGAGGAGAGGATCACTTTCTCCAGGAGCGATATGCCAGACCACGAGGACCCATTCTGTGATGCGCTAGTCATCAAGGCATCCATCGAGAATTTCACTGTATCTCGGATCCTCGTGGATAACGGGAGCTCCGTCAACGTCGTCTTCAAAAAGGCATTTGACGCGTTGAAAGTGGAGGCAAAGAAGGTGCTGTCCTCAGACGGACCCTTGTTCGGGTTTTCAGGAGAAAGGAAGGAAGTGGAGGGAGGAGTTGGCCTCCATGTTACCCTGGGGGGACAGTCCAGGAACTGCAGGTTTGTCATTGTAGACGCCCCCAGCAGCTACAGCGCCATCTTCGGGAGGCCCCTTATCAGCGCCTTCCGCTGCGTCCCCTCGTCTTTCCATCAATGCTTAAAGTTCAACACTGAGGGGATTCAGGTCAGGGTCAGAGGGGACCCCAAGGTGGTGCGAGAGTGCTATGTCACCGCGGTGAACACCATCTCTTGGATGGAGGGAGCCGAAGAGATGGGGCGAAGGATGGAGGAGGCAGGGCAGGGAGCAGGAGAGGGGGAGCTGGAAATGAAGAACTGTGCAGAGGAGGAGGCGGCAGGAGGAGATCTGGAGGAGGTGGCTGAAGTGAGGGCCGTGGGGGAAGAGATGGAGGTAGAGGTCCCCGTTCCGAAGGAAGGGGATACCGAAGGATGGGGGGAGCAATCCAGGCTGGAGGCTGCAGAGGAAGTGGTGGAGCTGGAGGTGCTCACCCGGGGAGGCAGGATGGAGAAGATCCGCGTCAGCGGGGGGCTGACCCCGGAGGACCAAGGCAGGATGTTGGAGTGCATCCAGAAGAACGTAGACATCTTTGCTTGGAATGCCGCGGATATGCCGGGGGTTGACGCGGATGTGGCTTGCCACCGCCTCAACCTGGACCTGGGAACACGCCCCGTTCAGCAGAAGAAGAGGTCCACTGCGGACAAGTTGGCGGAGCCCATCAGGGAGGAGGTGGCGAAACTCCTCAAGGCCAGCTTCGTGTCCGAGATTCAGTACCCCGGCTGGGTCTTCAACGTGGTTATGGTAAAAAAAGGAGACGGCCGATGGAGGATGTGCATCGATTTTTCCTTACTTAATAAAGCTTGTCCTAAGGACTGTTATCCCTTGCCTCGGATCGACGCGCTGGTTGACTCAGCCGTCGGTTTTTCTGTAATGAATTTTTTAGATGCTTTTTCAGGTTATCACCAAATCAGGATGCACCCCCCAGACATCAAGGATGTCTCGTTCATCACAGGGGATGGATGCTACTGCTACAGGATGATGCCCTTCGGGCTGAAGAATGCTGGGGCAACCTACCAAAAAATGATGGATAGGGTCTTCAAGGAGCAGAGGGGGAGGAATTTGGAGGTGTATGTAGACGACCTCATAATCAAAAGTCGGGATGTGGACTCCCACCTCCGGGACTTGGAGGAGACCTTTGCCACCCTGCGCAAATACAAGATGCGATTGAATACCCTAAAATGTGTCTTTGGGGCCAGCAGGGGAAAGTTATTGGGGCACCTCCTCACCCCCGCGGGGGTCGAGCCGAATCTAGATAAGGTCAGGGCTATCTTGGAGCTGGGGTCCCCGCGGAATGCTAAGGAGGTCCAACGGCTGACGGGGAAGCTAGCAGGGCTGAGTCGCTTCCTCTCTCGGGCAGGGGAGAAGTGCTCCCCCTTCTTCAAAATGCTGAGGGGTGGTCAGAGGTTTGAATGGACCAAGGAGTGCGAGGAGGCGTTCCAGGCCCTCAAGGTGCAGTTGACACAGGCTCCGCTGCTCCAAGGGCCGAAGGAGGGGGAGGACCTGTTCTTATATCTCGCGGTCGGGGCGGAGGCCTTGAGCTTTGTCTTCGTTTGTGAAGAGGGGAAGAGGCAGCTCCCTATTTATTACGTGAGCCGGGTCCTGAGGAAGGCCGAGCTCCGGTATTCGATCTTGGAGAAACTAGCCTTCGCCCTGATCATCTCGGCACGGAGGCTGCGACCTTACTTCCAGGCACACTCAATCCGGGTGGTGACCGACCATCCCCTCTGCAACATCTTCGAGGGGGTGGAGCATTCAGGAAGGCTGGCGAAGTGGTCGGTGGAACTCAGTGAGTTCGATGTCTCTTTCGTTCCGCGGCTCTCGATCAAAGCTCAAGCGATGGCCGACTTCTTGGCCGACTACGTGGTTGAAGTAGCGGAGGAAGAACTCACCCGCCTGACTCCTTGGAAGGTGAGGGTGGATGGTGCCTCAGGGAGGCATTCCCTTGGAGTGGGGGTGATCCTGGAAAGCCCTCAGGGGACTCGAATTGAGCAGACGGTGGTGGTACACTTCCCCATTACAAAAAACCAGGCCGAATACGAGGCCGTAATAGCAGGGCTACGCCTGGCCAGGGAGCGGGGGGTCTCGGACGTGGAGGTCCTTACTGACTCCATGGTGGTAGCTTCCTACATCAACGGGGAGTTCGAGGCAAGGGAGCCCACCCTGCGATCGTACTTGGCCAAAGTGAAGGGGGTCATAGGCACTTTTCAAACCTTCTCCATCCGACACGTGCCCAGGGAAGAGAATGAACAAGCCGATCAGCTAGCAAAGCATGGTCCCCAGGTGGGGGGTACCATCACCGACCTGTTCCGCCCCTCCATCGAGGAGGGAGAGCTCATGGAAATTGATCAACAAGCTTCGTGGATGGACCCAGTTGTGGCTTTCCTCTCCACAGGAGAGTATCCGGAGGGGCAGATAAGAAGAAGCTAAGGCACAAATCAACGTATTACCTCCTCCAGGACGGACAACTATACATGAAGACCCTCTCAGGGATGCTGGCTCGCTGCGTGGCCGAGGGCAAAGTGCGAAGGATCATGGAGGAAGTCCACTCCGGGGAATGTGGGAGTCACTCCGGGAGTCAGACCCTGGAAGGAAGAGTAGTCAGGCAAGGGTATTTCTGGCCCACCCTGGGCCGAGACGCCGCGGAGTTCGCAAGAAGATGTCATAAGTGCCAGCTGTTTGCCCCCCTCCAGCTACAGCCGACCCAACAACTCAGAAGTATCACGGCCCCCTGGCCTTTCGCAATTTGGGGAATGGATTTGGTCGGACCATTCCCCCAAGCCAGTGGTCAGAGAAGGTTTCTCCTAGTACTGATTGAATACTTCTCAAAGTGGATGGAGGTGAAGGCGCTGACCAAGGTGACCTCCCAGGTAATCAGGAACTTTGTTTGGGGGGAGATCATCTGCCGCCATGGGCTGCCCCAGGCCATCGTCACGGACAACGGGCCCCAGTTCGCCAGAACCGAATTCACCAGCTTTTGCGAACTGCTAGGAATCGACCTCAGGTTCACCTCGGTCCATCACCCCAGGAGCAACGGGCAGGTGGAGGCCGCAAATAAGATCATCGTCAACCTCCTCAAGAAGAAGGTGGAGAATTTGAAGGGGAGCTGAGTGGAGCAGCTTCCTGCGGTTCTTTGGGCCCTAAGAACCACCCCCAATACGGCTACTGAAGAGACCCCCTTCAAACTCTCCCATGGGTGCGAGGCAGTGCTCCCCGTGGAATTTGAAGTCCAAACACCTCGAGTCGTTGTGGCTAAAGAAGGCCGAGAGGAGTGGCAAGCGGAGAACGAGGAGGAGCTGAGGCTTTCCCTTGACATGGTGGAAGAGCTGAGGGACCTTTCCGCTATCCGACAGGAGGAGGTGAAAAGAAGAATGGCCAAGTACTTTGACAAGCATGTCAGAGTCAAGCAGTTCGTGGAAGGGGACTTGGTGCTGAAAACAGTGGATACAGCAGGGAGGTCGACATCCGTAGGGAAGCTCAATCCCAGCGGGGAGGGACCATTTATTGTAAAGGAAGCTTTGAAGTTAGGAGGCTATCGACTCCAAAATGTAGAGGGCGAGACCCTGAGTCTCACCTGGAGTGGTGATGACCTAAAGTGATTTTTCCCCTGAAGCATGTAAGCGATACTTTGATTATAATGAATTTCTTCAACCCTCGAGCATTGTCATTACTAGCCGGCATAGAGAAATAGAATGTGTTTGGACCCTGAGCAGATCCCGCTGCCAGGCTCTCACCTAGCTGGCAGGGCCGGAAGTCACTCGGTGTCATCCTTGGCCTCGAGAAGATCCCGCTGTCAGGCTCTCATCTAGCTGACAGGGCCGGAAGTCACTCGATGGAATATGTTTGGACTCCGAGCAGATCCCGCTGCCAGGCTCTCACCTTGCTGGCAGGGCCGGAAGTCACTCGGAGTCATCCTTGGCCTCGAGAAGATCCCGCTGTCAGGCTCCCACCTAGATGGCAGGGCCAGAAGTCACTCGATGGAATGTATTTGGACCCCGAGCAGATCCCGCTGCTAGGCTCTCACCTAGCTGGCAAGGCCGGAAGTCACTCAGTGTCATCCTTGGCCTCGAGAAGATCCCGCTGTCAGGCTCTCACCTAGCTGACAGGGCCGGAAGTCACTCGATGGAATGTATTTGAACCCCGAGCAGATCCCGCTGCCAGGCTCTCACCTAGCTGGCAGGGCCGAAAGTCACTCGGTGTCATCCTTGGCCTCGAGAAGATCCCGCTGTCAGGCTCTCACCTAGCTGACAGGGCCGGAAGTCACTCGATGGTGTCGGCCCCGAAATCGCCAGATAAAGATCAAGAAGTCTCAAAGTACCGGGAAGCAAGGGGAAAGGGGTTCTGTAGAGGCGAGCTCAGGCTCGGCTAGCCCAGTTCAGCGAGAGGATTCGGCATAGGCGAGTTCGGACTTGTCACTCCCGGCTCGGCATTAACGAGTAGGTCGCGAACCCGGGCCTCACCAAAGGAAGGCGAGCCAGGCCGGGGCACCTCACCCCTTTGCCCGTTTGACTTAGAAATTTGTCTCTTCTTTTTTGGGCTCAACCTGGATGGCTCGCGTGCGAGTTATGGTGGCGTGACAAGGGCAGAGAGCAACCCACCCCCGAATCGCTTGGGGCTCGCCGAACACTCAAAACGCATCCACTCGCGGACGCGCTCTCATCACTACTCTACTCGCGGAACCTGTCTCGGCGAGGTCGCGTGGGGAAGCACTCACATAAATTCAGAGCATGACAAACAAAGTAAAGAAAAAGAAAAAAAAAGAGTAAGTGGCACGGGTATGATCAAAAACTTTTTCATTAACTGCTTACAAAAAGTAATTACAGGGGGCTCGCCTCGGCGAGTGAACAAAATAGGAAAAAGGAAAGAGTACAGGCTGTCCTCAGGCCTCGCCCCCTCCGCCGGACTGGTCCTCGCCGCCACCCGAGGGATCCTGGAAGATTTTCCCGAACATCGCGTCCAAGCTGTCTTCCTTCACGCTGGGCGGCGTTGCCGGGAACAGGCTCGACATCAGGTCCCGGACTGAGATCCCCACGCATCCCTCCACCAGCACCCCCGAGTCCTTCATCATTTGGAGGGTGCACTCGGCGGCTTGGATGGAGTTGATCCGCAGTTTCTCGGCGAGGTAGGCCTCGCCAAAGATCCGCGGGCTCTTGTAGGGGAGGGTGGGGTCAATGTCGTGAGGCGGGAAGAAGATCTCCGCCTGGCGACGGACCTCGCTGAGGAGGTGCTGATTCTCCCCCTTCAGCTTCGTGTTCGCGCCCTCCAGCTCGGCCAGGCGTGCGCGCAGCTGGATGATCTCCTCCCCCTGCTCGGCATTGCGAGCCTGAAGTTCCCCTGCGGCCTTGGCATCCTGGTAGAGGGAGTCCATTTAGCAGCAACACAAAATATCCTAAGTGAAAGAGAAGAGTAGTGCTTGACACTTACCAGCCCGCCGGCGGCTTGGGAGAGTAGACCCTCCGCTATGTCGAGCTACCTCACCTGGTCGGTGACCTTATCCTTGGCGATGTCGCGAGCCTGCTTAGCCATTTCAAGTTGGTGGCTGAGGGCGAAGCTGCGGCGTGCCAGCATGTGATGCAGTTCCATGGTCCGCAGGTGGGACTGCAGGCCCTCATGGCCGAGATGCCGGAGGGTCATCATTTTGTAGGCCTCGGCATCCTCCCGGCCATATAGGTCGAAGCCGAGGGCGTAGGCGTGACCTGTGGCGGGCTCGTGATCGTGCCAGGAGGGGTGCAGGGTGGAGACAGAGACTCGATGAGCGAGTTCATCCCACTGCAGCATGGGCTCGCCCGCCGAGTCCTTCCACCACGCGCCGAAGTTGAAGAGGGGGTGTTGCTTCGGCGGCACGTGCTCGCGAGCGGCCCTCTTCGTCGATGGAGGAGGGGAGATCGCCGCCGTGGAAGAGGGGCCCTCGCCACCTTTCCGGCCCTTACTGGTTGTCTCCTTCAGCGGGCTCTCCGGCGACGCGTCGGGAGGGGTCTCCGACGAGCTGATGTATTTGGGGCTGGGCTGTTGATGATGTTTCCCCCGCGGAGCCAGCAGGGCTCTCCGCATCTTCTTTAAATGCCGCTGGAGGAGTGGCGGGTTCGATCCCGCGTCCTCAGATCGCCTCTTGCTGGAAGAGGGTTGCGAGAGGGCCTCCTCATCTTGGCAGGCCGCCTCCGCCGCCCTCTCGCGAGCAAGAGGGTCGGTATGGAGCCCCGGATTCGCGAACGGCCGGTTCATGGGGATTATTCGCTCCCCTGCAGGAAAATACTTTGAAAAGGTTAGGAATTCAGCAATGATACGGGGAGCTCGGCAGTCAGGCGAACTCGGCAAGATGGGGAGAGAAGCATACCTTCGCCGGGCATAACAGGAGGGAGCGCGTCGAGGCCCCTCTGCAGGAAGGCGACCTCGAAGTCTTTATGGAGGAAGTACTTGTGGAGCTTGGCGTAGTTGCCGGACACGGCCGGCGGGCGGTACACCTCCTCTCCCTTCTGCTGGGGCGAGTAGGGGAAGTTACCGAGATCGCCCTTGATGAAGGCGATCTTGGTCATCCAGGTATGGTGCTTGTTCGCGATCTCGCGAACTTTGATGAGCGAGCCACCAAAGTAGGCGACCCCGTCCGGCGTCGCCTTATAGGAGAAGAGTTTCCTGAACACCGTCAGGTTGAACTCGATCCTCTCCCGCCGGAGGTAACTCTTGAACGCCACCATCATCGCGACGGCGTTGGAGTTCAGCTGCGCGGGCACGACTCCGTAATATTTCAAGATTTGCCGGATCTCCGGCCACAGGGGGAGGCGTAACCCCACCTCGAAATGTGAGAGGGGGAAGGCGAGCTCGTCCTCATAAAAAGTATTGATGGCCTCCCCCTGCCTCGGCCTGCGTGCCTCAAATCCCGGCGGCACGCGCTCCACCACAAACTCGGCGAGCTCCTCCTCGCTAGTGTGCCCCCTCGAAGAAGCAGTAGTCCGTGAAGTGCTGCGCGCCATTGGAGCAGCCGTCGACATCTGGATTCGTCTTGCCCATGTTCGCGGAGGAAGAGGTAGAGCGCGAGCAGGAAATGGAAAAGCACAGGGAGAGGGAAAGAAAGCAATAAAGGCACAGTACGGGGTAGGTGAGGGGGGGGGTCTATTTATAGGAAACAAAATTTGGGGCAGGCTGTCCAATCAGCGCAGCTCGCTACCCCAGCTCGCCACCCCAGCTTGCCGACTTCCGGCGCATCCCAACCAAGGCTAAGTCAAACATTGCAGCATTTTATTTGAGTAGCATGATCAAAAATATTCTAAAAGCTATTTATTACAGAAATAAAGTTCAGGAATTAAAAGGCGGGGCGCGCAAGCAGGGAGGACATCGGGATGCGAGTACCGGACGGCTCTGCAAAGGAGCCGCTCACTTACCTACCCCGGCCTCACGACCACCGCCCCCCAGGCTGCCGCACGCGGAGCAGCTCGCGGATCCTTCCAGAGTTCCTCTACGCCACCGAGAGGCCATCGTCTATCTCGTCCAGGAGTCGGGAGGGGGACATCAGCTCGCCAGCCTGGGCGCTCCGCACCTCGTCGGCGAGACGCGCGTAGTCGCGCTGAAGCGTCTCGTTGACCCCCTGCACCTCGCGCAGCCCGCACACCAGCTTCTTGAGGAGCTTGACCTCCCTCCTCGTCAGCTCTCCTTGATCCACCTCAGGACCCAGGTAAGAGTCCAGCGAGCTTGGGGAGGGGAGGGGAGAGTAGTGGGCTACCCGTGAGGATTCCTCGGCAGCGGATTGGCTGGGAAGAGCTGTGAAGACAAGTGTCAGCCAGAAGAGAGGCAAAAAAAGACTCATGTGGTAAGAAGCAAGACTGACCAGACGAGCTCGGCAGCTCAAAGGGGATGTGGGGAGGGATGAACCTCAGATCCTTCCCGCGACCTGGGCCGCGAGCCCCCGGCAAGATGAGCTCGAATCCCGGGGTGGGGATGGTCCCCAGACCCGCCCCCGCGGCCACATCAGTTTGGCAAGGAGGGGAGACGCGCACTGGCGAGTTCAGCCTCTGCGAGCTCACAGGCAGGATCCCAAAAAGAAGAGGCGGGTCCCGGGGACGGCTGTCCGGTGCCATGAATCGCGAGTCGGCGAGCGTGGTCTCGCCACGCAGTGTGGGCTCTCGCGGCGTGACACCCCCGCCATCTGGTTGACCGTCCGGGTCGTCGCCGACTAAGACAACCTCTCTGTCCTTCTCAAGAATAGTTCGGGTGGAAGAGCCGGTCTCGCGAGCCAGGGTGGCCCTCAGGTCGTGGTAAATGGGCTCAGCCGCCAGAGGGATTGGCTTTGACCTCTTGGAGCCAGGCTCGGCAGAATCAACTTGAGGAGCTTTGGCGGGGACCGCCGTCAGGGCGGCTACGCGAGCTGTGGAGGCTAGATGAGCTCGGTCTATGCACTCTTGGATCTCCTTGGGAAGAGGCATCTTGGCAGGGTAGCAAGGGGAATGGCAAGAGTCAGGCAGATGGGCAGGTGCACATATATATAGCCGCATGTGGCCCCACCCAAAGATTCCCTCCAACTCGCCGACCCGCGCTCGCCGCGCACTTGGGGTTGGATGATTCTTTCCGAGCTTTGACAAGCTCAGAAAGAGCGGGGATTATGTACAACCCCGTGTCCGGCGAGCAAGGTCACTAGGGTCCAGGCAGATCGGGCTGAGGATGATATGCGAGCTCGGCAGCGGAGGGGCCGAGCCCGAGCTCGGCATCCGTCGACCAGAGATCGACGATCGGCGACCCCGAGCTCGGCATTCGCCGAGCGATCCCCAACTCGCGTCCTTGCGGCGGAGCTCGGCAGCAGTAGGCGAGCAGAACATGCCGAGGTGGTCAAAGCTCCCCAGCTCGCCTGGGTGTATGAGGTACTTTTTACTGTTTTGACCCAGCTGTTCTGCCCATAGCCCTTCAAAACAGCGGAGTTTGGGTGTTGGCAGACCCAACCAAGGGTTTTCTGGTAATTTCAGGTCAGTTCTTTTGGTTATTTGCAGTCTAAGTTCTAAAAACTATAAATAGGACCCAAGGGGTACCCCAGAAAGCAGGTTTTTCCCTGTGCTCTCCTGCCCCAGTCTTCAAGTGCTTTCTGAGGGTACCTTAGCTCGGCTTCTGGCTAAGGAGGGGAAGCGCTCTGAGATCTTCCGGGTTCGTGGTGGGACCTCCCCCGCCGAGCCGTTGGGTCGGTCTTACCCTGTCTTCTCTGTTGTTTAGCTTGCAGGGGCGAAGTAGGCACGAGATCACCCCTTCCCCAAGGGTCGAACTCCACAGGAGACCGATTTCCGGTTTCAACACCAGTGGTATACATTACACACTACCTATTTTACCTATCAGGCTTGTGTGTGTGTGTATCAAGATAGCTAGAGCCGGAGACAAAATTGTTACTGAAGAAGTGGAAGAGATCTGGCTCAGCAATAAAAGACTTTCAAGTGGTTGGTGACTGAAAGAAATCTGGATGAACAAGAAGAGGAAGCAGTGGAAGAACAAATCTTCCTCCTCCTGATATCACAAGAAGAATCACAACAAATCTGGGAAGATGCTCTCCAAAGGAGACAGGTATGATCCTAAACCCAGAAAATATATTTCTTATAACATAATGTGTAGCAGGGCTAGGCATGTCCGTACTGACTGCTCAGTCAGATGAAAGGAGAACATGTGAGAAAAAGCACCTCCACTACAAGGTGCAAGGAATATAGGAAAATCAAGGTTGGAACTTGTCTATTCCAAGAGAGAAGGATGATGTCATTGGAGCAGCAAGAAACAAACCAGTCTTGCAATTTCATCTCCAGAATCAGATCAAATATCTATTGGGAGCTGTTGTGCTCATCTGTTATAGATCCAGCATCAGCTCCATGGTATCAGGACCATAACCTACATATAAGTAGAACTCTTTTATATTGAGATTTTGCTAGTGTAATCTAAATTACTAGGAATACTCTCTCTCATAGCAGGACTATGTATATTAAGATTAAGTATCAGTTAGTTAGGGAGCATGTGGAAAAGGAAGAACTCAGTCTTGAGTTTGTCCCCATAAACATTCTAGTGGCTGATATCTTTACTAAGACACTATATGAAGTCAAGTTCAACACCTTCAAGGTGGGTATGTTGAACTTTATATAGCTTCAATTGCTCCATGTAATATTTCTGTTACAGAACTCACTCTTCTTGTAGGAAGACAAGTCTTCAAAATTGTATCAAGACTATCAAGTCTGACATTTGGTATCAAGACTAAAATGGACTCAAGTGTCTAGTAAAGGGAATGACAGCAGATGCTCCAGTTGAGAGGGAACAAGTCAAGATGTTCCTGCTGAGGGGGAGAAAATTCTAAAGTTGTAGAAACAGGTTCTGCTTCCTGTTAAGAGGCAGCCAGCAGCTGCAGTGGATCAAGGATCATCATAGCTGATCAACATGTCCTCAGGATTATGCATAGTCTGAGGGGGAGATCAAGACTAGTGGATGGCTGCTGCTGTGCAGTCACTGCTGCTGCTGTAAAGACATGCTACTGTGGGACAAGAGAAAAAGCCAGCAGCTCCCTTACTGCAACTCTATTTTGCAGAAGCTTTATGTGGTATATAAGTGGTATTGGCTCAAGTGGAACAATGCTAGCAGCTAGCTCAAGTGGCTGCAGTGATGTGTTGTATCAATGTATCAACACAAAAGGTATGACTTCTAGTCAACTAGTTTGTTCACTAGGATAATTTCTCAAGTGGTATCAACACTGGATTTTATCAAGTGATGTAACATCAAGAGTTAATCTCTCCCTTAATGCTATTGATGGGCTAAAACCCGAACATGCAAGTGTACCTGTCGAATTGTAGTATCAAGGTCGTATTTAAACATGGGGTTGTCAAATACTATTACTCACGCTTGAACTATTATCGTACCGAAAGAAAGTGGGTTTTGAGAAATTTTTTTTCGGAGAAAAACTAAAGATAATTTTTAGACGAAAAACGTATAATAAAAAGCTAACATTCGATCGAAGATTCACCATGAAACGAGATGAGGGAGATAAAAAGTATAGTTTTAAGCTTGCAAATCAACTCGACCGTGACGGATCAGAAAATAAGACAAAATCTCGCTAGAGCATTAAGTCTCCTAACTTATAGACGCTTTGATCGAAATCTCTTTACAAATCAAAGGGGCCTAAAGTCGTATTATCGAGGTGACCCGCACTATTGGATTTGACTCCAATCCGGAAGATTTACGTCATCCTATCTCTAGGGTTGCGTTCAACTCCTTCCTTCTTTGAGTGATCTTTCACATTCACGAGCCTCTCGGCTACTCAAATATGAGATCCAAAGCCTACTACCTTATACCGGAAATACGGAGTCGACAAAATAAAAATCAAAGAAGGATCGAGTAAAATTAAGCAAAAATAAAACTATGAAATAAAAGAAACCCTCATCTCATTTTATGGATCCTCACGATCGAAGGCTAAGAGAAATTAGCTACTCATAATTGAAAGGGAAGACAAAACAAGATAAGAGAGGAACATTTTCATTACTTGCAAAAAAGAAGAGTACACAAAATATTAAAAAGACAAGACTATATTATGAAGAAAACTTGCAATAATGAAAAATCTAATACAATAATGAAAGTAACAATAATAACTCACAAGCACTCTTCACTCTCCAACTCAACACTCAAATTTAACTTAAAACTTCACTTCCCAAAATTCCCTCCTTGGCTTGAGGGATGGGGTGGCTTTTATAGGAGATGGAGAAGCTTCTAGATGATAGGAAATGAAGGGGACATGAAGGGTGGCCGACCATAGGCTTTGGAGAAGGTTCATGCATGAATTAAATGAAGGGAGAGAGAGAGAGAGGGTATGATGGATGCATTATATGACATTTAATGGAATGAAAATAGGAGATATTTAATAAAAGGTGGATGAATGTAGAGGAGGGTGGCCGACCATGAGGTTGGAGAATGCATGAATGCAATAAATGATGAGGGAGAGAGAGGGTAGGCTAAATGCAATGTATGGTGTTTAAGGGAATGCATTAGAAAATATAAAATAGAGAAGGAGAATGAATAAGAAATAAAGAGGGGAGAAAATAATAAAGGGGAGAGAGAGAGCATGAGGTGGCCGGGTTTTGCATGATGAGCTGCTTCAATAGGCTTTGTGGGCTCAGGTTGGACAAGGTGGGCTGCTCCAAGGGCTTAGGTAGGCTGTAGGAGCTGCACCTTAAGGGCTCGGGTTGACTTGTGGGCTGCTCCATGAAGGCATGATTGTGAGGGCTGCATGCATGTTGGACTTGAGCTCGGGTAGGGGCTGCACCAACACATCAAGGGCTGCATTTGTCAAGAGGACTTGAACCTACAAATAACAAGACAAAACAAACATTAGACACATAATATTATTCATTAACATTGAACATAATAATTATAACAAATACAACTAAACATCACATAATATAATATATATATATTAATAAGACTAAACATAACAATAATAAGACATTAAATAAGACAATTAACAAAACATAAAAATAAACAACAAACATATTAAACATTAAAACTAAACTAAACATAACATAACACAACATAAAATATAAAACATAAAATAATAAGAAAAAACACATAATAAAGTTAGAAATTATAACATAAAAGACATTAAACAAGAAATAAAACTAAACAGACATAAAATAAACAAAATTATAACTAAACTTAGGAATTTAGGCTTATAAACTATACCAAAAATGATGACTAAAAGTAGTCATCAAATTCCCCCATGCTAGAGCTTTTGCTTGCCCTCAAGCAAATAAAAATTAAAGAACTAGGGAAAGAAAACAAAGAAGATTTAGGTTGCATAATTAAGAAGAACAAAACACGAAAAATTAAACTATCCTAATTCCTATGTTAACAACTAGTGGGGGTGAGAAGTGCACAATAGAAAACTTGAAAGTGGAGACCTATAAATATCATTAGAACATAAAGAAAATTTACACATTTCTAAATCTTAAAACAAGACATCCAAAATTAATGAAAATAAGAGAAACAAGAGTAGAAATTCTAAATAAAAGGCGCATTAACAAACTACTAGGTTGCTAGAATAACAATTATCCCTAAGACACCTCAAGATAACCTCCAAAGAAATCCATCAATGATGGTGGCCATAGGCTTGTCCGTTCACACTTTCTCCACTACGCGAATTTACCTTCTAAAGATTAATAGGACTTCTAATAGGCATAAAAATTTGTCTTAGCTAAATGATTAGGAATAGAAAACAAGGATAAACTTGATGGTGGTTAAATCACACTAAATCAAGGGTGAGCTTTAAATACAAAAATAAGACATGATAAGTACTTCAATTCAAGCTAAAACAAACATAAGACCATGCATTTTTTTCTTTTCTTTTCATAATATTGGTCAAAAATAAACTACTTTTTTTTCATTTCATTTTGATAATACTTTTGATAATAACTCTTTTTTTTAACTTTTAAGGAAAGCTCCAAATATAAGCTATAAATTTTCCTTCTCATTTCAAAGATATAACCATTCACAAAATTAATATTTAAGCTCAAAGTTTAGTGTGAAAATAGGAAAGAGATTTTGATTTTGGTGAAATAATGAAATGAAAGGTGGAGCTAAAAAACAAAGAAACATGGAAAAAGGCCCAAAAATTGTTTTGCAATGGTAAATTTGTTGGTGGGCAAGAAAAGCTCAAACTAGTCAAAGGGTGGCCTAAATCATTTCTAAAGTACGTAAAAACGGCACAAATGTTTCGAGAGTAGCTAGAGACAAGTTCTAGACACCAAGAAAGTATTATCCCACAAATGAAAAAGAGATAACATTACCTAGCAACCATTCGTAAGCAACTAATCGAATAAAAAGACATAGCTACAAATTGCTAACTTATAACGTAAAAAAACGGATGCCTATATTTAAGAACAAGAAACTAGTAAAACTAAGCTATGTTAAACTGATAAATTTATAAAACTGTTTAAAAGAAATCTAAATAGAACTAAGGAACCGCACGGGCCTACACATCCTAGAAGAAACATAAAAATAAAGATAGAAAATAATTTTAGATTTTGTTTTTCAAATAGATTTTAGCAATTTTTTTTTGGATTTGTGTTTTTATAGATTTTTTTCTTTTTTTGATTTTTGATAAGGCTAAAATAAAAGCAATACTAAAGAAGCTTAACAAAAGTATACTAATTTTTTAGATTTTGATTTTAAGAAAGCAAAAGATTTTTTTGGATTTTTGAAAGAAAAAGGAAAAAAGAAACTAACTAAACCCTCCCCCAAGCTTAGATTCTTCATTGTCCTCAATGAAATAAACAAAAAGAAAAACGAGAAAGAGAAGGAGACTGAGAAGGAGAGAAAAATGCAGAAATTAAATGAAATAAAAAGAACAGGACTTCCCCGGGTTTGTGGGATGAAGGCGGATGTCGCTCCCCCATGCTTGCTTTTTAGTGCACTTAATCATCAGCAGGTTTGATTTGATCCATCTTGATATCAGCAACGTTTGAGCGGCGATCACGAACTTGTACTTGAGCGACCGCCGGAAGGAAGAGCGAAGTACAAGGAAAACAGAAAAAAGAAGAGTCTTGGGCAGGACTTCCATGAATGTTCTTTATTTTATAATAAAAAGATTGTCCGAATAATAATAAAAGTCTTGTAATAAGAAGAAGTCCAAAAAATAAAAAAAGTTTCACATTAGGATAAATATTTAAGAGTTCGACACAAAATTCTCCTTTGCAGGAGACACAAAATCATTATAAAAATAACATTTCAGTTTATGACCTTTAACTTTAAAATCACCCTTATCTGTGCGCGAGAGCATCACAGTTCCATCAGAATAAACTTCCTTGACCGTAAATGGTCTAGTCCATCGAGATTTAATGTGTCCGAAGAAAATACGTAAGCGTGAATTAAAAAGAAGAACTTGATCGCCAGGTTTAAAAATTTTATGGTGGCCCAAGTTCTTATTGTGATCGACTTTCGTTTCAGGGTCGGGTGGTTTATCATATGAATTTGTCAGATTTTTTTCTTTTTCAAAAATGAGATTTTCAAGATTCTTTTGTCTAAAAATAGTTTTATTTTCAAAATTCATTTGTATGGGCATAACCGTATTTTCAAAAACATTTGAAAGTTCAGAAAAAGAAGACGAAAAATCATTTTGAGAAATATAAGAGTCTTCTTTTAATTCATCAATAAAAAAGCAAGAGTCATCATTTTGCAAAGAATTTCTCATAGATTGATTAATATCAAAAGTAACCTCTTCATCTCCCACACGCAGAGAAAGTCTTCTGTCACTCACATTTATAATTGCTCGAGCGGTGGCTAGGAAGGGACGACCAAGGATAAGAGGGACCTCGACGTCCTCTTCAATATCGAGAATGACAAAATCCACCGGGAAGATGAATTTGTCGACCTTTACTAGCACGTCCTCAACAATACCTAACAGATATTTGATTGACCTATCGGCTAACTGGATACTTATTCATGTAGGGTTGAGAGTGCCCAATCCTAGCTTCTTGAATAATGACAAAGGCATCAAGTTGATGCTCGCACCTAGATCCGCTAGCGCATGTTTTATAAAAAGATCACAAAAAACGCAAGGAATTGAAAAACTACCCGGATCGTTTATTTTTTTAGGCAGTTTAGAGTTTTTAACGACCGCCGAGCACTCTTCATTTAACATTACGTGAGAAAGATTCTCCAATTTCTTTTTATTCGTTATTAAATCCTTGAGATATTTGGCGTATTTCGGCATTTGGCTAATGACTTCGTGAAATGACAAATTTATATGAATTTGTTTAAACATTTCAAGAAAGCGTGAATATTGATCATCTAATTTTTCCTTCCTAAGCCTAGCCGGATAAGGAGGTGGCGGAAATTCCTTTATAATTGCCGGAGCATCATTTTGAAAATCATTAACTTCTTTTTCAAAATAGTCTTTTCTTTTGCAAAATTAGATTTATCTTTTTCTTTTTCAAAAATTCCATCATTTGATTCCGTAACGATAATATTTTCAGGAATAGGAGAGACAATCACCTCTGGCTCTTCCCTTGTGGTGGGCTCGTTAATAACTTTACCGTTCCGAAGGGAAATCGCATTCACGTGCTCCCTTGGGTTAGGTTCAGTGTTTGAGGGAAGAGCCCCGGGTGGCCTCTCGGAGATGACCTTGGCAAGTTGCCCGACCTGGTTCTCTAAATTTTTCACGGAGCCAGATAGACTTCTAATGGTAGCATCATTCGAGCCCATTATATTTAGAAAGTATTTCCTCCAAAGATGGAGTTTTTTTGAATATTTTGGTTTTGATATTGTGGTGGTGGTGGTGGAGTGAAATCATGTGGTGGACGCGCAGCATTAGCAGGGTTACTCCAAGAAAGATTAGGATGGTTACGCCATCCAGGATGATAGGAGTTCGAAGCAGTATTAAAACCATGAGGAGAAGAAAACGCAGAAAAAGTAGTCAAATTTGCAGAATTATTTTGAGCAGGCCTGGGTATGTTCCCCAGATAATCCACCTGCTCGGCAACAGTAGCATTCACATTTTCATATACCTTAGCGGCGGAGGAAGCAGTCATCTCCGAAATTTTCTTGTTCAGCATTTCCACTTGCAGCGCCAGTTGCGAAACCGAGTCCACCTCATAGATACCTGCAGGTTTATTTGGGCGAGTCCTAGACGAGTTTCACTAAAAAGTGTTCATCTCCATATCCTCTATAAGCTCAAGAGCGGCTTCCGGAGTTTTGCGGTCCAATGAACCAGTGGAAGCGGCGTCTATCATTTGTTTAGTCTCTTGATTTAGCCCATTATAAAATGTCTGAACCTGTAACCATACAGACAGAGCATGATGGGGGTAGCGCCTCAAAAACTCTTTGAACCTCTCCCATGTGTCATAAAAGCAATTTGAGAATATTAAGTTATATCGTTTCTTAACTTAGCAGTTTTGGTGGGGGGGGGGGAATAACGAGAGAGAAACTTTTCAGTTAAAATGTTCCAAGTAGTGATTGATCCTCTTGGAAGAGAACTCAACCACTATTTGGCTTTAGTTCTTAAGGAGAAGGGGAAGAGTCTTAGCCTTATAGCATCGTCTGAGACACCATTTATTTTGAAGGTGTCACAGATTTCAAGAAAATTGGCAATATGCAAGTTCAGATCTTCATCTTGTAATCCGTCGAACTGTACATATTGCTGCACCATTTGTATGATGCTAGGATTAAGCTCGAAGTTATTGTTCGCAATTGCAGGTCGAACAATACTTGTTTCAGTCCCCTCCAGGTTGGGTCGAGTATAATCGGACATGGTCCTTTGCTGAGCCATTCCTGGGTTGGGATCTCCCATTTCAGAATTAAAATTATAATCACTGTCGGAATCCTCAACCGCTGTTTGAGAAGTGAAACCACTGAATCGCAAGTTTCTCCGAAAGGAGCGTTCGATTTCTGGGTCCAAGTCAACAAGTAGCGACGGATTCGTGCGGGTCATGCACTAAAAGAAAAAGAAAAGAACGGAAATAGAAATTGGAGGAAGAAAATATAGAGAAAGGGAATAATATTTTTTTTGATTTTTGCAGAAGTAATAGCGTAAGCGCTTTCTTAATATTGACGAAAAAAGCGTCCCCGGCAACAGCGCCAAAAACTTGATGGGCTAAAACCCGAACAGTCAAGTGTACCTGTCGAATTGTAGTATTAAGGTCGTATTTAAACACGGGGTTGTCAAATACTGCTACTCACGCTTGAACTATTATCCTACCGAAAGAAAGTGGGTTTTGAGAAATTTTTTTTGGAGAAAAACTAAAGATAATTTTTAGACAAAAAACGTATAATAAGAAGCTAGCATTCGATCGAAGATTCACCATGAAACGAGATGAGGAAGATAAAAAGTATAGTTTTAAGCTTGCAAATCAACTCGACTGTGACGGATCCGAAAATAAGACAAAATCTCGCTAGAGCATTAAGTCTCCTAACTTATAGACGCTTTGATCGAAATCTCTTTACAAATCAAAGGGGCCTAAAGTCGCATTATCGAGGTGACCCGCACTATTGGATTTGACTCCATTCTGGAAGATTTACGTCATCCTATCTCTAGGGTTGCATTCAACTCCTTCCTTCTTTGAGTGATCATTCACATTCACGAGCCTCTCGGCTACTCAAATATGAGATCCAAAGCCTACTACCCTATACCGGAAATACGAAGTCGACAAAATAAAAATCAAAGAAGGATCGAGTAAAATTAAGCAAAAATAAAACTATGAAATAAAAGAAACCCTCATCTCATTTTATGGATCCTCACGATCGAAGGCTAAGAGAAATTAGCTACTCATAATTGAAAGGGAAGACAAAACAAGATAAGAGAGGAACATTTTCATTACTTGCAAAAAAGAAGAGTACACAAAATATTAAAAAGACAAGACTATATTATGAAGAAAACTTGCAATAATGAAAAATCCAATACAATAATGAAACTAACAATAACAACTCACAAGCACTCTCCACTCTCCAACTCAACACTCAAATTTAACTTAAAACTTCACTTCCCAAAATTCCCTTCTTGGCTTGAGGGATGGGGTGGCTTTTATAGGAGATGGAGAAGCTTCTAGATGATAGGAAATGAAGGGGACATGAAGGGTGGCCGACCATAGGCTTTGGAGAAGGTTCATGCATGAATTAAATAAAGGGAGAGAGAGAGAGGGTATGATGGATGCATTGTATGACATTTAATGGAATGAAAATTGGAGATATTTAATAGAAAGTGGATGAATGTAGAGGAGGGTGGCCGGCCATGAGGTTGGAGAATGCATGAATGCAATAAATGATGAGGGAGATTGAGGGTAGGCTAAATGCAATGTATGGTGTTTAATGGAATGAACTAGAAAATATAAAATAGAGAAGGGGAATGAATAAGAAATAAAGAGGGGAGAAAATAATAAAGGGGGAGAGAGAGCATGAGGTGGCCGGGTTTTGCATGAGGGGCTGCTTCAATAGGCTTTGTGGGCTCGGGTTGGACAAGGTGGGCTGCTCCAAGGGCTTGGGTAGGTTGTAGGGGCTGCACCTTAAGGGCTCGGGTTGACTTGTGGGCTGCTCCATGAAGGCATGATTATGAGGGCTGCATGCATGTTGGACTTGAGCTCGGGTAGGGGCTGCACCAACACATCAAGGGCTGCATTTGTCAAGAGGACTTGAACCTATAAATAAAAAGACAAAACAAACATTAGACATATAATATTATTCATTAACATTGAACATAATAATTATAACAAATACAACTAAACATCACATAATATAATATATATATTAATAAGACTAAACATAACAATAATAAGACATTAAATAAGACAATTAACAAAACATAAAAATAAACAACAAACATATTAAACATTAAAACTAAACTAAACATAACCTAACACAACATAAAATATAAAACATAAAATAATAAGAACAAAACACATAATAAAGTTAGAAATTATAACATAAGAGACATTAAACGAGAAATAAAACAAAACAGACAAAAAATAAACAAAATTATAACTAAACTTAGGAATTTAGGCTTATAAACTATACCAAAAACGATGACTAAAAGTAGTCATCAGTTATCACCTCCCTTATTTGAATTTTTTTAAAAACCCAGAAAGGGGGAGAGGTATACAATACCTTAAACCCTAAAGGGGAAGGTGTAGATGATCTATTAAGATCCTACAGGGAGAGGTAGGCAATATCCTAAGGGGGGGATACCCAAAGTAAGGGGGAAGATAGTGCACAACATATGCCCGAGGGGAGATGTGGAAGCAATACTTGACATGACCAAGTCATGTTAAGTAAGTGTATGTTACTTGGAAACATTTCAGTAGAGGGTCCTCTACTTAAATGTTAAGTAGAGAGGAGAGTTGTAAGCTGCTTTGATTTTTCAAGTGGTATGAGAAAGCTTACAGCTTCTTCTAAATTTATGTCTTATGTGTAGATGCTTCTTAGTATTGCTGAGTGCTCTGCCTTCTTCAAATAGGGGAGATTGTTGGGAATATTTCCCTCATTGTTCCCTAGATTTGATTTGAAGAGGCATCACCATCAACACTAAGAGCATAGTTGTAGTTGATGTTGTTTAAGCTCATCATATGCAGGATGTTCCTTGGAATAAGGTTAGACAGGTTGTCTAAGTAATGGTGACATGTGGTCAAAAGGTAGGCAGGTAGAGAGACAAAAAATCTGTCTAAGTACACAGGCATTGAGTGAGAACAACTCACTCAACATCAGATGAAAAGAAATGTGGTTAAGTTCACAGGCATTGAGTGAAACAAGCTCACTCAACGCCAGATGCCAAGGAAGGATGCTGACAAGGTAGAAAAGTGGTCAAGTCCACATGCATTGAGTGAAGTCAGTTCACTCAACGCCATACAACAAAAAAGTCGAGTAAAGATGTGGACCGTCAAAGCCCAGCAGACTGCAAAGCAATTCTGCGGCTAAGTCCACAGGCGTCAGGAAAAGTCAACAAAGTCAACTAAATTCAAAAAATGGCGGGATAGCTACGGTACAAGACAAATAGCGCCACAAGCCTACTGTATGAGTTTTGGCTATTAAAGCAAAGTTGCAGCTGTCAATTTCAGTGGGGCCCACAGGTCAAAATAGTCATTGATAGGCGGAATAGAAAAGACGGAGATCAGAATGAAGAAATTAGCTTCCGGGAAACAACTGGACTTCATCTTCTTCCTCAGTCATTGTTGCTGAGTTTTGAAGAACAAGTTCCAGCCATCTGATCTGAAAGTTCTAGAGTTAGTTGTTGACATACTCATCATCAACTGTAAGTTCAGAGACATTTGTCTGAAGAAGAAGAAGCAGAAAGGTCTAACCTAGCTGAAGTTGATCTGAAAGCCGATCCAAGTTATTGTAGTTACCTTCACCTACTATGGCAAGTTCAGAAGAAATTTCTTAGGTAAAATGAGCAACAAGGTTTACCTTTGCTGTAGCAACTAGAAGCAAATAAAAGTTCCAGAAGACAGTTAGCTAGTTAAAGCTACAGTCTTATATTCGACAACAAGATCAGAAAGTGAACTTTCTGAGGAAGAAGAAGAAAAATTAGGGATGAGTTTATCTCAGCTCAAAGAGCAACAAAGGGCCAACCCTAGCTGCAGCACATCATAGCCCAGGCAGAGTAAATCCTGAAGATCAATTTCTGGTGTTGTGAAGAAGAAGATAGGGATGAATCCACTCAGTCCAGGAAGGGAAGAAGAAGGAGAACAACTGTTCTACTAGTTACCTACATCACAAGCACAAATAAATTTCTCGTCTCAAATCAACTCACCAACCCACTTCCATTCTTTAGTATCCAGTCTTGGATCTGAGCTGTAGGGCCTTTGTGCCTGAGATTACAGGATCCCTATTATGGATCTGAGGTAGGGTTTTGGCCTGAGAGTAGGATCTAGTTTGGATCTGAGGTAGGGCTCTTGAGCCTGAGGTAGAAGAGTCATTCTTTCCGAGTGTAGGACCTTTTGGTCTGAGGTAGGATCCAGCTTTGGATCTGAGGTAGGGCCTCTGTGCCTGAGCTGTAGGAGAGTCATTCTCTCTGAGGTAGGGCTGTACTCCCAGCCTGAGTTGTAGGGCCTTTGGCCTGAGGTAGGTGATCTTTGGATCACTGAGTTGTAGGGTTTTGTGCCCGAGATGTAGGTCTTGGAGGAGACTGAGTGATCTTGCAGGATCATGTTGTAAGCTCTTAGGAGCCGAGATCGGAGAAGTGCATGTCTAACAAGCTGTTAGAAAGGTGAGAGGGAAAGTGGACGTACCAATATTCTAAGGAATCACTATAAATATTGTGTGTTGTATTCTTGAAAGCAAACTAACTAATCTAACTCAACACACCTAAAATACAAAGAAAATAAAAGATAGTCACAAAATACTAAGAAACCTATTCACCCCCCTTTAGGTGATTTAGCTATCCTTAAAAATAAAGACTTTCAGGTGATGACAAACATACACCAGATACAACAATACAAAAAACAAATGTATACAAGCATACAAAAATAAAAGTACAAGCAGCTACTCGCTGGCCACATCTACAACAAGCTCAGGACTCACTGCCTTCGTCATCAGAAATGTCGTCAAAACTAAGGCTTGAGACGTCGCACTTCAGACACTTGGCTATTAGGCGGAAAGCCTTCGACACACCGCGTCGGAGCACAACCTTGCAGGATCCTCTATCTAAGGCTCAACCTCTCGGGACCAAACATCCTCGTGCGAACCAAGCTGCGAGCGATCCTCGTGTAAATTAAGCCGCGAGCAATCCCCGTGCAAACTAGGCACAATTATAGCCCACATAAAGCAACACCACGAGCTAAACAATGCTCATGCAAGAAAAAGGAAAAAATACACAATCATCATCACAACAACGTACAAATACAGGCGCAAGCATGACAATCAAGAACCGTCAAACAATAAAGACGACATACAAATATACCCAACCAGAAAAGCAAAAATAAAAACACACACCAATACAAGAAAACAGGGCCTCTACACGTCGGCTGCGTCAACATTAGAGCCCTCGTTGCTAGAGATATCATCAAAGCTAAGGTCGGATACGTCGTATCCCAAGCTCGTGCCAATAAGTCGAAAAGCCTTCGAAACTCCACGCCTGAGGGCCAACTCTGGAACAACTTCCATCTGAGGCTCCACATCCTTGCTCCAAATCTCATCACGAACTTCCTCGCTGATCAAGCACTGATCCCGCATGTAGTCCAAAGACTCCATATACTCTGCAAGACCAGCAACCTTCAACTCTGACACACGGCTACCAGAAGATAACGCTTCCACTTGGGCCTTCGCCACACCAAGCTCCGTCTCCAAACGAGAAGTATCCTCTTGAGCACGCTTCAACATTTGCGTAGTCCTCTTCACCAAAGACTTCTCCACCTCTAGAGAAGCCCGAGTCTCCTCCAACTCTGCCTTCAGCTCCTATCCAATCTGGCGGAATCGAGAAACATCCCGGTCATGACCAACCTTCAAGGCAATAAGAGAACCCGTCATTGCTTGAAACTTCTTCTAAAGGGCTAGATATCTATCCTTCAAGCTCACATAATGACCATTCCAGGTAACGACAATCGGAACCTGGACCTCGATCTACAAAAGAAGAAAGATGGAGAGAACTTAACACAATACAACAATAAAGAAGAGCAAAAGACAATCAAGCTCGCTTACCACTTCGTTCACCGCCTTCAAGGAACAAGATGGCCTTGGAGCCGCCGCTTCCACAGGGAAAGATTGGGGGGCAGATAATCCAAGCACCTGTACCTCGGGAGGTGAACCGCCACAGCCGCTAGAAGGAGAGTCGACGCCCAGAGAAGATGAGCAAGGCGCCACACTACCGCTACCTTGAGAAACTATAATGTCCTTTCGCTTCCGATTGCAAACCAAAGATGTCTCAGTGGTCCGCCCAGAGTCCGAAGAAATACTACACCGCAACAAGCGCTTCTCTTCCACAAACGAAGAAATGCTGAACAGACGGTTTGCCAACTCGCAAGGCTCTGAAAATCCGAGTACTGGAGAAAACTCCCGCTCCTTTCCTTTCTGACAACGACAACGAGCAGGCAGTGCGTCCCACAGCTCCGACAAGCCCCAAGAGTTCCTGACATAACCAAACAAAGTATTACTGTGGCGAAGGTCCGTCCAAACCTCAAAATCAAGCCAGCTTTTGTTGTTATGAATCTCCACACGCACACCACCATCCGAGCAAACATCCCACCAATCCCGGAAGCAATCCAAAGAAACTTTCCCGCCATGCTCGCGAAAGAAGACGACCAGCCCCATAAGGCGTACTACCCCTAAGGGAGTAAACTGGGAAATCAACATGCCGCAGAACTTCAAAATTTCAATCACTTCCTCGCATGGAGGAAGCCGGAATCCCAATCTCTTAAGGTAGTCTCGCAGATCATCAACCTGCCACAAGGAGGAATTTGAAACCTCTCCTCAGCACGCGGTATCCTCACTTCAAGATTTTCAGGCAAGCCAAACCTTTTCCTCCAAACCGCAACCTGATCCTGGGTAATGGAGGAGCGAAGACGCATCGTCCTAGCAGTACGCCTTGAGTCCTATCACAAAAATCAAAAAAACGTTTAGACTAAAAAGCCTAATTAAAGAACATCCACTCCCATCATGTGCAAAAAGGCGCATCACCCAACAAATCGAAAATATCTGCAACATGCCCAAACACCCACATGCGCCCCAACACGCACGCACTCACACGCACTCACACGCACTCACACGCACAAACCCACGCAAGCACCAACGACCAGCCACACACACGACCAGGCACGTGCGCGGCCAAGCCTGCGCAGGCCAAGCCCGCGCCCGCACGCGTAACCCGATGCGAGCGCCTGCACGCGGCCAGGCGCGCGTGGTTAGGCCCGCGTGTGACCAGGCCCGCGCATGACCAAGCCCGCACATGACTATAGGCCCGCGCACGCCTGGCGCGCGTGCACGCTCGCATGCGGCCTGACACGAGTGATCAGGCTCGCGTGCGTGACTGACCAAACACGCGCACACACCCGCGCCCTCACGCGCGCGCCGATGCGCGCACGCGCACCCGCACGCACCTTCACAAGTATGCACGCGCACTATCTTGCATATGTCGCATGCGCGCGCGCGGCCGAGACCACACACGCCCATGCACGACCCCGAGCACGCATCCACGCGCACCGTCACGACTACAGAAGTAAAAACTTCCTCCCCCAGGCGCACTCATCGCCTCTCCTACGCCATAATACATTCTAACATTTTTACCCGAGTTTGCAGGGGACAACCGCTCGCTGATTCAAGTCTGTCATCTTTCGCCATTGTCGCCGCCATAAAAATGAGCAGAGAAATATCCTTGTTTTTCTTCGTCCGAAGCGGTCTCGTATAACAAGGATCTGGGGGGCAATTGTTGGGGATGATCACTATTTAATAGGAATTAGGTGTGTACATAACCACCCACCCATGATCTCCACCTCAAAAGAAGTGAGATCATGGGATTGAACGCACGCACGATCACCGCGCCCGATCCCCCCGCACGTCGATCACATTACGCGCATCGAAGGAACCGCCGCGGGCGTCGTTTCGCCGGCCGCCCCTCCTTGGCTGCCGCTGTGCGGCCAAGGGGTGGCCAAGCCGCCCCCCTCCTTGGCTGACCCACTACGGCCAAGGGGCGGCCAAGCCGGCCTCCCCTCCTTGGCCCCCGCCCCATGGCCAAGGGGCGGCCAAGCCGGCCTCCCCTCCTTGGCCCCCACCCCGCGGCCAAGGGGCGGCCAAGCCGGCCTCCCCTCCTTAGCCCCCGTCCGCGGCCAAGGGGCGGCCAAGCCGGCCTCCCCTCCTTGGTCCCCGCCCCGCGGCCAAGGGGCGGTCAAGTCGGCCGCCCCTCCTTGGCCGCCGCCCTGCGGCCAAGGGGCACCCAAGCCGGCCACCCCTCCTTGGCCGCCGTCCTGCGGCCAAGGAGCGGCAAAGCCGACCGCCCCCCTTTGGCCGTCGCCTTGCGGCCAAGGGGCTGCCAAGCCGGCCTCCCACTTTTAGTCGCCGCCTCACAGCCAAGGGGCGGCAAATCCGCCCGCCCCTCCTCCGCCGGCGACAATCTTCCCCTCGCCGGCGAACTCGGCTGCGAGTTCGCCGACCGCCCATGGAGTCCTGCTCCCGTCGTCCGATCGATGAGAAGCGTCCCCGGTCGTCTGATTCACGCGTAACCACCCACTAACCACCGGGTTAGTGGGCGGGGGGATTTAATTAACATTTTATTATTTATTTATGTCTGTCTCAAAATAACGAGATACATTTAAACTATAGTAAAAACATTATGAAGGTGGTTACGGTGTGCGAATAGCCGCGTAACCGCCGTAACCATCACCCGGAGCCTATAAAAGGAGCCATAGACCTCCTCATTTCTCACCTTTTCCCTCTGAGTCTTTTTCTTCCTCAGGTTGAATGTTTGCCGAATTCCTCCTACGAGCTGGACCCGAGCCGCACCCGAGCTACAAGCGAGTAAAGTCAAAGCCACCTGGCGATGGTGAATCCCTCAAGTTTCAAGTGGCCCCCGCAACCACGAGTCCAGACATTCCGCTCCCGCATTCAAGAATTGGCAAGCTGTCATCTGAAGACCACCAGCGTGAAGCGCAATTTGTAACAACTCCCGGCGCGACAGCCTGTCGTCCGCCGCATGCAAAGTGTTCTCTCACTCCATAATTGTAACGAGAGGTGACCTGTCACCCTCAGCTTCACAAAACAGCTGTAACCGCCAGAAAATAGTGGATTATGACCGGCACAGATCCGGTCACGTGATTTTTTACCCAGTTGATTGGTTTTTCCACGTTAAAGCTGCTTGTGTACAACCAACATATTATTTTGACTGTGTGCGCTCTCGACCGTTCCGAGAGCTAAGACGGTGCAAGAATTCCGGCCCGACCGGGACGTCAAGTTAGACAGCAACAACTATAATTTTGATTAAAGTATGATTTGAGTGATCGTGTGTCAATTACTTGTCAAACGTGTTATGCAAATTAATTGATACGTGACATATGGAAATATCCTAAAGCTCTTACTGATTGATGGATCCTCTTTTGAGACCTGTGGGCCGGCCCGAAAATAATGCAGCTTTGTCGTATCAAATAAAGTCAAAAACTATGTTCTTGTAAAGTTTACCAAACAGTTTATTTGAACAACCACGTTTCTCACTTTCTTCCACACAAAAATAAAATTTTTTTAGGTGAGTTACTTTCGTCCAAAAATATGTGCAGTACAAAATACTTGTTGATCTGGAAAAAAATTTAGGGGAGTTACTCTCACCTAAAAATAGGTGCAGTATTAAATACTGACCGTTGATCGGATATCCAACGACCCATATGATATTAAATACTGACCGTTGATCAGTATTTTGATCAATCATGTTATTTCTGCTGGAAATCAACGGTCAGTATTTAATACTGCACTTATTTGTAAGTGAGAGTAATTCGCCTAAAATTTTTTTGTTGATCTGATATCCTACGACTCATATGATATTAAATACTGACCGTTGATCAGTATTTCGATCAATCATATTATTTCTGCAACAAATTAATGATAAGTATTTAATCTGCACCTATTTCTAGATAAGAGTAACTCACCTAAATTTTTTTTTTCACAAAATGGAGCAAAAAAACTCAAATAGGTAGAGTTCGAGGCTCTTTTTAGCGCAGAGTTTTTGCTCCTATGAGTTAGGATAAAAATGTCACAGTCATGATATATATATTTTTCACGAGGACTGCTACGACTGCAAGAAAAGAAAAAAGTGGGTGAAGTTTTTTTATGTTTGATCAGACGTTCACAAATAATGACAGTGCCAAACAAAGCCTTATAGTCATCATATATTTTAATTTTGGAAAAAATATGTTTTTTTAAGGATGATTAAATATGATTGTATTCTACTCTTATATGCAGGGGCGAACTTAATAAAGGGCGAGTGTGGGCGTGTAACACCCCCTATCCGTCGCATAGCATATAGCAGTAGGTCCGGCCGGGGCCCGACGCCATATACCACAGACAGACCGGGTGGTTACTCATGAAAACCATTCAACCAATCAACGTCCTACACAGAGCATTCTAGCGGAAGCAGTTTATAAAAGTTGCATTAAAGAACCCAGCATTAAAACATGAATGTCCACTAAATCAAAATAGGAATGTAATACAAATACAACCGTTAGCCTTAAGACCTTACAAAATGTTTCACTTGAGATTACATGATTTACAAAACACGGCACGCAGGCCGGTCATACATGAATAAAACAGTAAACACTTCCAAATAGGCCTTCGAGGGCCGCCTTCGCATTTGGGCTTTAGCCCGCTATTGACCGCTTGGTCCAGCAGCACCTGCAAGCAACAAACCACCGCACGGTGGCAAAACAAGGCAACGGTCAGCAATGCTGACCAAATTATAACGATCCCGCCCCCAACTCGGGGCGGCGATGCTCCTTCCCTGCATTTCATTAGCATAAGCAAGCAATATATATATATATAAAGCCATTTCATCACAGACGTTGGCTCGCACGGTCACACGCCCCGTGCTCTCAGGGCACATTCTCGGTGAACCGGTCGATGTCACGTCAATTAAAGCCATAGACATTCCGGATTCACCACCGCCACTAGACGGCCAAACCTATGAGCATTTGTCTTCCTGGCCTGGGTCACGACAATTTAAGTCATTGACCGCCGAAGACCCTAATCTATGCCAACGGCAAGTGCCACGTACCCTTAGGTCTCTTTAACCGAACGACATAGAACGGGTACGGTTCCATCTAACCCGTGCTCACATCGCAACGACAATTTAAGCCATTTGCGCGGGTCAAACTTCCACCGAGTCTCATTTCCATCACAATTCACATAATCCGGTTATGTTCAAGTTGGCTCTCAGGCCACCAAGTTGGCAAGATCTCGCATCCGCCAAGTTTTTCGGGTGCACCTTTGGGTTAATCCCCAAGGCTCCCTACTGCAATCTACCGCGTAGAAAACCCGAAAAACAACCAATAGCGCGGAGTCTTCTCCGGTATTTATGCAATGCAACATCACCGATCCAGACCAACATGTTCGGGTAGGTTTCACACATCATGCCTATGTCCGTTCTCGCTTACGGACTCTAAACAACGGGGACTTCACATATCTACCAGAAGGAACGCCTCCAACTCTCCGCAAACTCGCGAGAGCGGGCTTCCTATGCAAAGAAGGAGAGCTACTCATGCTCAAGAAGAGAATCGTTACCCTATCATTTCTCTTTGGCGCCATGGAAAAGTAAGCGGATGAAAAGCACCGCACTAGCTTTGCCTCCGTGGATCCGGAGTCGGCTCGCGATTTGGAGCTTCGGAGCTCCTCCAATGGCCGGATCTAGCTCCTTCTTCCTTCCTTGGCTCTCCTCTCTCTCTAAGCTTTTAGAAAGATAACAACTTAAGAAAAGTGAGGTTTTTAAGTCCAATCCCGGGTATATCCCTTCAAGAACAACTCCCAGCCGTTGGATCCCAAAATAAAGAAACGAACGGCTTTGATTCGGGACTGAAATGCCCAATCTGGATCGAACACGGCCTGGCACACGCCCTTGTCCAGGGCCGTGTGCCTCATTTGCCGTCAAAATCGAATCGCCTGGAACGACACACGGGTATCGAACACGCCCGTGTTCGACCTGACACGCCCGTGTTCCACACGACACGGCCTTGTGTCCGGCCGTGTACCCCCATCATTTTTCCCCGAAAACAACCCGAGCACTGCACGGGTTCTAGGACACGCCCGTGTCCTTACCCGTGTCACCTCAACACGCATGGGCTCCAGGCCGTGTACACGGTCTCGACACTCGACACTTCGTCGAGCGAAGATCGTCGACCTGCTGACACGGCCTTGGACACGCCCGTGTCCTAGGCCGTGTGCCTTGTCTCGACACAATGTCGAGACCAAAGTGTCGACACGGGTTGACACGCCCTGCGACACGCCCGTGTCGCAGGCCGTGTGCCATGTCTCGACACTTCGTCGAACGCAGAGTGTCGACTTCGCGGCTAAGTGTCGACAAGGGTCGACACGCCCTGCGACACGCCCGTGTCGCAGGCCGTGTGCCCAGTCTCGACACAATGTCGAGACCAAAGTGTCGACTTCGCGGCTCAGTGTCGACACAAGATTGACACGCCCTGGGACACGCCCGTGTCCCAGGCCGTGTGCCTGCAGCCAGAACCCAAAACTGGCCCAAAACGTCCCCCGTCGCTCCTTTGAGTTTCGAGGCGTTACAACTCTCCCACTCTTAAAAGAATTTCGTCCACGAAATTATATAAAGGAAAGACATGTACAAAACCAAAATTTGTACCTGAGCGGAACAACTCCGGATACTCGTCAAGCATAGTCTGCTCTCGCTCTCAAGAGAGCTCCTCACGACCGCAATTGTCCCACCGGACCTTGACCATCCTGATCTCTTTATTGCGTAGCCGCTTGACCTCTGAATCATCAATCCGCACGGGCTTGACCTTTGTCGTTAGCCCACTATCCACCGGCACTTGATCGACTGCGATCACATGCGTAGGCTCTTGCACCGCCTTCCGAAGTACCGAAATATGGAATACATCATGTAAACCACTAAGCTCCACTGAAAGCTTCAACCGATAGGCTGCTTCTCCAACTCGCTCCAAAACCTCAAACGGTCCAAGGTACCTTGGGCTTAGCTTTTTCAATCGCCGCACCCGCGAGACACTCCATAGAGATGTCGTCAAATTTCTACTCCGGAATAGGCAAGGACTTAAGAAATCCTCCCGGCTTTTGGCACTCCGCCTTTACCAAGGCACAAGTTTGGCACTTTGCTATGTATAGCGCCACATCCTTCTTCAAACCCGGCCACCAAAACAGTTTCTTCACATCACTGTACATCTTCGTGCTCCCCGGGTGAATCGAGTACTTGGTATGGTGTGCCTCGTACAACAACTCCACCCGCAAATTGCCCACACTTGGGACGCACAGACGACCATCTCTCCAAAGTAATCCGTCCTCCACGACGAATTGGGAATTTGACCCATCCAGGACCTCTACCATGAACTGTTTCATATGAGCATCCATATCCAAAGCCTGCCGAACACGATCAGCCAGGTCATATTAGACTTCAGTCCAATTCAGAACTGCTTCAGCACTTGCTTGTCTATCCACACAAACAATCTCCAACGCCTCCAACTCCCGCACCAACCGCTCATCATGCATCGATAGCCAATTGGCTTGAGCTGGGGCTCGGCGACTCAACGCGTCCGCAACCGCATTACCCTTACCAGGCACATAGTGGATCTTGTATGTATAGTCCCCCAGGAACTCCATCCATCTACGCCGCCGCATATTCATATCCTTCTGATCAATGAGATACTTCAGGCTCTTGTGATCGGTGTAGATATCAATCTTCACACCGTACAAATAGTATCTCCACAGCTTCAAGGCAAAAATCACGACCGCTAACTCCAAGTCATGGACCGGATAGTTTCTTTCATGCACTTTTAGCTGTCTCGAGCCATAAGCTATTACACTTTCATGTTGTAGTAGCACGCAACCCAAACCGCTGCCCGAAGCATCGCTATAAACCTCATAGCCTTCGGTCCCACATGGCGAACTCAGCACAGGCGCCATGGTCAACCGACACTTCAACTCCTCAAAAGCTCGCGCGCACTCTGACATCCAAACGAACTTATGCTCCTTCCTCGTCAAAGTAGTGAGAGGCAAAGCTATCCGCGAGAAGTTCTCTACGAAGCGCCTATAATAACCGACAAGAACCAGAAAACTCCGGACTTCCGCTACCGTAACAAGCTCAGGCCACTCCCGTATCACAACGATCTTCGTCGGATCCACAGCAATACCCTCTCCACTCACTATATGCCCGAGGAACGCCACTGAGGACAGCCAAAACTCGCACTTCGAGAACTTGGCATACAACTGATTTCTCCTTAGCGTTTCCAACACCAAATGAAGATGCTTGAAGTGATCTTCCTCACTTTGCGAGTACACCAAAATATCGTCGATGAAGACGATCACAAAATGGTCCAAGTACTCCCTGAAAGTCCTGTTCATCAAATCCATGAACACTGACGGCGCATTAGTCAGCCCAAACGGCATGACCGTAAACTCATAATGATCGTATCTCGTACTAAACGCTGTCTTCGGGATATCACTCTCCCTTATTCGCAGCTGATAGTACCCAGCCTTGAGATCTAACTTCGAGTACACCGTCGACCTGACCAACTGATCAAAGAGATCATCGATCCGGGGGATCGGGTACTTGTTCTTCTCCGTCAGCTTGTTTAGCTCCCGATAATCAATACATAGCCTCAAGCTTCCGTCCTTCTTCTTAACAAAGAGGACCGGTGCGCTCCAAGGCGAAGAACTCGGGCGCACATACCCTTGCTCCAACAACTCTTGCAGTTGAACTTTCAGCTCTGCCATTTCTTTAGGCGCTAGCCGATACAGAGATCGTGACACAGGCTTTGCACATGACACTAGCTCAATCGTAAAATCTATCTCCCGCTGAGGCGGGGCTCCAGGAAGATCTGCGGGGAACACATCAGGGTATTTCGATACCACTAAAATACAATCCAACGCGGGCTTCGGCTTTGCAACCTCCACTAGTGTAAAGAACAGTTCTACACCGGCACGAACCGCCTTCACCACCTGAAGAGCAGACATCAACGTCTTGCTCGACCCCTTTAAGCTCGTAAAAGTCGTCTCACGACTTGCTCCCAGCTTGACTTCCTTGCTACCGCAATCTATATGGGCCTGCTGCTCCGAGAGCCAGTCCATGCCAAATATGACGTCGAACTCCACCAACGGAAGTAAAGACGCCCGTAGGTCGAACTCCTGCTTCCCAATACGAATCTTAACATCGCAGATCCTATCCGCTCGCATCGAACACCCATTGGGCAACAACACATCCAACTTATCCTTCGCCATCGAAGAAGGGACTCCGATGCGTGATATAAATCCTTCGGACAAGAAGGAGTGCGAAGCTCCCGTATCGAGGAGTGCTCGTGCCGGATTTTCTCAAATCAATACAAATCCTAAACAAGCAGTGGTAAGGTAACATGTGCATAACAAGTATTTAAAGAAATTGACTTGCTATAAACTAAACCGTACCTGTCACCACATCAGCTTGTTTGATGGCCTCCTGTTGGCCAAGAATATAGACCCTTGGTTGGGCCGGAGCATAATGGGATGCGATCGACTCCACCGCCTTTCCCTTCTCTTCATAAGTAGCTCCCGACCTTCTCTCGGACTTAGGACGTCCGCTCCAATATTCACGGGCAAAATGCCCTGTCTTTCCACAATTAAAACACACGCCCGGAGTCCGACTCGTAGTTGCCCCAGAAGCACCAGAAGGAGCTGGCCCCAAAGTCCTATGCTTCTTGAAGGACCTCCGATAGTCGGACTTTGAAGTAGTCGACACTTTAAATTCAGATTTCCTATCACTCAAGCTTTTCTTTGCTTGTACATTCTTCATGTCCTTCTCCAAGCACTGAGCAGTATTGACCAAGGTTAAGAAACCCTGTGTCATCGGCCCCGAAAGTAGCAATCTCAACTCATCTCTCAAGCCTTCATAGAAGCGATTAGTCTTGTGCTCCTCATCCACGATGGTGGAGCTAGCATATCGACTCAAACGAGTGAACTCATGGAGATATTCATCCACGCTCTTCTCACCCTGAGCCAACTTCAGAAATTCGTTCTCCATCGAAATCCTCTGAGTAGAAGGGAGGTATCTTGCTAAGAATAATCCCGAGAACTCTTCCATCGGAATGTCTATAAGTTGTCTACCTCTCAAATGATGCAGCTCCAAACCTTCCCACCACTTCCTCGCTTCACCGTCCAGAAGGAACGTAGCGATGGTGGTCATTTGCCACTCCTCCGTCTCCGTTGTTGTCATGACTCTCTTCACCCTGGAGAGCCAGTCTTCAGCCTGAGATGGGGTTCCCAACCCCGAGAATAACGGAGGGTTAAATCTCATTACATGCTTAAGCTGCCTCTCTGTTGCCCTCCTTGGCACTACCGGTTCCACAACCACTTGCTCCACTCTCCTCGGCTCAGCCTCTTGAAGAGGTTCTTGCTCCATCGCAGGAGCGGGCTGATGCGTCTGCCTTGCAGGCTGCACATTTATCACGGCCAACACCGCTTCAGCCACCAATCGTATGTTCTCAGCCGATAGAGGTGTTGCGGGAGCAACTTCCGGTGCACTACTAGCCTCAGAAACTCGGCGTTCTGACGTCCCAACACCACTTCTGGTCACCTATAATGGTACAAAAGACCGTTAAACGACCAAATAAATTGCAAACAACAATTATAGGAACACGCAGGTTCCTCAAACACGAGTATTTTCATTCCTAAGTGGACATTGATGGGTTCTTTTACCATTATAACGATGACGCACACAATATGCTCACCACCCCTTAAAAAGAATTCGCCCACGAATTCATCTTAAGCTCGACCAAAACCAGTAGTCTGATACCAAATTGTAGCACCCCCTATCCGTTGCATAGCATATAGCAGTAGGTCCGGCCGGGGCCCGACGCCATATACCACAGACAGACCGGGTGGTTACTCATGGAAACCATCCAACCAATCAACGTCCTACACAGAGCATTCTAGCGGAAGCAGTTTATAAAAGTTGCATTAAAGAACCCAGCACTAAAGCATGAATGTCCACTAAACCAAAATAGGAATGTAATACAAATACAACCGTTAGCCTTAAGGCCTTACAAAATGTTTCACTTGAGATTACATGATTTACAAACCACGGCACGCAGGCCGGTCATACATGAATAAAACAGTAAACACTTCCAAATAGGCCTTCGAGGGCCGGCTTCGCATTTGGGCTTTAGCCCGCTATTGACCGCTTGGTCCAGCAGCACCTGCAAGCAACAAACCACCGCACGGTGGCAAAACAAGGCAACGGTCAGCAATGCTGGCCAAATTATAACGATCCCGCCCCCAACTCGGGGCGGCGATGCTCCTTCCCTGCATTTCATTAGCATAAGCGAGCAATATATATATAAAGTCATTTCATCACAGACGTTGGATCGCACGGCCACACGCCCCGTGCTCTCAGGGCACATTCTCGGTGAACCAGTCGATGTCACGTCAATTAAAGCCATAGACATTCCGGATTCACCACCGCCACTAGACGGCCAAACCTATGAGCATTTGTCTTCCTGGCCTGGGTCACGACAATTTAAGCCATTGACCGCCGAAGACCCTAATATATGCCAACGACAAGTGCCACGTACCCTTAGGTCTCTTTAACCGAACGACATAGAACGGGTACGGTTTCATCTAACCCGTGCTCACATCGCAACGACAATTTAAGCCATTTGCGCGGGTCAAACTTCCACCGAGTCTCATTTCCATCACAATTCACATAACCCGGTTATGTTCAATTTGGCTCTCAGGCCACCAAGTTGGCAAGATCTCGCATCCGCCCAGTTTTCCGGGTGTACCTTTGGGTTAATCCCCAAGGCTCCCTGTTGCAATCTAACGCGTAGAAAACCCGAAAAACAACCAATAACGCAGAGTCTTCTCCGGCATTTATGCAATGCAACATCACCGATCCAGACCAACATGACCGGGTAGGCTTCACACATCATACCTATGTCTGTTCTCGCTTACGAACTCAAAATAACGGGGACTTCACATATCTACCCGAAGGAACGCCTCCAACTCTCCGCAAACTCGCGAGAGCGGGCTTCCTATGCAAAGAAGGAGAGCTACTCATGCTCAAGAAGAGAATCGTTACCCTAGCATTTCTCTTTGGTGCCATGGAAAAGTAAGCGGATGAAAAGCACCGCACTAGCTTTGCCTCCGTGGATCCGGAGTCGGCTCGCGATTTTGGAGTTTCGGAGATCCTCCAATGGCCGGATCTAGCTCCTTCTTCCTTCCTTGGATCTCCTCTCTCTCTAAGCTTTTAGAAAGATAACAACTTAAGAAAAGTGAGAGTTTCTATGTCCAATCCCGGGTATATCCCTTCAGGAACAACCCCCAGCCGTTGGATCCCAAAATAAAGAAACGAACGGCTTTGATTCGGGACTGAAATGCCCAATCTGGATCGAACACGGCCTGGCACACACCCGTGTCCAGGGCCATGTGCCTCATTCGCCGTCAAAATCGAATCGCCTGGAACGAAACACGGGTATCGAACACGCCCGTGTTCGACCTGACACGCCCGTGTTCCACCCGACACGGCCGTGTGTCCGGCCGTGTACCCCCATCATTTTTCCCCGAAAACAACCCGAGCACTGCACGGGTTCTAGGACACGCCCATGTCATTGCCCGTGTCACCTCAACACGCCTGGGCTCCAGGTCGTGTACACGGTCTCGACACTCGACACTTCGTCGAGCGAAGATCGTCGACCTGCTGACACGGCCTTGGACACGCCCGTGTCCTAGTCCGTGTGCCTTGTCTCGACACAATGTCGAGACCAAAGTGTCGACACGGGTTGACACGCCCTGCGAAACGCCCGTGTCGCAGGCCGTGTGCCATGTCTCGACACTTCGTCGAACGCAGAATGTCGACTTCGCGGCTAAGTGTCGACACGGGTCGACACGCCCTGCGACACGCCCGTGTCACAGGCCGTGTGCCCAGTCTCGACACAATGTCGAGACAAAAGTGTCGACTTCGCGGCTCAGTGTCGACACAAGCTTGATACGCCCTGGGACACGCCCGTGTCCCAGGCCGTGTGCATGCAGCCAAAACCCAAAACTGGCCCAAAACGTCCCCCGTCGCTCCTTTGAGTTTCGGGGCGTTATAGGGCGACCGTCCACACGGAGAAAGAAAATCACGGAATAGAGTTCTTCTTTGCGAGCGGGAACAGTGCCAATTTTCCGGGCCTTATTTTTTTTAAAAAAATAATGGAATAGACAGCGTTGGATGTACTGGACACTCGACACGATTTCGTCAGTTTGTATATAAACCGATGTCTATTCGAGTATAGACAACAATTTATATATAAATCACTGTCTATTTTACTCTGAAATAAAATAAACTGCGGTTTATATATAAACCGTTGTCTATACTCGAATAGACAACAACTTATATATAAACCATTGTCTATTCTTCATAGTAGAATAGACAACGGTTTATATATAAACTGATGTCTATACTCGAATAGACGATAATTTATATATAAACTGCTGTCTATTCTACCCAGAATCTTAGAATAAACAGTGATATATATATATATATATATATATATATATATATATATATATATATATATATATATATATATATATATATATATATATATATAAACTGTTGTCTATTCTAGGGTTCAGAATATATATAAAACGTCATCTCCTTTTTTAGCGACGACCATCTCCTTCTCCAACAGGCGCCTCGACTGGTGACTCGACCGACATCTCCCTACTGACCTTCTTCTCCGACGTTCCGACAGCCGTAAGCTGACATGCTTCAAGCAGGTATCACATTATTAGTCTTTTATTCCTTATTTTGGCCATCAAAACTTGATCTTAAATCTTTATACTATTTGGTGTTCATGTATCACTCTATTATTTCTTTTTTTTTTCTTTTCAATTTTGAACAATCTGTGTTCACGGATCTTAAATCTTTATACCATTTTGTCAAAAACAAATGCAAACTTGATCTCGTCCCTTATCCATTTTACTATTATAAATTTTCCTATTGCGGGCTGATCTTTGAATAGTGACAATTGAGGTAGGACTAATATTTAAACTTTATTTTAGGCCATAATGAAAATTTTTTTAAAGAGAAAAATAAGCTTAGAATCTGTTGTTTCTTCCAGTAGAGCTGTCTGTCCACGATTAGAACTCAATATAAACGAACTTCCTGCAGAACCAAGATTACGAAAGAATATTTATGATTATGATCCAAATGATAGAGAGAATGTTCGAAGGTGGTTTGTATAGAAAAAAGCTTTCCAACCAAAAAATCATAATTTCCCAATTAGATTTATTGGAAATGATGCACATAGATTTATTCGTTCTTGGTTTGAGGAATACAGTTACTGGTTGGAGTATAACATAGTAAAAGATGTTGCATTTTGCTTATGTTGTTATCTATTCAAGCCCGAGCATGGTGACCAAGGAGGAGGAGATGCTTTTGTTATTGGTGGTTTCACAAATTGGAAACATAAAGATTGGTTGGATGTTCATGTTGGAAATCATAGTAGTATCCATAACAAATGCTTGTGGGCTTGTCTTGACTTGATAAAACAAAAACAACACATTGAAGTTGTTTTGTACACTAAATCTGAACAAGCTCAAAATGATTATCGCACCCTCCTGAAAGCTTCATTGGATTGTATTAGATTTCTTTTAAAGCAAGGATTAACATTTCGTGGACATGATGAATATGAAAAATCAGGCAATCGAGGAAATTTTCTAGATCTTCTTCAATTTCTTGTAGATCATAACGAAAACATCAATAATGTTGTACTACGGAATGCTCCCAAAAATCTTAAATTAGTAGCACCAAGTATCCAAAGAAATATTGTACAAGCTGCAGCAATAGAGACTACAAATATCATCATTAAAGAGATTGTACAAGCTGAGTTATTTTCTATTTTATTTGATGAAGCTCGTGATTCCTCTATTAAAGAACAAATGACTATAGTTCTACATTATGATGATAAGAATGAAAGGATAATTGAGCGCTTTCGGGGCATTATCCATGTTGAAAATAGGAGTGCTTCATCACTTAAGTTAGTGATTGAGCATTTTTTTGCTAAAAATGGGTTGAGTCTATCAAGCTTACGAGGACACTGATACAATGAAGCTAGTAATATGCAAGGTGAATTCAATGGTCTAAAATTAAAGATTACGGAACAAAATCAATCTCCCTATTATGTCCATTGCTTTGCTCATCAACTTTAGTTGACACTTGTTACGGTAGCAAAAAAACACAAAAAGATTTGTCTTTTTTTAGCATGGTCGCAATTATAACAAAAATTATTGAGGCATCTTGCAAGCGTAGAGACATTCACCGGGAGAAGCAATTTATAAATGTTGTTTGTTGGATCTCTAGTTTGATTTGGGCTAGGTTCACTAACTTAGGATGATGTCACCCAACATGTATAGCCATGGTTAAAGTTGTGTCCTAGTATCTAGGCCAAGTCCTAAGAGTCAACATCACATGGACAAGCCAACATCAGACTGCCAGAGACTCAAGACATAGAGTTTTCCTAAAGATTCAGAGATTTCTCAAGAGACTAAGTAAAATGAGTTCGACGTTCGTCGAACTCAGGTCGACGATAGTCTTTCTCAGCTCGACGATCTTAGAGATATTTTCTCTGAGCTGAGTTCGACGAACTTCAGTCACAGATCGACAATCCTTGGATTCCACCTTCAAAATTCTAAGTCCAGACTGTTCTCTAGACTCAGGTCGACGAACCTAGTTATCAGGTCGACGAACTTCATTCTTTGCTCGACGATCTCTGGACTTCCACTTCAACTCTATTTCCAGAGGTTCATCAATTTTTCTCTAAGTCCAGAATCATTTTCAGCTCGACGAATTCAAGGTTCTCCAGACTTAGCTCGACGAACACCATTCTTTGGTCGACGAATCTTTGGACTACCACAACATTCTGTCGAGACTATGTTCTCTAGTCTCAGGTCGACGAACTCAGTTCTCTACCCGACGAATTCTGGAACCTGAAGACTTATGTCGATACTCAGAGTATATGTCGACATCAACTAAGTCGACACTAGAAGAACTTGTGTCGACACCAAGATCATCAGTCAACATTGTGGAAAGGCTATGTCGATACCACACAGAAGACTTGTGTCGACACACAGGAGTAATTGTGTCGACACGGGATATTTGACAACTGCAGAATAATTGCTGAACTCCAGTCGACGAACACATTTACCAGCTCGACGAATAAGCAAAGATCAAAAGAGAGCAGTTCAGTTTTCAGCTCGACGATCATGGAACTCAACTCGACGAACAGAAGCCGTCTGGTCGACGAATACAATGTCTCAGCTCGACAAACTGTGGACTCAGTTCGACGAATTCTGCCAACTGCTCGATGATTCCAGACTTAGTTATTTCCAGCTTTCTGTCCCCACTCTAATGCTATAATTCCTGGGTAATTAATGCTCTAACATTCTCTGAATGTATCCGTTAGAAAGAGCATTAATTATGGTCTTCTCTAGGATTATTGCTTGCCGTTTTTCCACGGGACAGTTGAGGAAATAAATCAATGTCGATTATTCTCAAGGCTGTCAGCATTAATTGCAGATGCATTCAAATTTTCAAAATACAGAGAAGAAAAGAATAATATACACATTCAGATACACAAAGGAATATACAGACTTACAGAAGAGAATCAACAACAGAAAATCATTGAGAAAGCTTCACACAGAGCATAGCTTACAAAGAAGCACATAGAGATTACTGAAAAACATTCAATTTTGCATAATCTGCTCTGTCAAAGAAGAAGCATTTTTCTGATACACAAAAGTTCTTGACCATAAGCTCATCAGCACTTGAAGAAGAAGAACAACAATACCTATATCAAGAGTCTTCCTTCTTCAAGAACTCCATGACACTTCAAAAGGACAGCTTCAGTTCAATCTATTAAAGAAGTTCCTGAATACTATTGCTGGTCAAGGATTCAGTTTGAAGACCTATCACCCTGAAGCTTGGCCCTTAGTTTTCCCTGATCCATTCTACATCTCAGGGGGAGCCTTAAGCTATAATCAATCCACAGTCTTCTCAGTTGTATATTGAGAAAGAGAAGACAAAATCATCTCTCACCCCCACCTCTGTAAATGGTTGTCATCTCCCTTCAAAAGTGATTCCTTGGTTGCAAGTCTCCTGATCAAAAGACTTGGGTTGGTTTTTGAGCACCTGATCAAAAGCTATTGGTGTCAGACACCTGATCAAAAACCTGAGTGGATTCCTACCAAGGGTGGTAGAAGAGTGGATGTACCCAGGTTGGTGAACCACTATAAAATTCTTGTGTCGTCTGGTTGCCTCCTTTTCATTTGTTCGTGCTGTGCTTGTGGTTTAGGTTTATTGTTTGCTAGTTTATTAATTTCTGCACTTACTAATTTACAGCAAAAGCTGTAATAGCAGTTAAGAAATTTTTAAGCATACTTTATTCACCCCCCCTCTAGAGTATTTCTGATTTAACACTCACTTTCAATTAGTATCAGAGCAGGTCACGGGTTCAAGACCAGGGGGTGCTATTAAATCCTAATTTTTCCCTTCTACTTATGTGTCTCCGGCGGGTCAGACAACCGTGGACATGTGGTAACCCCACCTCTGAGCCGTGCAACCGTGGACATGTGGTAACCCCACCTCCGAGCCGTGTGGGCCATGTGGTAACCCCACCTCTGAGCCATGTGGGCAATGTGGTAACTCCACCTCTGAGCCGACGGGTTGTGCTGGACGCCGGGGGGGGGGGGGGATTGTTGGGTCCGACGTTCCTTCACTGGACCCGTGGCGCTCTTCTACTTATTTAAGAAATTAAGTAGCACCCTTTCCAACAGTCCGAGCTTTTGGAACAGTTGGTTATGCGCTTGATCCTTCATTGTTGAAGAAATATCTAATAGAGAAGTTGTAACAGGGAGAAGTTTGAATCAAGAAAAGACTTTGAAAAGAGCAGGAGACACAAGATGGAACTCGCATTATAGAACTCTTCTGAGTTTAATTTGCTTATTATCATCAGTTATTGATGTGCTTGAGATTATTGAAGAGAATGACACACTTTCAGAGCAAAAAACTGAAACGAGTGAATTATTGAATGTAATGCAGTGTTTTGAATTTATATTCCAGCTCCATTTAATGAGAACTATCTTAGAGATCACTAATGATTCTTATTATTTTTTTAAAAAACTAAATGTACCACCATAAAGACCGAATTCTCCCCCATCGTTCACACCTCACCAGTCGCAGCTTGCTAAGATCTCGCCCAACAACCTCTGCCAAGCCTCCCCTCCCATTTCTTTCCAGCGAGTGAATTTGATTCAACGATTAGTTATTTGAGCATTGTCAGATTTCCAAGCGCGTTAGACAGTTGACCAGAGAAAGTGTGCGTCTATTGCTTAATTTCTCACTCAAATACCCAATGAAATGATTGAAGGGAAGAGACAGTGTGTTTGACAATTTGTTTATACGTTCAATGTATACGGAGAACCCTAGTAAAATTATTTTTTTTCATTTTTGTTTTTTTTACAAAATAAATCATGGAACATAAATCATTGCATTTTATGATCATTTTAAGCAAACATATGTATATATTTCGAGTTGAAAATTAATACACTTGTAAAAAAAGAACTGTATTTTACGTTGAAAATGCAGTCTATTTGCAACTTTATTTCACGTTGCACTTGTGTTTCACATTGAAAATGCAGCCCCGCAAGATTCTTTATATGCGTTGCACGTACATAATTATCGCTGTATTTTTTGTGTGTGCGCACATGTGTGATTGGGGGGGGGGGCTGGACGAGAGAGGGGAGAGTTCAATTAATTGTTTTAAATAAAATATAAAAATAATCATTATGAGTATACATATCAATTTCATTAATTTTGGGTGATGTTATATATAGATCATGTTTGGCTATATACAAACCCAAACTTTGATTTTTTGGAGGGTCTTTTTTTCTACTATATACAAACCAAAAAAAAAATCTTTTTCCTCATTTTTTTTATTCCGCAACCCTAGCCGCTTCTCGCTCCCTGCTCCCGTGCGAAAGGCGAACATCCCGATCCCGTCTTTCCTGCTCGATCCAAGCTCTCCGGTGGCCAATATCCCATGCTACATCACCGACGAGCACTCCAGCGGCCTACTTCAAGGCCGGCGAACCTCCCTTGTCCGACGATGGTGGCGGAAATACGATTCTGGACGGAAATAGGATCTCGGCGAGCACTCCAGCAACCACTCATAATGTGGTATTCAAAACCTCACCACAAGCTTTCTTCCTCCTTTTGCCCTCAAAACCATATTCCGGCCGTGATTTAAAACCACCGAAAGTGTGATCATCAAATTTGAATATGGTATTCAAAACCATATTCCGGCCGAGATTTATTTTTGTTGAATGTGAGCATCCACCTACTATTTTTAGGTCATGAGTTTAGTGTTGAATATTTACTATTTTTTGCATATTATTATAGGATCAATCAAATTTCTAAAATTTATTCATTGATTGCAGGTTCGCTTCACTTTTCGAAGATGACGAACGACATGATTTTTTTGAGGATTTATAACTTTTATATCTTGAATTACCTAATTTATGTAATGTTTGCTAATATAATATGTCTTACATGTTCTTATAATGTGATATTAAATGATTGCTTATAAAAAGTTAAGTTTGATTTTTTAAAAAAATTTTACATTGGTCTGCATATAACAACTTCGTTTACATATAATTAGTTTTGAATTAGTATGATTTGTATATAACAATGGTTTGTATGTAGTCAAACATAATCTATATATAAAATCTCCCTTAATTTTTACCATATCGAATAAGTTCAAATGTATTATTTAATTTAGATAGGCCATATATATTACCATCAAATTAAATGGTGATGGGGTCAAGCCTCTACGTACGGGATATCAACATAGTATTAGCTGTGCTGATATCACGTGAATGAGCACGTGCTTACCCTACAATTGGGCCAATAATGCAACAATGTATGGACACAATTACATTTGGACCGCCATGATTCGAGCACTCTGCTGCATCAAAAAGCCAAAATGAATGTTTTTGACGGTCAAATATTTGATGTGATTTTTCTGCCTTCAATTTCACTATTTTTACTGCGTCACTCACATTTTCACTGTGGCTCACATTTTTCTAAATAGTTAAAAGTGATGCTAAAAAAGAGTAGAATGAAAAGAAAGCAGAAAATAAACAACACATAAGACAATGATTTATGTGATTCAGCTCAGAAGATATAGAACAGTTCTTTTTTACCTCTTCAAAAACAATGACTATTCAAATAAAATAATGGGCTAAAACGTCATTTGTTAAGGATTACGTAACAAACAACATTCGTTTGAACATAAAAATAAATAAAATTTCTTATATGAGTGTTAACAAATGACAATTTAATTTGTGTTTATGATCGCTGCTGAACGGATTCCAATTTTGTGAAAAATTACTAAAATGTTAGAATAACAGAGTTTATATAACTAATAGAGTTGAATGTTTCTTTTCAATAGTTTTGCATTTTTTTTCTATATATCATTGTTAGGGATAAGAATTTCTCTTCATTTTGGTTAAAAAAATGATGGAATTGATGGGATTCTCCTTAAGAAATTTATGGATCAGGCTAAGGGGACCAAGCGATCGCGCATGGGGACCAAGCGAGCGCCGTTGGGCACCTTGCCCGGGCTGCCCAGACCGCCCCGAGACACTTCCGTCATTTCGCTAAAATTGGTGATCCATGTGGCCAAAATGGAGCGACGCCATTCGACAACACGAATTCAACTTCAGAGCAATTACCATCTAGTCCCTCCAGAAAACTATAAAAGGGCCTCAAGCTCTCATTTGAAGGCAAACAATGTTAGAATATTTAATTATATGTCCGCGCGTGTCAGGACCGACTCGGAACGATCCAACAGGTTACGTGTCACTAGAGTGTAACGGCTCTACGCTGGAGATACTATATAAGGCCATTCCACACCGATGAGCCTTAGTGGACTATCTTGAGCGGAGCCATCTTACATTCTCAAGATAGGAAATTAGGTTTTCCGCTCTCTCCCTTCGCTCCCGATCACAATCTCCCTGCCGCTCGCCGTTCTCACTTTCCTGCCGACGATCGCAAAAAAGGGCCGCGACAGGGAAGCCATCCCTTGGGAAGATCGATGTGTTCGTTCCCGTCGTGTTTTCTGTGTGCCGCTTAGATCTGCGATTCTCCCCGGCTCCTGTGCTCACGATCTGGAAGGAAGGAGATCGCGTCTTGCCGCCTGATCGGAAAAAAAAGGGCGGCCCGTCGTCCGCTCTTGCGCTTGCTGTCGATCGGAAAGAGATCTAGATAAAGGAAGCTGCTGGAGATTAGCGTTTTTTGTCCAGATCCGTCGTCGTTTCCGTCCCATCGATCGCCGCTGCTGCGATTCCCTGTTTTCCTCCGTCTCGTTCGTAAGGTTGAAGATCGGGAAGGGGATTAGGTTCCCGTCCCTGGATCACAGATCTATTTCCGCTCCTAGTGAGAAGAACTCCACCATCGTTCTCCGTAGCCTGAAAAAAAAGGGGAAGCAACACAAATTTCTGAAGATTTTCTGCCCCAAGCCTTTGTTCCTGATCCAGTCTAGTTTCCAGATCTGCTGTGATATTTGTCTTCCCTGCTAATTGGATGGTTTTCCTGCTGATGCCAATCAAGAGGAGGGTGATTTGCATATCCAGATCTGTCATAAGTCAGATCGTCTAGATCAGTAACCTTGCTAGTTCGAAATTGTTGTTGCAGAGAGATTTCTCCATTCTCCTGAACCAAGCTTACTCGTAAACCTGTGGAATTTTTTTGGAGTTCAGCCGGAAAGGTGGAGCAAATAATTTCTCTTGGATTGGATCCAAAGATTTTCTGACGTCTCGCACGGCTCAGGTGACCTCGTTCTAGCATTTTTATTCCTGTTTTAAATCTAGAATATGTCGAAGAAAAGCGCGCTCGACACTATAAAACTGCAATCGTTCGACGCCTCCGACTTTCTCAGTTGGAAAATTCAAGTCCAACTAGGAATGAAGGAACACGAGATTTTCTATACTGTTCAGAGCGATTTGCTTCTACCGTCGAGGACGTGGACGAGTACCAATGGAACAAGGATGAAGATTTCTGCAGGGATTAACTGTTGAATTCCCTGAATCCCCGTCTTGCGTTGACCTACCACGCGTACAAATCTGCAAAGGAAATATGAGATCGCCTGAATGCGCATTTCCAGAAGGAGGAAGGATTGTCGAAGTCGCTCATTGGAGAGAAGTTCTTCAACTTCAGATTCAAAGCGAACGTACCTATCACTTCTCAACTCTTGGAGCTGGTCAATCTTCGTCAGATGCTGGATGATGATCATTCGAAGATGTACGACAGCCTCTTTGTGTACATGATCCTGAGTAAACTGCCTCCTGAATGGCTCTTTTTCAAGACCGAGATGCACCGACTGAAAGAGAAGATCAGTTTGGGCGAACTCAAAGGTTCATCCATATTGAGGACCAAAACATTGCTGGGAAAAGTTTGTAGCAGGTTGCGCAGCCCTCACAGGCTGTCAACTTCGTTTCACGTCCTAGTAAGCCTTCTCGGAAGCCCCCGACACCTAAGGGTGATACTCCAGCACCGTTGGCAGTCAAAAAACCTTCTCTCAAAAGGAAGAAGGGAAAGTGCCACAACTGCGGCAAATAGTGTCACTGGGCCGCTGAATGGAGGGGTCCGAAGAAGCTAAAGGAGGATGCCCCACAAAATGTGGCGCACATGGTGGTCGACAACTCCGATCCTAAGTCCTTCGTGGCTATGATTGGGAGTAGTCGCCGTAGTGCGTCTTCTGAGTGGTGGTTGGACAGTGGTGCTACCTGTCACGTCACAAATGACAGGAGTCTTCTTTCTAAGGTGACAGCGGTCAAGGACAGAGTCGAAAATTGCAATGGAGGAGCGACTGATGTTACTCATGCTGGGACTGCAGAGCTTGTGCTCTCTTCAGGTAAAACTTTAATTCTACAAAATGTTAAAGTAGTTCATAATTTAACTAAGAATTTGATTTCTATGAGTTTGCTTGATAAAGCTGGAATGCCTTTCACAACCGTGAACGGTAGAATGACATTAACTGTTAATTCTCACTATTTTGGTTGCGCTTACCTGATCAATGGTATGTATAGACTTAGCCTAGATAACGAGTGCATAAATCAAGTGAGTTCAACTCTGATTGATCCAAAGTTATTACATAATAGACTTGGAAATATCCACTATAAAAAGATGCGAGATCTAGCTAAAAGTCAAAACATTCCATTAGATTTTTCTATTCAATTTGATAGGTGTGAGGTTTGTGCTCAGACTAAGATCACTAGAAACCCTTACAAAACAGTTTCTAGGAGCACACAACTTCTGGAGTTGATACATTCCGACCTTTATGACTTTCGTAGTCACGCTACTAGAGGGGGAAGGAAGTATCTAATTACATTCATCGACTATTTTTTCCAGATATTGTCATGTTTACCTATTGAAATCGAAAGATGAGACATTCGATACCTTTAAGATCATCAAATCTCGGGTAGAAAATCAACTAAATCTAAAGATTAAGAGACTTAGAAGTGATCGAGGAGGAGAGTACACTGCAACTGGGTTTAAGGACTTTTGTGCCTCTGAGGGTATAATCCTAGAAACCACAGCTCCTTACTCACCCCAGTCGAATGGTGTTGCTGAGCGTAAGAATAGAACTTTAATAGAAATGTTGAACTCTATGCTCCTCACAGCTGGCATGCCTAATTCTTTTTGGGGGAAGCAGTTCTAACTGCAAATCACATTCTGAATCGAGTGCCTCACTCAAAGCTCAACTCTACTCCATATGAGTTGTGACATGGTCATCCTTGTAGATATGACACTCTAAAAACTTGGGGTTGTATCACTTATGTAAGGATATAAGACCTTAAGAGACCAAATGTGGGACCTAGAACGACGACCTGCGTTTATCTAGGTAGTGCAGAAGATAGTGCAACTGCTAGGTTTCTGGATCTATCCACTAATACAGTGATAGAATCTAGAGATGCTATTTTCTTTGAACACAAATTTGTCAAAGATCATGGCCTGACCGTCTCCGGGTCTACTGAGATGATTTCAGAATCTACTGTAGAACCTGAAGCTGGCCCCTCTGACACTGCTCCCCAACCTCTAGAGGTGGAAGCTGTTCCTCTTAGAGTATCTACAAGAGACAGAATCCCTAAGGATTTTGGTGAGAATTTCGTCACCTACCACTTAGAGGATGATCCATTCTCCTATCAGGAAGCAATGCGATCTAGAGATGCGTTAATGTGGGCAGAAGCCATCGATGATGAGATGAACTCGCTGCTACAAAACAACACTTGACATCTAGTTGACCCGCCGAAAGGAGCTAAAGTCTTAGGATGCAAGTGGGTACTGAAGAAGAAATTGTACAGTGACGGGTCTATAGCCAGATATAAAGCACGTCTAGTAGCTAAGGGTTATAAACAACAGGGGGGAATTGACTATTTTGACGTCTATTCACCTGTGTGTCACCTGTCCACTATTAGGATTCTTCTTGCCATAGCTTCTATCGAGAACTTTATAGTTCATCAGATGGATGTAAAAACAGCCTTCTTAAATGGAGAGCTTGATGAAGAGATCTATATGGCACAACCTGAAGGTTATGCGCACAAGTATCTAAGAGACAAAGTCTGCAAGCTCGATAAATCGATCTATGGGCTTAAACAAGCACCTAAGATGTGGCACATTAAATTTGATCAAGTGGTAAAGAGCGTTGGATTTCAGTCCAGTCTCTCAGACAAGTGCCTCTACTACCGCTCGATGGCAAATCAAACAGTCATCATATGCCTATATGGGGATGACATGTTGATTCTGGGGTCAGACCTTGCCGCAGTGAGGGATACTAAATCCGCTCTGGCGAAAGCATTTGACATGAAGGACCTTGGTCCCATAGATACCCTACTAGGTATGAAAGTTAGAGTAGACAAGGGATGCGTCACTCTAAGTCAGGCTCATTACGTTGAGCAGATCCTCACTACCTGGGGTTATAAAGAATGTCGGCCTGTTGAAACACCAATCGATCCAAATGTCAAGTTGAGTCCGAATGAAGGGACCAGTGTTGATTAAGTAAAGTACTCAAAGATCATTGGAAGTCTCATGTATGCCACAAGTTGCACTAGACCAGACATTGCTTTCTCGGTAAGCATGCTGAGTCGTTTTACCAGTAGTCCAGGCAAAGAGCATTGGGATGCCCTAGATCGGCTGATGAGGTACCTGAAAGGTACTAAAGACCACACTCTGTGCTACACTGGTTACCCTCCTACGTTGGAAGGATACTCTGATGCCTCCTGGTGTTCAGAAGTTGGGAACAGCATGTCCACTAGTGGATTTATTTTCACTTTGGGTGGCGCTGCAGTCACTTGGAAATCCAAAAGACAGACTTGCATAGCTTTGTCGTCTATGGAAACCGAGTTTTTTGCCTTAGCCTCAACTGGCGAAGAGGCAGATTGGATCAGGAATTTGATTCTAGACATTCCCTTGTCTAGACTTCAAGTCAATTCTTTGAGTTTGTATTGTGATAATCAAGCAGCAGTTCAAGTCGTGAAGAATGTCCTTTTTAATACTAAAAGGCGACATGTACGACTGAGACACGCTCTACTGAATTATCTGAAAGAACAAGGCATTATCACTTTGATCGATGTGCGATCGAAGGATAATCTGGCTGATCCACTGACAAAAGGAATGTCTAAAGACCGATCAATCAAAACAGTGGGGGAAATGGGACTCAAGGCAGTTTAAGTTCAGCCTTAGTTCAAGGGTAGGCGATCTAGTTCAGCCTTAGTCCTAATGTTTTGATTTTTTCCACTTTCCTTTGTCAAAGCAAGCGTGTTGTGCTCCGCTGATGTTCGAGGTTGCTGAGTACGAATCTGGTGAGTTGTTTCATTCCACATTTGATGTTAACAACTTCCACTGGGTTCGTCTTCCTTATATAGGAGGAGAGTGTTATTCCACGTTTGATAACACAATCCGACTAGGTTTGACTCTTCTTCTTCTGTTTATTGGTTCCATTCCACATTTGATGAGTTCCAATTGACTTTAGAAGAACAGTAACCGTGACATTCCACATAGGAACACAGATACAGCTGTGGTGTCCAGAAGTCCATAACGTCGTTTCCTTGTAAACAGATAATGGATTCTGAGGTAGAAACTAAATACTCTACACATGCTTTCTCATACTGTACTACGTTCATATAAGTAGAACTAGATACTTGTACATTTTCCAAGGTTGAATTCACTCTAAATGAGCTTCTCTGTTGGAAATTACAGTAGCTGCTGCTGATGGAGGAGCACTTGCCGGTTGGGATCCAGATGAGGATGACCTACTGGACTCTGTTTTCTAGAGTATAAATTGGTTTTTTATTCTGCTTAGAGCACTGTTTAGCTCTTTTTGCTTTCACTTATTTTGTTTGAACTTTCTTGCTCTTTAGTTGGTCATGAGACACTTGGTGTTCTGGTACCTGTGCTGTGATTGTACTTTAGACTTTACTATGATGCTGCTGAGATTTTCTGTTTATTCTTATGCACGCATACAATTATTTTACTTAAACGTCCAATATGTTTTGACAAGTGTGATGGACACGGTTGTGAGTGCTTCATATTCGGTTGAACACTTCACACACCACCCTTTTTCCGACGTCGGGTTTACCGCGGACATAGGAGGAGATTGTTAGAATATTTAATTATATGTCCGCGCGTGTCAGGACCGACTCGGAACGATCCAACAGGTTACGTGTCACTAGAGTGTAACGGCTCTACGTTGGAGATACTATATAAGGCCATTCCACACCGATGAGCCTTAGTGGACTATCTTGAGCGGAGCCATCTTACAAACAACACAAGAGCCTAGAGAAAACTCTGAGGTTTTCCGGCAAGATCGTAGGACTTAGATCGTTCCTCTGCTTGAAATTCGCTCCGGTCCTTCTCATGCATGAAGTCATCTGAAGACTTCAAGAGTGTGGTTTTCCTTCTCCACAGGAGGGCTCTCAACAAGGCTCCGGCTTAGCAAGAATGCTTACATCGAGGCTCTGAAGACTTAATGATTTTCACAATTGGAGCGCTCCCACTCAGGTTCCATGGACTTAATTTATTTTCTGCTATTTTCATATTTTGAATTTGTAACAAATAGGTGACCTATCATCCTCCGAGAAAATCTATCAACTTTTGTAAATCAAACGAAATAGTGGATTTTGACCGGACACAAATCAGACAACGAGGTCTTTCACCATTTCCGGGTTTTCCACGTCAAAAAAGTCTTTTATCATTTGTTGTTGTTTTCCATTGACTGTTTGTGTGTCCGGACCTATTCCAAGCTAAGGCAGTCCGATTCTCTGGACCATGAAAAAATCGTGTGACCCGCAACAAGAATTATTGAATCTATCAGATCAACTTAGATAACATCTTGACCGCGAAATGAATACTATCCATTTGAAGTGAAATGGAGATGATTTTTCCCCTATTGTTAGAGCTAAAAATGTGTGGAATTATTGCCATCAGGCAGTCATTTCTTTTCTTCGATGGCTGAATTTTTGAGACTCAGATGGAATTCCGATTTTTACACGTGAAATGACAATGTCAACATACAGGTGGTTTGGTGTTGTCTTCATCCGACCTCTATTGCTAAGTGGCTTCACATCCTCTCTTCGAGCAATTTTAAGACACCGTGCGGAAGGAGGAAAAAAAGGAGGGTACAATGTAATCAGTAATGTACAAGTAAGTGACATGTCAATGTTCACAATATAGCAGTTAATATAGCATTAGCATGATTTTAACAGTGACTTGCAGTAATATTAAAATGGCAAGCAAAACTGCAGGTATAAGCATGAAATCGTACATGTATGTAATAAAGAACAAATCTAAAGCAATGTATAAGGAGCGCAAAATTAGTTATATATACAATATTAATGATAATAGTAATAATGTTATTTTTTCATTTTTTAATAAATTGTATCATAAATATTGCAAAATAAAAATAAAACGTAGAGGTGCACGAAATTTTATTATTATTATTATTATTATTATAATTATGTCCCCCTAGAATAAGAAAAAAATAGAAAAAGGCAAAAAAAAAGAAAAATTAAATAATAATATTAATAATAAAAGAATCTCAGCAAGCAAGAACATCCTCATAAGGCCAGTCATGGAAGGCTAACTGGCAGAGGCAAAAGGGCAACATTGATTTTATTACATAATAAAATATAGAAAATAAAAAAAGGAATAAAAAAATAATCATCATTTTTGTAATAAAAAAACCTTCTTATTTTATGCCTGTTCAATTGGAAAGAAACAGTTAAATTGTATATTTTTGTAATTAAGTAATTATATTTTACAATATTGCAATGAAAAATTTGTACACTCTAGCTGCGTTCAGTTTGGCGCGGCATGTGCCGAATGTGGTGAATGGGCAAGAGGGCATTCGTTGGAGGTTTTTCGTTAGACTACTCTAATTATCGTCTCCTTAAATTGGAGAAGTATACCCTCTTTATAGTTTTTTGGAGAGACGCATGATAAATTTTGCTCTCATATTTTAGAGTACTAATATAAACCCGTGATTCATATACCTCGAAATCGAATCACTAACAGTCGAACAATTGCCCTTCGGGGAGATCCGGGTGGCCTAGTGAAGAACTTCGGATTGGTGGGGGCAAACATAACTGTATTCGCCACACAGAGGAAAAGAAAGTTCTTGTAACTTGACGAAAAGATTAGGGGATTTTTGTCTCATCGTCACGAGTCGCTTGTGTTGATTGTTTCTGGACCGAAGTCCAGTACTCCGAGAATCACCGACGAAATGCCCGATTGGGTAGAATACCTTTGATTGAATAGCCTATCTCGTTGAATTTTTTGGGAGCAATCCAACGCCGCCAGCGTTAAGAACGAAGTTTCGTCAAGTAGCTGTTGAAATTTGTGAAGTGAAAGTGGGTGAATGGAGCACTTGGACCTATCCGCGCGGACTACGCGGACAGGGTTGGCGGACAGCTAGGTCGGCAGGGATGTTGCAGACGGTTTGCTCTGTAGTGGTCTGGGCGGTCTGTTCGCGCGGACTACGCGGACAGCAGTGGCGGTTAGCCAGACCGGATTGTGCTCAGCAGGCAGTTGGATCTCAGGAAGTAACCGGGCGGATAGAAACTCTATCCTCGGAGTCCGGCAAGAAGCGGACTGAAGAACTGGAGCTCGGCAGACCGGTTTGGCAGAAGCCTTGGTCTTGCTCTGGTGAAGCGACAAGTGGAAGCCGCGGAGATCGCCAGTCAGTGCGGACAGGTGTTGGAGGTCGCCGGGTTTGGCGGACTGGATCCAGCGTCTGCCAGTAAGTGCGGACTGACCCGTGTGGCCAGTGGTGTGGACTTGGATGGTTCTGAACTAAGTCCATGTTTGGCTCAGTCCGGGGAGATCGCGCAGTGGAGCGCGGACTGCTTCTCAGTCTGCCAAGCTCGGCAGAAGTGTTGTGTGCCTTGGTTGCGAGTTTGGGAGAAGCGGACTGGAGATTGTGTCCGCAACTGTGTGTGGACTGGAGCTGGAGTCCGCTGAGTCCGACATCTGCCTTGCTGGCTTGGCTGTGGACTTGGGATATGCGGACTGGAGTAGTCTGCGGTATATGCGGACTGGAAGTGTCTGCTGTGTAAGCAGACTGGAGCTGGAGTCCACTGAGTCCGGAAGGTGTCTTGGTGACAAGGTAGTGGACTCAGGGCATGCAGACTGGAGTTATCTGCAGGGATATGCAGACTAGAGCTGTCCGCAGTATGCACAGACTGGATCGGCGTGTCCGCTGAGTCCGGCTATTGCCTTGGTGGAAAAGCCATGGTCTCGGGATGAGCGGACTGAAGCGGTGTGTCCACTGAGTCCGGCAGGTGCCTTGTTGGCGAGGCTATTGGCTCGGGATAAGCGAACTGGAGCTGTGTCCGCGGATTGTGTTGGGTACATTGGAAAATGTGTACCAGATTTGAAGAACCCTCACCCTACTCAATGATATGCATCAAGGTGTATTTGATGTATTTTGAGTTTATATGTGCAGGTTAAGTAATTGCAGGAAATGCAGAAAAATCTCTAAGTCCATGTGTCGACACCCAGAGAAGCAGTGTCGACACTTATGAAGGCTTATGTCAACACTGGAGAAAAGCTGTGTCGACACTTGGAGTTAATTGCGTCGACACTTGGAAAGGCTGAGTCGACACCAGAATCAACTGTGTCGACACCAAGAGGCTGTGCCGACACACAGAGAAGCAAAGTCGACAGAATCAGTGTCGACACCAAAAGGCAGTGTCTACACACATTAATACTTAGTCGACATCAAATGTGTCGACACACAGAAATATTTGTCAACATCAACTGTATCGACACACAGGACTTGTGTCGACACACAACAAAGCTTCAATAAAGTTAAAGTAAAGAAGTACGTGTGTCGACACAAAGGAGATGTGTCGATACACAGCAAGTTTCAACAAAGTTAAAGAAAAGAAGGCTTGTGTCGACACACAGAATCAGTGTCGACACATTCTGAAGAAGCAGTGTCAAGAAGCTATTACAACAACAAAAGAAGTTGTGTCGACACCACCAAGGCTAGTGTCGACACTTAGTCCACTTGTGTCGACACTTAGTCTATTTGTGTCGACACATAATGAAGATCAGTCTCGACACTTTCAGACAGAGACAATGATTTTAAGAAGTGACTGGATGACTTGACAGCTGCTATTTCTAACCGGTCAACTACTGCTGTCAGAGCTGTCAGAAGATTGTTAGAAATCGGATCAGCCGGTTACCATGGAGAAAGACTATATAAAGGCTTTCTCTTTCAATAAAAAGTGATGATCAATCATTGAAGAATACAGATTCTGAGAAATAAAGAGAGAAGTAATAATACAGAAGATTTTCGATAGAAAATCTAGAAGAAGTTGGAGAGAGAGAGAGAGAGCTCCATCTAAGAAGAGCAGTTGCTGAACCAGGCTGTTAAGAAAGATTCAGATTGAAATATGAATCACAAGTTAGAAGCTGATTGAAGATCATCTTCTCAGGAGATTCAACCCTACTGAGTTCAGATTCAAGAAGCTTTGAAGAAAGCTAAGAGAGGTTGATCTCTGCCATCAAGTTCTTTCAAGAACTGTTCAAGAAGCCATCCAACCCTTCTCTCTTTGTCAGGGTGGTGGTTATTTACTTTGTTTAATCAAATTTTCTGTAGGATCTATTCTAGATCTGAGTTGTAAGCCTATTATATAAAGGCTGAGTATATGAGAATATTTTCTCTGAGTGGTAGGGCTGTGAGCCTGAGGTGTAGGAGATTGTGATATCTGAGTGTAGGCCTTGTTGAAGGCTGAGGTAGGGCGGTTGGCCTGAGTTGTAGGAGTGTGGATACACTCTGAGTTGTAGGAGCCCTGTTGGGGTTCTGAGCTGTAAGATCTGAGGATCTGAGGTGAAGTGCAGAAGTTAGGCCGAATCTAGTACACTACTAGATAGGCGAAAGGGGGAAAGTAGATGTACCCAGACCTTGGGGAACCACTATAAAAATCTGTGTGCAATCTGTGTTGTGATATTTCTATGAATGTTTCTGTGTTAGCTGTAGAATTTGCAATTGCTGCTTAAATTACAGAACATATTTTCTGTCTTAAAAGTAAAAGAAAAAGTACACCTATTCACCCCCCTCTATGTGGTTAGACACTAATTCTTTCAAGTGGTATCAGAGCCAGGTTACTCAAAGAAGGACTTGACAGTCAGAGTGAGATCCTTAAGGCAGATTCAAGAATCAAGAAAATGTGTTCAGGGGAAAATCATAAGGAACTAGGTTCAATGAAACTACCCATATGTAGAAAGGAGATATTTGGTATCTAGAAAGAAAGGGTCAGACTGTTTATGGAGACTTCTGATCCAAGGATCTATATTACAGTCAAGGAAGGTCCTTATGTTCCAATGAAGATATCAATTTTGGATGCAAACCAAAGAATTCCCAAGGATTATTCAGAGATGACCAAGGATGAGATCATCTTGGCCACTATGGATAAGAGAGCCCAAAACATCATAGTGAGTGCCATTGATAATGCAACCTTTCAGAATTTGATTCACTGCAAGACCTCCAAGGAAATGCGGGATACGTTAATAGTCTACATGGAGGGATCTGAAGAAGCAAGACAAGATAGAAAATCTATGCTAAACCAAGAATATGAAAGTTTCAGACAAGGAAAGTCTGACAGTATCACTGAATGATATAAAAAGTTCTATAGGATAGTGAATGGGTTGATGTCCTATGAGAGAATCTTCAGTACTTATGAACTTAATGATAAATTCCTAAGATCCCTGACAAAGGATTGAGATACTAAGATTTGTGTCATTAGGGAAGTGGCCAAACTTGCAGATATCTCTCCACCAAACTTGTTTGGAAAACTGCTGTCATATGAGATGAAGCTAATGACAAGGAAAGAAGAAGAGAAAAGTGCAAAAGGTGAGCATAGAGAAAAATCTGTGGCCTTCAAGGTTGAAGCTACTAAGAAAAATAGGAGGATGTCTCCTTCACCTCCTAAGATTGTTGCTGAAACTACTTCAGAAAATTCAGATAATCAGAATTCAAACAGTAGTGACTCTGATGAAGATTTTGCAGCATTTACAAGACAGTTTCAGAGATTTCTGAAGAAGAAGCAGTGGAATTCTAAGTCTTCGACATCTAAACCTAAGGATGATTATTATCAAAAGAGGAAGTCATCCAGGAAAGACATGAGCAAGTCTAAGCCAAACAAGTCTACAACATCAAAGATTGTTTGCTACTGTTGTAATAGGCCTGGACATGTAGAGGCTGAATGTCCAGATAAAAGAAAAGAGTCTGGTGATAAAAAGAAGACTCAACACCAGAGCAAGAAGGAGAAATCCTTTGTTGCTAAGAAGGAGAAGACATTGTCAGATCAGTCATCTTCAGAGTCAGAATCTGAAGCCGAGGCTTACATTAGTCTGTTTGCTGCACATGAAGAAGAAGAGTTTCTCCAGGTGCTGAACTCTATATATGAACAGGAAGACCATCAGTGTAAGGGACTGGTAGCTGTATCAGAAGAAGACAAGTGCCAGGATTAGCCTGGTCCTAGTAAGGTACAATGTCTTTCAGATTGCAGTACTGAGTCAGATTCAACAACATCTGCATCAAATGATGTGGATGGGTCTGAGTCTGAAGGTGATATTCATCAACTGATAGATAAATATAGAGATTTATTGCAGGCACTTAAGAAGAGTAAAAATCTGGCCAAATCCCAGGCTAAGGAAATTGCAGATCTTAAGTTGGCTACAGTAGATTCAGAGAAGTTGCTGGATCAAAAACTGAATGAGATAGCCAGACTGAAAAACATTACTGTTATTCAGATGGGTACTATCACATTCAAGAATGATCAGATTAGAAATCTGGAGGTTAGACTTCAGAAAGAGAAAGAGATAGTAGCTAGTTTTTCTAAACCTAAATCTGTATTACCCTTGATTGATGAGTTTGTACCTCAAAAGGGTAATGCTGGATTAGAGTTTAAGAAAACTGCATGGACTGCTAAGTTCAAATCTAAAGGCAAAGCCCCATCTCAAAACAAGAAGCCTGCTGTAGACAGTTCAGCTAGGGTTGTACCTAAGCAAAGGTACAACAAGTTTGAGTGTTGGTGTTGTGGCAAGGTAGGCCAATTTGCCTTAGATTATTGTCACAATTCCAGTGTCAAGGAGAGTAGCAATCTGCCTGCTAGAAAAGCTACAGGTAGATTTGTTAAAGTTCAGACTAACTTGCACCAAAGATCCAAAAGTTATTTGGGTTCTAAGGTTAAGTAATCTGTGTTGCAGGTGAGTCTAAGTTGCCATGCCCCAATATGGTACTTGGACAGTTGATGTTCCAGGCACATGACTGGAACAAGGGGGTTGCTGAAAGACTACACACCTATCATGGATGACCCTAAAGTAACCTTTGGTGGTTCAGAAAAAGGAATCATTAAATGATTTGGTAACATTTCTAGTAATCAGATTACTATCACTCAAGTGGCCTATGTGAAGGGTTTGAAACACAACCTTATAAGCATAAGTCAGTTGAGTGATTTAGGATATGACATTTCATTTATTAAAAATGGATGTCATATCAAAAGGTCAAGTGATCAAAAGGTCATATTGACATGATATAGAAAGAGAAATGTTTATTGTCTTAACTTTGTGTATGAGAACAATGTTTCTCCTATTTGTCTTGTAGCTGATGAGAGAGTCTCACATTGTGTTAAATGGCACAAGAGGCTGGCTCATCTTAACTATAAGACTATTGGCCAACTCTTTAGCAAAGAGTTAGTGAAGAATGATCCTCAGGTTAAGTGTATAAAGGATGAGATATGCTCAGCTTGTCAAAAAGGCAAGCAGACCAAATCCACCTTTCATAGCCTTGAAAACAAGGATTCAGTGAGGTGTCTATACCTCTTGCATATAGATCTATTTGGTCCTATGCCAGTTCACAGTCTAGGTAGGAAGGTCTACACTTTTGTGGTGGTAGATGACTATTCTAGATATTCCTGGGTGTTCTATCTAAGACAAAAATCTGAAATCCCAAGTGTCTTATATAGTTTTGTTAAACAAATTCAGAATGAGTTGGACAGTACAATGGTCAAATCAGAAGTGACCATGACACTGAATTTCAGTCTGAAAGTATGACAAAACTGTGTGAAGAATTTGAGATTTTCCAAGAATTTTCCTCACCTAGAACACCTCAGCAAAATGGTATTGCTGAAAGGAAGAATAGAACATTGATAGAGGTTGGTAGAACTCTATTGAGTGACACTTCTCTCCCAGAATATTTCTGGGCTGAGGCAGTAAACACTGCATGTCATGTGATCAAAAGGGCTACTATCACCAAGTACCACAAAAAGACTCCCTATGAGATTGTGAAGGGCAGAAAACCAAATTTATCCTATTTTAGGATCTTTGGTTGCAAGTGCTATATACTTAACAATGACAAGTCTTATCTAACTAAGTTTGATGCCAAATCCCAAGAGGGGATCTTTGTTGGGTACAATAACAATAGTAAGGCTTATAGAGTCTACAACTTGATTACTCAAGTTGTAGAAGAGTCTGTACTTGTAGTCTTTGATGAAACAAGACTGATTAACTGTGAGTTGCAAAGTAGTGCTTGCAGTTCTACAGGTATAAATGAGAGAATGGACAAGCTTACCATTACAGAAGAATCAACTACAAATCAGGAAGTGGAAAATGGTGGCTGCTGTCCAGGGAGAGTACAAGACTCTCTAGATGCTGAAGAACACCAAGAGGTGCAGCTTAATGAAGAGGCTGGAGGTGTTCAACCTGAAGATAGACTACCTCCAGCCAATAGACACTTAAAGGATCATCCAGCAAACCAGATAATTGGTGATCCAAGATAAGGAGTGTAAACAAGAAGCAGGAATCTGAGCACAGTTTTTTACTCCAGTTTCCTATCACAAGTGGAACCAAAGAAATTTGAAGAAGCTATTCTAGACCCACATTGGATTGATGCCATGCAAGAGGAGCTGAATCAGTTCAGAAGGTGCAAGGTCTGGAAGCTTGTTCCTAAACCAAAAGATCACAACATCATTGGAACAAAGTGGATCTTTAGGAGCAAATTGGATGAGAATGAGATCATTGTGAAGAATAAAGCAAGACTTGTTGTAAAAGGGTATAGGCAGGAAGAAGGTATTGACTTTGATCAAACCTTTGACCCAGTAGCAAGACTGGAAGCAATCAGGATGTTCCTTGCTTATGCAACATATCAAGGTTTCAAGGTATTCCAAATGGATGTAAAGTCAGCTTTCCTAAATGGAAATCTAAAGGAAGAAGTCTATGTAGAGCAGCCCTCTGGTTTTGTTGATCCTCTCAAACCTGATTATGTTTATAGACTTAGGAAATCATTGTATGGGTTGAAACAAGCCCCAAGGGCTTGGTATGAAATCATGTCTAGTTTCCTCATTGAGAACAAATTCTCAAAGGGGAAAATAGACAAGACTCTATTCCTTAGGGAATCTAAAGGAAAGATAATCCTAGTCCAAATATATGTTGATGACATAATATTTGGGTCTACTGAAAGTAATCTTTGCAGAAAGTTTGCAAAACTTATGCAAGGAAAATTTGAAATGAGCAGTATGGGGGAACTTAAGTTCTTCTTAGGTCTCCAAGTAAGACAGACTGAAGATGGCTTGTCCATATCCCAGTCTAAGTTCACCCTAGAGTTAATAAAGAAGTATGGTATGGAATCATCCACTACCATGAGAACTCCTATGGGGTCAAGTGTGTCTCTTAGCAAAGATGATGCAGGGAAACCTGTAGATGAAACTTTGTATAGAGAGATAGTTGGCTCCCTTCTATATCTGACTGCTAGTAGACCAGATATCATGTATGCTACATGCGTCTGTGCTAGGTACCAAGCATGTTGTTGGGTACATTGGTCAAATGTACCTGATTTGAAGAAGCCTCACCTAACTCAATGATATGCATCATAATGTATTTGATGTTTGTTTGAGTTACTTGTGCAGGTTAGGTATTCACTAGACTGAAGCTAGAAGTTTCTAAGTCCATGTGTCGACACCCAGAGGGAAAGTGTCGACACTTGAGAAAGCTTGTGTCGACACCCAGACAAGCAGTGTCGACACTTGGAATCATTGTGTCGACACCTGGGATGAAGAGTCGACACCAGACAGAAAGTGTCGACACTTGGAGCTGTGTCGACACTCAGTGAAGAAGTATGCAGAAAAGCAGTGTCGACACTTAGCAGAAGTGTCGACACCTAGAAGAGCTAAGTCTACACCAGAAAGTGTCGACACTTGAAGATGTGTCGACACTCAGCAAAAGTCTGCAGAATCTAAGTACAAGTGTCGACACTCAACACAATGTGTCGACACTATGCTGAAGAGTCAGTATTTGAAGAAAGTGTCGACACTCAACACAATGTGTCGACACTATGCTGAAGAGTCAGTATTTGAAGAAAGTGTCGACACTCAGCACAATGTGTCGACACACAACCAGGAGAGTCAACACTTGAAGAAAGTGTCGACACTCAGCACAATGTGTCGACACTTAATTGAAGACTCTACACTTGAAGAAAGTGTCGACACAAGGAGCTGTGTCGACACTTAGCAAAGAACAGAAAAATTACAAAATATTCTAAGTACAAGTGTCGACACTAAAGGAATGTGTCGACACTCAGCTGAAGAAACAAAAGTGAAGACTTGTGTCGACACCAAGAAGCAGTGTCGACACTTGACAGTTTCAACACATGAAGATGTGTCGACACAAAGAACATGTGTCGACACTTAGAAGAATACAGTTAAAGAATGAAGTACAAGTATTTGTGTCGACACTCAATTTCAGTGTCGACACATGCAGAAGAATCAGTGTCGAGACATACAAGGAATTGTGTCGACACCTTGTAGACTTGTGTCGACACTTACACAACATGTGTCGACACTTAGTCTATAAGTGTCGACACTTAAGAACAGAAAGTCTCGACACTATCTGACAGTTAGAGAATTTCAAGAAGTGACTGGTTGACATGACAGCTGCCGATCCAGCCGGTCTACAGCAACTGTCAGAGAAGTCAGAAGTCTGTTATGAACCGGACCAGCCGGTTACCATGAAGGAAGCCTATAAATAGGCACTCACAGTTTACAGATTTGTTGTTGAAGTAAGAATTACAAGTTGTTGTTACAAGTAGTAGTCAAGAATACTTAAAGTGGTTGATCAGATCATCAGAAAAGTGATACACAGAGGATCAACACAAGAAGATCTGTCAGTCCTACTGCAGATCTAAGAAGTTGGAGAGAGAGAGCTCCAATCAAGAATTCAGTCTTTGGAACTAAGGCTGAGAAGAAGGATTCAGAAACATCTGGATCTCAAGAAGCAGAGGTCAAGGAACAACTGCAGAAGATTCAGACTAATTCAGTTCTAACTCAAGAAGCTTTGAAGGAAGCTAAGTCAGTTTGGATCTAACTGAGTTCTTCCAAGAACTCTTCAAGAAACTCTCAACTCCTCTCTTATTTTCTGAGTTGTAGAGTTAGCAATTGTATTTCTATTTTAACTTGTAGGATCCATTGGATCTGAGAGAATTGTAAGCCTATATTATAAAGGCTGAGGGTAGGGCTTGATTGCCTGAGTGTAGGAGTTGAAGAACTCTGAGTGTAGGCCTTAATTGGCTGAGTGTAGGCCTGGGTGGCTGAGTGTAGGCCTTGGTGGCTGAGTGTAAGGCTTTGGGCCTGAGGTGTAGGAACCTAGTTGGGTTCTGAGCTAGTGGAGAAGTTTGGCCGAATCTAGTACACTGCTAGATAGGCGAAGGGGGAAAGTGGATGTACCCAAAGATTGGGGAACCACTATAAAATCTTGTGTATTCTGTGCTGTGATTGTGCTGTGTTGTGAATTGCTGTGTTTGCTGTGAGAACTTATTCAGAAATCTGTGTTATAAACTGTTGTGCTGCCAACAAAGTTTTAAAAAGGATTTGGTCACCTATTCACCCCCCCTCTAGGTGTTTAGGTACCATATCTTTCAAGTGGTATCAAAGCGAGGTTCCTCAAAACAAGGACTAACAGTCTAAGGAGATCCTGTTTGGCAGAAACAGTCTAAGTCAGAAAACAGATTCAAGAAATTCAAGAACTTCAAGAAACATGGGTTCTTATGAGAATCACAAAGAGTTGGGTTCCATGAAGTTACCCATATGCAGGAAGGAGATTTTTGGAATCTGGAAAGAAAGGGTTAGGCTATTTATGGAGGCCTCAGACCCTAGAATCTACATCACAGTCAAAGATGGGCCCTATGTGCCCATGAAGATCTCAGTATTGGATGCAAATCAGAGGACTCCAAAGGATTTCTCTGAGATGACCAAGGATGAAATTGTCCTAGCCACTATGGACAAAAGGGCACAAAACATAATAGTAAGTGCCATTGATGATGCCACCTTCCAGAACTTAATTCACTGTAAGACAGCAAAAGAGATGTGGGACACTCTTATAGTCTATATGGAAGGTTCTGAAGAAGTAAGGCAAGATAGAAAGTCCTTGCTTAATCAAGAGTATGAGAGCTTTAGGCAAGGAAGAGGAGATAGCATCACTGAATGCTACAAAAAGTTCTATAGAATTGTTAATGAACTCATGTCCTATGGAAGAGAGTTCACTAACTATGAATTGAATGATAAGTTCTTAAGGTCCCTAACCAAAGATTGGGACACTAAGATCTGTGCCATCAGAGAAATGGCAAAGTTGGGAGAAATTCCTCCTCCCACACTGTTTGGCAAGTTGTTGTCTTATGAGATGCAGCTGTCAGTGAGAAAAGAGGAAGAAAAATCAACAAGGACTGAGCACAGGGAAAGGACAGTTGCCTTCAAGTCAGAAGTACCTAGAAAGGGCAGGACTAAGTCATCAACTCCTCCTCCAGAGGTAGTTGAATCAGAATCTGATGAATCTGTTAGCACAAAGTCTACAAGCAGTGAAAGTGATGAAGACTTTGCTGCATTCACCAGACATTTTCAGAAATTCCTGAAGAAGAAACAGTGGAGGTCCAGACCTTCATTTTCCAAAGGGAAAGAAGTACAGTATCAGGAGAAGAAGCCTTCAAAGAAGGACAAGAAAAAGACAAAGACTAGCAAGGCAACTGGGTCTAAGATAGTATGTTACTGCTGCAATAGACAGGGCATGTTATTGCAGATTGTCCTGAGAGAAGAAAAGAATCCAGTGACAGAAAGAAGACTCACTTCAAAGGAAAGAAGGAGAAGTCCTTTGTTGCAAAGAATGAGAAGACTCTTTCAGACATTTCTTCTTCAGACACTGAGACAGATGCTGAAGCCTACATAGGGCTATTTGCTGAAGAAGAAGAAGAGTTTATGCAGATCATGGAATCAATCTATGAACAAGAAGAGTGTCAGTGCCAAGGACTGATGGCATTGACTGAAAGTACCAAAATCCTGGAGCAGCCAGGACCTAGTCAGGTACAAAGTCCAACTCCAAGTTCAGATTCCAGTTCTAGTTCAGAGTCAGAATCATCTTCATCAAGTGATGGAAGTGTTTCTGAATCTGAGGGAGATATTCATCAGCTCTTAGATGAATACCAAGTACTGTTGCAAGCCTATAAGAAAAGCAAGATCCTAGCCAAAAGTCAGGCAAAGGAGATTGCTGATCTCAAGGCAGCTGCAACAGATTTTGAGAAGCAGTATGATCAAAAACTGAATGAAGTAGCCAGGCTGAAACACATTACTGTGATTCAGATGGGTACTATTACATTTAAAAATGATCAAATTAAGTTACTGGAGATTAATCTCCAGAAAGAAAGAGAGCTAGTTGCTAGGTTTTCAAAACCTAAATCAGTGCTACCCTTGATTGATGAATTTGTTCATCATAAAGGAAAGGCTGGATTGGGTTTTATTAAACCAGCTAGGACTGTTCAGGATCAGTCCAAGTCCAAGGGCAAAGCCCCAACATTCAACAAGCCTGCTGTAGTCAAGACAGCAAAGGTTGTACCTAAGCAAAGGTACAACAAGTTTGAATGCTGGTGTTGTGGCAAGGTTGGCCACTTTGCCTTGGATTGTTGGCACAATGCCAGTGCCAAGTTGGGTAGCAAGTTACCTGTTGGAAAGCCAGCAGGTAGCTATGTCAAATTGCAAACTAACAATCACCAAGGACCCAAGTTTACTTTGGGTTCTAAGGTTCATTAATTTGTTTTGCAGGTGAATCCAAGTGGCCATACCCCAACATGGTACTTGGATAGTGGATGTTCCAGACACATGACTGGAACTAGGGGACTACTGAAGGACTACATTCCAATCAAAAATGGTCCTAAAGTGACCTTTGGTGGTTCTGAAAAAGGAATCATCAAAGGGTTTGGTAACATCTCTTCAAACCTTGTTACCATTACTCAAGTGGCTTATGTTAAAGGGTTGAAACACAACCTCATTAGTATAAGTCAGTTAAGTGATGTAGGGTATGACATCTCATTTGTTAAAAATGGTTGTCATATCAAGAGGTCAAGTGATCAAGAGATCATTTTGACTGGATATAGAAAAGGAATGTCTACTGCTTAGACATTATGATTGAGAACAATGGTTCTCCTGTGTTGTCTTGTAGCTGATGAGACAGTCTCTCAATGTGTCAAATGGCACAAGAGGCTTGCCCATCTTAACTACAAGACTATTAGCAAACTCTTTAGCAAAGAGTTAGTGAGGAATGGTCCTCAAGTTAAGTGTGTCAAAGATGGCATTTGCTCAGCTTGTCAAAAGGGCAAGCAGACTAAATCCACCTTTAGAAGCTTAGACAACAAAGATGCTGTGAGGTGTTTATACCTCTTGCATATGGATCTATTTGGTCCAATGCCAGTTCACAGCTTAGGTAGGAAGGTCTATACCTTTGTAGTTGTTGATGACTACTCAAGGTTTTCCTGGGTGTTCTTCTTAAAGCAGAAATCTGAAACACCTAGTGTCTTCTATAGTTTTGTTAAGCAAATTCAGAATGAATTGAACTGTACAGTGGTCAAAATTAGAAGTGACCATGGTACTGAGTTTCAGTCTGAAAGCATGACAAAGCTGTGTGAAGACTATGGGATATTTCAAGAATTCTCTTCACCTAGAACACCTCAGCAAAATGGCATTGCTGAAAGGAAAAATAGGACCTTGATAGAGGCTGGTAGAACCCTATTAAGTGATTCATCACTGCCAGAGTATTTCTGGGCTGAAGCAGTTAACACTGCATGCCATGTGATAAATAGGGCTACCATCACTAAAAGGTTAAACAAGACCCCCTATGAAGTTGTGAAAGGCAGGAAACCAAATCTATCCTATTTCAGGATCTTTGGTTGCAAATGCTTCATACTTAACAATGGAAAGTCTTACCTAACTAAGTTTGCTGCCAAGTCCCAAGAGGGAGTGTTTGTTGGGTACAGCAATAATAGTAAGGCTTATAGAGTCTACAACTTGACTACACAAGTTGTAGAGGAGTCTGTGCATGTAGTTTTTGATGAGACACAACTAATTAACAATGAGTTGTCTAGCAATGTATGCAGCCCCACAGGTCTTACTAAGAAGATGGACAAGCTAACCATAGAAGATGTACCTGCTGCAAGACAGCAAGTAGAAGAAGATGGCTTATGTCCAGGGGGAGAACTACATGTACCAGGAGCTGAAGAAGTACAAGGAACTCAGCATGATGAAGATGCTATAGAAGTACAACCAGAAGTAAGGATGCCTCCAGCCAACAGGCATCTAAGAGATCATCCAGTAGAGCTGATAATTGGAGATCCAAGACAAGGTGTTCAGACAAGGAGCAGAAATCAGAATGCTGTAGTATATTCAAGTTTTCTGTCTCAAATAGAACCAAAGAAATTTGAAGAAGCTATACAAGATCCACAGTGGACTGAAGCTATGCAAGAAGAACTTAATCAGTTCAAAAGGTGCAAGGTTTGGGAGCTGGTTCCAAAGCCTAAAGACCACAATGTTATAGGAACTAAGTGGATCTACAGAAATAAGTTAGATGAACAAGGGGTCATCATAAAGAATAAAGCAAGACTGGTTGCAAAAGGATATAGGCAAGAAGAAGGTATTGATTTTGATCAAACCTTTGCTCCAGTAGCCAGACTGGAAGCCATAAGGATGTTCTTGGCCTATGCAACCTATCAAGGATTCAAGGTATACCAAATGGATGTGAAGTCAGCATTCCTAAATGGTAACTTGAAAGAAGAAGTCTATGTGGAGCAGCCTGCAGGTTTTGTTGATCCAACTTTACCTCATTATGTGTATAGACTTAGGAAAGCATTATATGGGTTAAAACAAGCACCTAGAGCTTGGTATGAAACCCTATCTAGTTTCCTCATTGAGAACAAGTTCTCAAGGGGGAAAATAGATAAGACTCTATTCCTTAGGGAATCTAGAGGCAAAGTCATACTTGTCCAAATATATGTAGATGACATTATATTTGGGTCTACTGAAAGTAGCCTTTGCAAAAAGTTTGCAAAGCTTATGCAAAGTCAATTTGAGATGAGTAGTATGGGAGAACTGAAGTTTTTCTTGGGTCTCCAAGTTAAACAGACTGGAAGTGGTCTATCCATATGTCAGTCTAAGTTCACCCTAGAACTCATAAGGAAGTATGGTATGGATTCATCCAGTACCATGAAGACTCCTATGGGGTCAAGTATGTCTCTGAGCAAGGATGATGCAGGGAAACCTGTAGATGAAACCTTGTATAGAGGGATAGTTGGCTCCCTACTATACTTGACTGCAAGTAGGCCTGACATTATGTATGCTACATGTGTTTGTGCCAGGTATCAAGCCTGCCCTAAAGAGTCTCACTTGACTGCAGTCAAGAGAATCTTGAGATATCTAAAGGGCACTCCCTATCTAGGCCTCTGGTACCCTAGGAATGGAGATTTTGATCTAACAGGCTATTCAGATGCAGACTTTGCAGGATGCAAAGAAGATAGAAAGAGCACTACTGGATCCTGTCAATTCCTAGGTGGAAGAATAATTTCATGGAGCAGCAAAAAGCAGACTAGTGTGGCTATATCCACAGCTGAGTCTGAATATGTAGCTGCAGGAAGTTGCTGTGCTCAACTTCTGTGGATTCAACATCAGTTAGAAGACTATGGATTTCAGGTAAGTAGAACTCCACTTTACTGTGATTCTACAAGTGCTATTTCAATAGCTAACAATCCTGTATCACATAGTAGAACTAAACATATTGAGATTAAATATCACTTTCTTAGGGAGCATGTAGAAAGAAATGATATTGCACTTGAATATGTTAAAACTGATAATCAGATAGCAGATATGTTTACTAAGCCCTTAGAAGAAGCTAAGTTTAATAGGTTCAAAATTGAACTAGGTATGATAAACTTAGACTAAGTTTACAGAACTAAAATTTGGCTAAGTAAAAAGGTGTCGACACATAGACAAGTCTATGTCGACACAGAATAGTAGGTGTCGACACTTCAGGAAAATGGTGTCGACACATCTAGGAAGCTGGTGTCGACACTTCAGAATGTTAGTGTCGACACATGTCGAGTAGGTGTCGACACATCCAATAAGGTGTCGACACTTAAGTTTTACTCAGAATTTTCTAAGTAAAGTCTCGACTACATGTCGAGTAGTGTGGTGTCGACACTTAACCAAGTGTCGACACATAAAATCTGTTGACTAAACTAGTGTCGACACATGTGTGTCGAGACATTATAAGTCAGTGTCGACACTTATTGACAGTGTCGACACATCTTTAGAAATTCATCCCGCCTGTTCGTCTTCAAACCAGAAAGGTATAAATAGGGTTCTGTCTTTGTTTGTCGACACGCTTTCAAAGTTTCGAGACCAAAACTCTTGTGTCGACATTTCTCTTCTCTAAAGACAAATTCTCCAAACCCTAATGGCTCCCAAGCTGGAAGAGAATGTTAACGAAGGCTATGAGCTCGTGCGTGGTGCATTCGACGACGGTGATCAAGAAATCAAATCGGTGATAACCCTAGTCACCGATTCAGGATTGGAGTTCTTGGTTTCAGAACCAACCAAAATTTGGAAGAAGGAAGTTATTGAATTCCTTACAGGAGCGTCTGTAGATGACTCAGGCTACAGAATTAAGTCAAGGGTGCATGGCACCAAGGTCAAGATTTCACCCAAGTCTTTGAGAAAGGTACTTCAGCTACCTAAAGTTCAAGAAGAAGAGGAAGTGACCACATCTAAGACCAGAGAAGCACTTACCTGGTGTGGTCTAGACTCTAAGATGAAAATAGGTTCTGTCTTTAACAGAAAAGGCATGAACAGTCAAGGAAAATTTCTGTCAGAAGTTGTGGGAAAAGTCATTCTCAGTAAACCTGGAGGGCATGACAGGGTGTCAGCCTCAATGTTCACTATCATGACTAGAATCATCTTCAACCTCAAAACAGACTGGTCTATGATTATATTTGAGAAAGTGAAGGAAAGTCTGAAGAAGCCCAATCTGGGCAGGATACTAAGTCTCTACCTGGCTGGATCAATTCCAGAGGTAATGAGCACTGCTGCTGGAACTAAAATCAATCACATGAGGAGAATCGGATTCAAGGATATTCTCTAGATGGGAAAGAGTGCTGTCCAAAGAAGTTCCAACCCCAGAAAAGCAAGTTTCAAAGAAAGACTCTCCTCCCAGGAAGAAGAGGAAGACTGCTGCTGTGACTCAGGAGTCCTCCAGCAGCTCAGGCAGTGAAGAACATGTTGTTTTCACTCCTGATAGTCCAATAGATGTGGCTGCAGAGAAGTCACCTGCTCCTCAAGAGCCAGCTGCGATCCAGGGGGAGTTGCCTCCAGCTAGCCCCAAGGATCCAAGCCAGGGGGAGCCTCCAGCTGTAGAACATCCCTCTACACTGGAGAGTGAGCAAGCTACACTTATTATCCAAGAGGTACTTTCTGACCTTAATACATTAGATTTTTCTGTAATGGATTCTGATTTGTCTGATGTCCATCAGCACATTCAGCAAGCAAGTACAAAACCAGATGTTGTTCTTCAGGACACATCTGATGTTGTGCCACAAGTTCCTGATGAAGTAGTTGATGAAACCAGTACATCTCCTGCTCAGTCACCCCCAGAATATACCATGGAAGATCTATTTCTGAATTTAGATCAAGAGGACTTTGACATGGACAAGACTGCTGCTGATGAAGAGACAAATGCTGCTACTGAAGAGAAGGGTGCTGCTGTTGAGGGGGAGAATCTGGAAGTTCAGGAAGAGCCTATAAGGCTAGATACTGAGAAGGCACTAGATGTGCAAGCTGACAAACCCTCAAGCCCTAAGGATAGGGTAACTATAGCAAGTACTTCAGAGTCTGAGGATGATGAAGCTGAGCAAGATAAGAAGAAGAAGTTCTTTGTATTCAAAAGAAGGAGTCAGAGCTATAAGAAAGCTCTACAAACTGTTGCTCAACACTCCCTAGTCCAACAAGATCCATCAACAGATTACAGCAGCTTAATGGTAGCAATGCAAGTTAAGCTGGATGAGCAAAGGAGGGCTATAGAGACATATATTGATGAAGGCCACAAGTCTTTACAGTTTGCTTTAGCTCAAGATATCAAGTCAATCAGGTTTGAGATGAACCTGAATAAGAAGGAAATGAATGATTGCTTCCACAAGGGTGGAAATGCAGTGGTATTCCTGGCTAAACATCAAGAACAGATCAAAGACAAAGTAGATGATATAGCTTTGAAGCAGGGATATGTGCTGGAAAATCAATTGAGGATGAATGATAATTTGACTGCATCCCACAATGCAATAGTCACTGAACTAAAGAATAAGTCTGATGAACCTTCAACCTCCTCTGCTGCTGCCAAGGCTGAATTTGATAAAGTATTTCAGGAAGAAATTGCTGCTGTAAAGACTGCCATTAAAGATTCACAGAAGGTCATTTCTGAACAGCTTACCAAGCTTAGACCTTTCTTTAAGGATGGCATAAGGTATTTGGACAGCCAAATCAGGTTTCAAAAAGATGATGTGAGAGATCATGTAGCACAAGAAGTCATAAAGGGGGAGAGGGTGTTAGTCAAAGCTAGCTCTGACCATGCCAAATGGATTTCTAATTCCATCAGAGCTACACTGGGCTATCCTCCCCTGTGTGATGATGACAATGTAGCTGAATCTGGTATTCAAAGTGCATATCTTGGAGGTGAGCAACAGGAAGTAGCTCAGGTGATCTATCCACCTCCAGATTTTGACATGGTTCATGCTGATGTAAGCACAATGTATAGCCCAACTGCTGGAAAGCCAACTGTTATTCTGGAAAAGGTTGTTCAACCTATTACAGCTGCCATGCAAGAGGCTATGGACAAAGAAGAAGAGACAAGGCTGTCAAAGAAGAAGTTCAGGGAACTGGCTGAGCAAAAACCAGATTTTGAACAGTGGAGCCCTACTTCTAGGAACATCATTCTCACAGCCTGGAAAGCAGCCAAGGACAATGCACATGAGAGGAATAAATGGTTCTCAGAAGCAGAGTGGAGGAAGCATGAAATCAGGCAGGAAGCCATTGTCCAGCATAGAAGGAAGGCTAAGTTAGGAAAGCTACCTCCTACAGCTGTGGAGCCTAGCAAGTACTTTCCTAAGCCCTATCATTACTTTGAGAGGCAAAAAATCAAGGCTGAAGAACAGAAGAAGAAGGACTCCAAAGGGAAGAAGACTGCTGAAGCTGAGCCTGCTGCTGCTGCTGCTGTAAAGGCCAAAGTGCAAGCTGGAAAAGGCATAGTCATAAAAGAACCAGAGCAGAATTAGACTAAGCTTAGACTGAAGAATGTTGTACTCTGTTACATCTAAACATTATTGTAAATCTTTGAAAATCTATTGCAAACAATGTATGAACAATTTTTGATAAATATATATTTCATGATTGTTTAGTAGAATGTGTCTAATTCTTGTTTGTTCTATAATGCTGTATGAGTATACATGTATGCTTTATTACATGTTTAAGTTTAACTCTGTTGACATATACCTGTTTTACATCATTTTATAATTTTTAATTATGAGTGGTGTATATCATTGACTAAGGGTTATGACTTCTCCAAATAGGGGGAGATTGTTGGGTACATTGGTCAAATGTACCTGATTTGAAGAAGCCTCACCTAACTCAATGATATGCATCATAATGTATTTGATGTTTGTTTGAGTTACTTGTGCAGGTTAGGTATTCACTAGACTGAAGCTAAAAGTTTCTAAGTCCATGTGTCGACACCCAGAGGGAAAGTGTCGACACTTGAGAAAGCTTGTGTCGACACCCAGACAAGCAGTGTCGACACTTGGAGTCATTGTGTCGACACCTGGGATGAAGAGTCGACACCAGACAGAAAGTGTCGACACTTGGAGCTGTGTCGACACTCAGTGAAGAAGTATGCAGAAAAGCAGTGTCGACACTTAGCAGAAGTGTCGACACCTAGAAGAGCTAAGTCTACACCAGAAAGTGTCGACACTTGAAGATATGTCGACACTCAGCAAAAGTCTGCAGAATCTAAGTACAAGTGTCGACACTCAACACAATGTGTCGACACTATGCTGAAGAGTCAGTATTTGAAGAAAGTGTCGACACTCAACACAATGTGTCGACACTATGCTGAAGAGTCAGTATTTGAAGAAAGTGTCGACACTCAGCACAATGTGTCGACACACAACCAGGAGAGTCAACACTTGAAGAAAGTGTCGACACTCAGCACAATGTGTCGACACTTAATTGAAGACTCTACACTTGAAGAAAGTGTCGACACAAGGAGCTGTGTCGACACTTAGCAAAGAACAGAAAAATTACAAAATATTCTAAGTACAAGTGTCGACACTAAAGGAATGTGTCGACACTCAGCTGAAGAAATAAAAGTGAAGACTTGTGTCGACACCAAGAAGCAGTGTCGACACTTGACAGTTTCAACACATGAAGATGTGTCGACACAAAGAACATGTGTCGACACTTAGAAGAATACAGTTAAAGAATGAAGTACAAGTATTTGTGTCGACACTCAATTTCAGTGTCGACACATGCTGAAGAATCTGTGTCGAGACATACAAGGAATTGTGTCGACACCTTGTAGACTTGTGTCGACACTTACACAACATGTGTCGACATTTAGTCTATAAGTGTCGACACTTAAGAACAGAAAGTCTCGACACTATCTGACAGTTAGAGAATTTCAAGAAGTGACTGGTTGACATGACAGCTGCCGATCCAGCCGGTCTACAACAACTGTCAGAGAAGTCAGAAGTCTGTTATGAACCGGACCAGCCGGTTACCATGAAGGAAGCCTATAAATAGGCACTCACAGTTTACAGATTTGTTGTTGAAGTAAGAATTACAAGTTGTTGTTACAAGTAGTAGTCAAGAATACTTAAAGTGGTTGATCAGATCATCAGAAAAGTGATACACAGAGGATCAACACAAGAAGATCTGTCAGTCCAACTGCAGATCTAAGAAGTTGGAGAGAGAGAGCTCCAATCAAGAATTCAGTCTTTGGAACTAAGGCTGAGAAGAAGGATTCAGAAACATCTGGATCTCAAGAAGCAGAGGTCAAGGAACAACTGCAGAAGATTCAGACTAATTCAGTTCTAACTCAAGAAGCTTTGAAGGAAGCTAAGTCAGTTTGGATCTAACTGAGTTCTTCCAAGAACTCTTCAAGAAACTCTCAACTCCTCTCTTATTTTCTGAGTTATAGAGTTAGCAATTGTATTTCTATTTGAACTTGTAGGATCCATTGGATCTGAGAGAATTGTAAGCCTATATTATAAAGGCTGAGGGTAGGGCTTGATTGCCTGAGTGTAGGAGTTGAAGAACTCTGAGTGTAGGCCTTAATTGGCTGAGTGTAGGCCTGGGTGGCTGAGTGTAGGCCTTGGTGGCTGAGTGTAAGGCTTTGGGCCTGAGGTGTAGGAACCTAGTTGGGTTCTGAGCTAGTGGAGAAGTTTGGCCGAATCTAGTACACTGCTAGATAGGCGAAGGGGGAAAGTGGATGTACCCAAAGATTGGGGAACCACTATAAAATCTTGTGTATTCTGTGCTGTGATTGTGCTGTGTTGTGAATTGCTGTGTTTGCTGTGAGAACTTATTCAGAAATCTGTGTTATAAACTGTTGTGCTGCCAACAAAGTTTTAAAAAGGATTTGGTCACCTATTCACCCCCCCTCTAGGTGTTTAGGTACCTTATCTTTCACATGCCCTAAAGAATCTCATCTGACTGCAGTAAAAAGGATTTTGAGATATCTTAAGGGCACACCTTATCTAGGCCTTTGGTACCCTAGGAATGCAGATTTTCTACTAACAGGCTATTCAGATGCAGATTTTACAGGTTGCAAGGAAGATAGAAAAAGTACTACAGACACATGTCAATTTCTAGGTGGAAGACTAGTGTCTTGGAGCAGTAAGAAGCAGACCAGTGTGGCAATCTCCACAGCTGAGTTAGAGTATGTGACAGCAGGAAGTTGCTGTGCACAACTATTGTGGATTCAGCACCAGCTAGAAGACTATGGTATTCAAGTAAGTAGAACACCTTTGTTTTGTGATTCTACAAGTGCAATTTATATAGCTAATAATTCTGTTTCACATAGTAGGACTAAGCATATAGAAATTAGATACCATTTTCTTAGAGAACATATAGAGAAAGATGACATTTCACTAGAATTTGTCAAAACAGATAACCAAATTGCAGATATGTTTACAAAGCCTCTAGATGAAACTAAATTCAATAAGTTTAAAATTGAATTAGGAATGTTGAACTTAGAATAGTTTAATAAAATTGGCTAAGTAAAATGGTGTCGACACAAGGAGTTGTTTGTGTCGACACATAGAAGTGGTGTCGACATTCCAGAGAAATGATGTCGACACATCTAGAAAGTTGGTGTCGACACTTCAGAGAAGTAGTGTCGACACATCCAGAGTAGGTGTCGACACATCCAGAAGTGGTGCCGACACTTAGGTTCAATACAGATTTCATCGAGTAGAGTTTTAACTAATCGTCGAGCGTAGATGTATTAGTATCGACACATAAGTTCTGTCAACTATATTAGTGTCGACACATAGTAGTCAACACTGTTGTCGAGACTTAAGTAGTCAGTGTCGACACTTTTCAACAGTGTCGACACATTTAGAGGATTATGACGCGCCTTTTCACCTTTGTTTTTAGAAAGGTATAAATAGGTCTTCAACATTGTTTGTCGACACGCTCTCAATAGTTTTGAGACCAAAACTTTATGTCGACATCTCTCTCATCTAAATTCAAGATTTCTCTAAACCCTAATGACGCCAAAGCTCGAGGAGAACGTCAATGAAGGATATGATCTAGTACGCAATGCATCTGACCATGCTGAACCAGAAATTAAGGATGTTGTAACCCTAATTACTGAGAATGGGTTAGAGTATTTAGTTTCTGAGCCAACCAAGATTTGGAAGAAGTACTCAAATTCTATGGTGTAGCTACGTTGGATTCAACTGGACTCAAGATCAAATCTGCAGTTCATGGTGCGAAAGTTAAACTGACTATGAAGAGTTTAAGGAAAGTTCTACATCTACCTAGAACTCAAGAGGAAGAAGATGTACCTGCTTCTAAGCTAAGGGAAGCACTTCAGTGGTGTGCACTGGATTCCACCATGAAGATTGACTCAGTATTTAACAGAAAAGGAATGAATATGCAAGACAAGTTCTTATCTGAAGTGGTAGAAAATGTGATTCTGTGCAAGCCAGGTGGGCATGATAGGATATCAGCTCATATGTTGAGCTTAATTATAAGGATCATCTACAGACTAAATACTGACTGGTCAACAGTGATTTTTGAAAAGATTAAGGAAAGTTTGAAGAAGCTCAATCTGGGTAGGATAATGAGTCTTTACTTGGCTGGAACTATTCCTGAAGTGATGGAACAGTCAGTTGGAACCAAGATTAATCACATGAGGAGGATGGACATTAAGATTATCTCAAGATGGGATAGGGTCCTAACTAAGGACATGCCTGATGAGGAAAGGCAAGAAGTTCCAGAAAAATCAACAGCACAAGAAACTACTGCACAATACCATGCAGATGAAGATGCACAGAGGCAGGGGGAGCAACCATCTGCTAGCCCCAATCACCTGGATCCACTCCAGGGGGAGCCTCAACATGAGGAAGTGCCAACTCCCTTGGATAGTGATATGACAACACAAACCATCCTTGAGGTAATCAGTGAAGTCAATCAATCAATTTTCAATATTGAGAATGAAATGCTAAATGAAACTTTGATTGATATTGATCAGACAACTCAGTTACACAGTCAACCACAAGATGTAATCTTGGAAGATACATCTATTGCTGCTGATGCTCCAGAAATAAGAAACTCTCCAGTTCCTTCTCAACATTAATTTACCCTAGAAGATCTGTTTCCTGATATAGTGCAAGCTAATATTGAGGGGGAGCATGCTGATTTTGAGGGGGAGAAAACTATTTTTGAGGAAGAGCAAGTAGGAGCTCAGGAAGAGAATACAATGACTGAGGAGGAACAAAGGACTCAGGGGGAGCTGCCTAAGACTACACAGGACTTGCCTCATAGTCCTAAAGATAGAGTAAATATAGCCAGTACCTCTGATTCTGAAGATGCAGTAGAGGTTCAAGCCAAGAAAAGGAAGCTCATGGTCTTTAAAAGAAGGAGTCAAAGCTACAAGAAGGCACTGCAAACTGTTGCTCCACAGCCTGCCCCATCAATTGATTACAGTTCATTGTTAATATCTTTACAAGTGAAGTTGGATGAGCAAAGGATAGTAATGGAGAAGTATATGGATGAGACTCATAAAGATCTACAATTCTCCTTGGCTCAAGATATCAAATCTATAAGATTTGAAGTGAATCAAAATAAAAAGGAAATGACTAATTGTTTTCATAAAGGGGGTAATGCAGTGGTTTCCTAACCACCCATCAAGAAAAGATAAAGACACAAGTTGATGATATAGCAGTGAAGCAGGGATATGTCTTAGAAAATCAGATTAGAATGAATGATAATCTGACTGCATCCCATAATGCAATTGTTACTGAAATGAAGAATATTGCAACTGCCCCAACTGAGGAAAATACTAATGCCAAGGCAGAGTTTGATAAGCAATTACAAGAAAGAATAGCTGCTGTTCAAACAGCTATCAAGGATTCCCAAAAGATTATTTCTGCACAACTCCTAAAGTTAAAAGGTTTTTATAAGGATGGAGTTAATTTTCTAGATGCACATATCAGATTTCAGAAGGATGATCTTAGAGATCATGTGGCTAGAGAAGTCATAAAGGGGGAGAGAGTACTAGTCAAAGATGGATCTGATCATGCTAAATGGATTTCCAATAGCATCAGAGCCACACTTGGATATCCACCCCTGTGTGATGATGACAATGTGGCTGAATCTGGTATAAATCCTACTATTTTTGGAGGTGAGCCAGCTGAAGTTGCTCAAGTCATTTATCCTCCAACAGATTTTGAAATGATACATCACGAAGTACAATCAATGTATAGCCCTCTAGAGGGAAATAAAAATATTATCATTGAGAAAGTATACAAGCCAGTGCCTGAGGAAGTTTTGTCGAAAGAGCAAGAAACTCTTTTGTCCAAGAAGAGATTTAGAGAACAGGCAGAGTTAAAACCAGATTTTGAGCAGTGGAGCCCAACATCTAGGAATATTATACTAACTACTTGAAAAGCTGCAAAGGACAATACCTTAGAGAGGGGCAAATGGTACTCTGACCAAGAATGGAGAAAACATGAAGCCAGGCAAGAAGCTATTGTACAGTATAGAAGGAAGGCAAAACTTGGGAAGCTACCTCCTAATGCACAGGAGCCTAGCAAATATTTCCCAAAGTCTTATCATTATTTTGAAAGACAAAAGATAAGGGCTGAAGAGCTAAAAAAGAAAGATCAAAAGGGCAAGAAGCCAGTTGATGACACTGATGTTCCAGTTCGAGCCAAGATTCAATCTGTCAAGGGCATTGTCATCAAGGAGCCAGAGCAGCCTTAGAATAGATTTACTAGATTTTATAACATTGTAAACTTTTGTGTTAAAATCTATGTAAACTTTTGTTAAAGAAACTATTGGAAGTTGAAACAAAACTATAATGAATGCTCATTGTGTTAGCATACTTATTCTGTGATGAAATATCTTTTATGTTTTGTTTTAAGTATTTACCCTGTCATATAATATTGTTATACAACATATTGTGTATTTGTTATGTATGGTGTATATCATTGACTAAGGGTTATGACTTCTCCAAATAGGGGGAGATTGTTGGGTACATTGGAAAATGTGTACCAGATTTAAAGAAGCCTCACCCTACTCAATGATATGCATCAAGGTGTATTTGATGTATTTTGAGTTTATATGTGCAGGTTAAGTAATTGCAGGAAATGCAGAAAAATCTCTAAGTCCATGTGTCGACACCTAGAGAAGCAGTGTTGACACTTATGAAGGCTTGTGTCGACACTGGAGAAAAGTTATGTTGATACTAGGAGTTAATTGTGTCGACACTTGGAAAGGCTGAGTCGACACCAGAATCAACTGCGTCGACACCAAGAGGCTGTGTCGACACACAAAGAAGCAAAGTCGACAGAATCAGTGTCGACACCAAAAGGCAGTGTCTACACACATGAACTCTTAGTCGACATCAAATGTGTCGACACACAGAAGTATTTGTCAACATCAACTGTGTCGACACACAGGACTTGTGTCGACACATAGCAAAGCTTTAATAAAGTTAAAGTAAAGAAGTACTTGTGTCGATACAAAGGAGATGTGTCGACACACAGCAAGTTTCAACAAAGTTAAAGAAAATAAGGCTTGTGTCGACACACAGAATCAGTGTCGACACATTCTGAAGAAGCAGTGTCGAAAAGCTGTTACAATAACAAAAGAAGTTGTGTCGACACCACCAAGGCTAGTGTCGACACTTAGTCCACTTATGTCGACACTTAGTCTATTTGTGTAGACACATAATGAAGATCAGTCTCGACACTTTTAGACAGAGATAGTGATTTTAAGAAGTGACTGGATGAATTGACAGCTGCCATTTCTAACCGGTCAACTACTACTGTCAGAGCTGTCAGAAGGTTATTAGAAACCGGATCAGCAGTTATCATGAAGAAAGACTATATAAAGGCTTTCTCCTTCAATAGAAAGTGATGATCAATCATTGAAGAATACAGATTCTGAGCAATAAAAAGAGAATTAATAATACAGAAGATTTTCGACAGAAGATCTAGAAGAAGTTGGAGAGAGAGAGCTCCATCTAAGAAAAGCAGTTGCTGAACCAGGCTGCTAAGAAAGATTCAGATTGAAATCTGAATCACAAGTTAGAAGCTGATTGAAGATCATCTTCTCAGGAGATTCAACCCTACTGAGTTCAGATTCAAGATGCTTTGAAGAAAGCTAAAAGAGGTTGATCTCTGCCATCAAGTTCTTTCAAGAACTGTTCAAGAAGCCATCCAACCCTTCTCTCTTTGTCAGGGTGGTGGTTATTTACTTTGTTTAATCAAATTTTCTGTAGGATCTATTCTATATCTGAGTTGTAAGCCTATTATATAAAGGCTAAGTGTAGGAGAATATTTTCTCTGAGTGGTAGGGCTGTGAGCCCGAGGTGTAGGAGATTGTGATCTCTGAGTGTAGGCCTTGTTGAAGGCTGAGGTAGGGCAGTTGGCCTGAGTTGTAGGAGTGTGGATACACTCTGAGTTGTAGGAGCCATGTTGGGGTTCTGAGCTATAAGATCTAAGGATCTGGGGTGAAGTGCATAAGTTAGGCCGAATCTAGTACACTACTAGATAGGCGAAGGGGGAAAGTGAATGTACCCAGAGCTTGGGGAACCACTATAAAAATCTGTGTGCAATCTGTGTTGTGATATTTCTGTGAATGTTTTTGTGTTAGCTGTAGAATTTGCAATTGCAGCTTAAATTACAGAACAGATTTTCTGCCTCAAAAGTAAAAGAAAAAGTACACCTATTCACCCCCGATAGGTGGTTAGGAACTAATTCTTTCAGATTGGCGGACAATGTTGCTGCAGAGTCCGGTTGTGGTGCTTGGCTTGGCCTTTGGCGACAAGGCGGACTGGCGATTGTGTCCGGCCTTGGAGAAGCTTTGGCGAACTCGCTATCTTACACAAGCACGACAGATTGGAATGTATCCGCAAACTGCGGAGATGTCTTGCTGCGGGATGTGGCAGTAATCCTATCGGCTAGGGCGGTGACCATACTCATCATCGTGCCTATAAATAGGACCCATGTCACATCAGGAATAGTAACCTCAGTAGAGAGCCGAAGTAAGTGAACAGTAACTTTAGCTCGCAAAGTTGCTGTGGACTGCCTTTTGGTGTCTGCGTGGTTTAGTTGAGTTGACTGGGTTGTGCTGTGCAGGTTATGCAGATAGCTCTGGAAAGCCAGGAATTGGCTCTGATTGCGGTCAGGGACAGTGCAGACTCTGCGGTGAAATAACATGCGGTAAACAGCAGGTCGCGGACAGCGACCAGGCGATCTTCTCTTTGACAACTGGGTTCGGGGTTCAATAAGTCACCTGCTTCAGGCAGACTGTTCTATTCGGCATCGCAGCTTGTACGGTCTGGCGGCTAGACGACCTCGCGGTCAGGCGGCTTGCATACTGGCGGTTAGAGCGAGCATTGGAATAAGGGGTAGTCCGCACGGCTTGGGTTGCTGTCTGGAGACCTAGCGGACTGAGCGGTCTCCACAACAGTAGACCGGCGGCTTGGTGGTTGAGTCAGTGCATCTTGTTTCTCTTGTCTTGTATTTGTAGTTCTCTGCTTTCCCTTAGGTGGTTGTTTGGTGAAGCATGTCTCGCCATGTATGTCTCGCTGTGTAAAACAATTTGCTGTGAATCAATAAAGACTCTTGTGCTGCATGTGTTTTCTGGTTAACTGGCTTTAGCTGAGATATCCCATGCTCACTACAAGTTCCAGGGAAATTTCCGCGTGATCAAGGTGTGATCTTGTATAACACTCCAAAGCCCACTTTGGGTTCAGGTTTGGCTGACACAGCCTGAGACACGGGCGTTTCCCAGGGCGTGTCCTGCCAGGGTTGAGCTGTTGGTGGTGTGGTCGATGAATTTTGGTCGACGATCGTCGAGTGCAAGGTACACGGCCTGTTATACGGGCGTGTCACAGGGCATGTCCCTTGCGGGTTTCAGGCGGGACTGCGTGTACTGGTGGACACTTGTGTGTCCTGGTGTACACGGCCTGGGACACGGGCGTGTCCCATGGACGTGTCCCGCTCGGGTGAAGTGGAGATTATGCTGTGTGAAGTACATGGCTACTGGACACGGGCGTGTCGGGCATGACACAGGCATGTACGGGTGTGTCACACGACCGTATACTGGTTGGATTTGAGTCGGTTGCCTACCGCTTAAGTGCCACGGCCTGTGACACGGGCGTGTCACAGGGCGTGTCAGGCCGTGTTCAGCCTATTTTTGGGCAAATCAGAGTCGTTCGTTCCCTCCTGGAGCCAAGTGTCCAAGCAGAATCCCTGTGGATATAAGGCCGAGAGTGAGGAGTTATTCCCTCATTTTCATTCTTCTTCTTCTTCTTCTCACTTTCCAAGAGAGAGAAAGAGAGAGGGAGAGTTAGGGAAGGAAAGGAGAATGGAGAAACCAGCTGCTGGAGGAGCTGTGGAGTGCAGAGCTAAGATTCGAGAGCGGATTCGTGAAGGCAAAGCCTAGGCAGTTACTTCCATCTGGCTACTTCATGGCGATGAAACGATCTTCAAGGGTAATGATCTCCTTATTGGACATCGAAGTCCTTTATTTATGTATGTGCATGGGATCCTCCGCCAAGAGGTGGATATCACAATTGATTCCTTGGTTGAGTCTCCATCTAGAGCCGGAAGTGTGGAGTACGACATAGACATACTGTGTGAAGCCCATCTGGATGGGTAGTATGGATTGGTGATGATTATGGGTAAACCGGAGAAGACTCCATGGATTTGATGATATGAAAGATGTATGCTTTGTTGGATGGATGTATGAATGTTTGGATGTGCTTATGAATGTATGGAGGCTTTGAGTAAGCTCCTGGTTGTGGTGAGAGATCAATTGGTGGCAACGCTTGGGGAGCCGAATTAAACCCGGCTTGCTGCACCACAGGGGTGGGTTGATCGAAAATAGGTGATTGTTCGATTGGTGGTAATTCCTGGGGATCATCGATAAACCCGGCTTGCTACACCACTTGGGTGAGCCGATCCACTCTGGTTGTTTGTGGATGCTGTGAGGTAGTACCTCTGAGTGGTATGGACGACATGTCGCCAGCTTGTGGGATTGGTGGACTAGGATGGAACGGCCAACCAACAAGTGAAGAACCTCTGATCGGCGGTGTACGACTAGGATACCCGGTACACCAATAAGGTGCCCTGAGTGCACGGAGCGTCTGGTGGATACCGACGTTTGTGATATGGTTGTGATTGGTAGATTGATTGTAGGGACATGGCGCAACCAACTCGCCCAAAAGCCCGGACTGTTTGAGGACGGCGCTACCACTCCTTTATGGAGCTGGCTACCCTAGGATCCACGGGGCGGACAGTTAGGCCCCAGGGGACACACCCTTCTGTTTCGACTAGTGCAGGCCGTAGCGCATCATGCCGTACCTCCCAACACCGGGGGCATTGCTGGACCCCAACAATCCCCCCCAGAAACGACCCCGGGGTTTCGAACCCGTGACCTCCTCTGATACCACTTGTAGGGACATGACGCAACCAACTCGCCCAAAAGCCCGGACTGTTTGAGTACGACGCTACCACTCCTTTATGGAGCTGGCTACCCTAGGATCCACGGGGCGACCAGTTAGGCCCCAGGGGACACACCCTTCTGTTTTGACTAGTGCGGGCCGTAGCGCATCACGCCGTACCTCCCAACACCGGGGGCATTGCTGGACCCCAACATTGATAGAGATTGTTATGACAATACATACAGAGAAGGATCCACTGCCCCGGGTAAGGGGTAGGGTCGTTATAATTGGTCAGCTAATGCTGACCATTACTTTGTTTGCCACTCTTGGGTGGATTACTAATTGCAGGTGCTGATAATTGAATTGGTTTGAGCGGAATGGAGGCTTGCTGATAAAGGCCCTTGAAGGTCGTGCGAAGCGTGGTTGGATTTCATGTGTGGCCGGCCTACGTGCCGATGTATGAAATTGTACATTTGTAAAGAGGAACTTTTAAGGCCATAAGGCCATGAGTGTGTGTGTTGTATACATTCCTGATTTGATATATAAATATGGAGTTTGTATATTAGTGGACATTCACTATGTTGAGTTCATACAACATAAAATGCTGCGCTAGAATGTTTTGAGTTAGGACAAGAATAGATTTTGATTTCCACACGTAATTCCGCCGCTTGTCTGTGAAATATGGTGTGAGCCCCGACCGGACCAACAGTTATATTCCATGTGACGAGTGAGGGCGTTACAAAGTGGTATCAAATCCAGGTTGAGATTGTTTGGGAGGGAAGACGATAATTGAACTCATGAATGTCCACTAGGAATGTATTCCATGCACGTAAAGTGCGTGAGTGTGTAGTCAATGTATAATTACCGTTATGATATGGATGATTAATGGTGTTTTGTACATTGCTAGGTGGCGAGGAGTGGTGCTGGGCAGTCTGAGCCCCATCGGTCCGATGAAAGTGCAGCACCAGTTGAAGCGTCTACGCCTCCTTCGGCAGAGACCATACAGATGGTGACGGAGACGGTGCTTGCAGTGTTACAGGCACAACCTACTGGGCAGGCAAGGCCTGCAGGGGTGCCAGTACGGGCTGGTGCAAGACAAGAGTGTGCTGAAGTTGTGGTGGAGGAGTAAACAATGGATGAGTCATTGAAAAGATTTGTGGAATTTCATCCACCTACGTTTGGTGGGGCGACTTCCTCAACACAAGCGGAAGATTGGCTTGCTAGAGTGAAGAGGATCCTGACTGCAATCAGGACGGCAGAGGAGCAGAAAGTGACCTTAGCCACTTTTCTACGAGAAGGAGATGTGAGATTGTGGTGGGATGACAGGGAAGTACATCACTTGGTAGGTCAAGGATTATAGGACGTCTCAATTGATGAATTCTCTAGATTATTTCTAGCCAAGTATTTGCCAGTATCGCAGCGGATTGCGATGGAGAACAAGTTTCAACGTCTAGTGCAGGGTGAGACAGGTATTGATACGTACCTGCATGAGTTTACCAGACTAGGGCGATGTGCGGGGTCTACCTTCGCGTAGGAAGCACGAAAGACGAATCGATTTTATGAGGGACTGTGGGATGAGTTAAGGTTGGTACTCCCGAGTTCAGTAAACAAAGGCTTCCAAGCGTTGGTCGATACGGCCAGTGCACTGGAAAAAGATTTTAAGCGGGTTCAAGAGAAGAAGAGACTGGCATTGGAGAAGCCAGAATTTAAAGTGCCATAGTCGGAGTAATGAGAGTTTAGAAGACGAGATAAGAAAAGGTTCAGGCCTACTGAATCGACTCCGTCGTCTGTTTCTTCAGGGACAACTTATGGGCAGGGACGTGTTGATACACGTATATGTTATAATTGCGGGAAGAAAGGATACATAACTAAATTTTGTTGGAATGCCCCTTCAGGGAGTGACAAGAAGACATGTGCGTCTTATGAAGAAAAGGGTAAATCAGTGGCCGAGTCATCTGCATCCCGAACGCAACCTCGACTGCATAATTTGGAAGTGTAAGAGCCGCAAAGCTCAATCGGTGAAATACAACCTCGAGTGTTTAATTTGACACCTCGAGTGTTTACTCAAGCGGCTGAGCGAAAGGAACCATAGAAAAGTGACTCGTATCACTTGATGATGTGCATACTGGTGTATCTAAGACATGAATACGGAGATGGTTGTACCTATAGATGTTATATGTCATGTACATATTGATGCACATTTAGTGTTATATCATGGTGGCTATATATATAATGTTGTTTTTGAATATAGAGCACTTGATGAATTTTGTGGATGAATGCGCACATGAGGGTTATGTATGTGTGTATGTATTGTGTGTTGTTTGGTTTATACGATGTCGTGGGGCGAGACAAGCGGTGACCCGGCTCGTTTGATTTGAGTGATCGATTGCTGAGAATGTAACAAAGAGAGTTTCAGTGAAGGGCTGTAGGTGAGCCAAATTTCGGAGACGAAATTTTTTTGAAGGAGGGGAGGATTGTAACACCCCAAGGCCCACTTTGAGTTCAGGTTTGGGTGACACGGCCTGGGACACAAGCGTGTCCCAGGGCATGTCCTGCTCGGGTTGAGCTGTTGGTGGTGTGGTCGACGAATTTTGGTCGACGATTGTCGAGTGTAGGGTACACGGACTGTGACACGGGCGTGTCACAGGGCGTGTCCCTTGCGGGTTTCAGGAGGGACAACGTGTACTGGTGGACACAGGTGTGTCCTGGTGCACACGGCCTAGGACACGGGCGTGTCCCATGGCCGTGTCCCGCTCGGGTGAAGTGGAGATTGTGCTGTGTGAAGTACATGGCTACTGGACACGGGCGTGTCGGGCATGACACGGGCATGTACGGGCGTGTCACACGGCCGTGTACTGGTTGGATTTTAGTCGGTTGCCTACCGCTTAAGTGACACGGCCTGTGACACGGGGGTGTCACAGGGCGTGTCAGGCTGTGTTCAGCCTATTTTTGGGCAAATCAGAGCCGTTCGTTCTCTATCCTGGAGCCAAGTGTCCAAGCAGCTTCCCTATGGATATAAGGCTGAGAGTGAGGAGTTATTCCCTCATTTTCATTCTTCTTCTTCTCACTTTCCAAAAGAGAGAAAGAGAGAGGGAGAGCTAGAGAAGGAAAGGAGAAAGGAGAAACCAGCTACTGGAGGAGCTGTGGAGTGCGGGGCTATGATCCGAGAGCTGATTCGTTAAGGCAAAGCCGAGGCGATGACTTCCATCTGGCTACTTCATGGCGCCGAAACGATCTTCAAGGGTAACAATCTCCTTCTTGGACATCGAAGTCCTTTCTTTATGCATGTGCATGGGATCCTCCGCCAAGAGGTGGATATCACAAGCGATTCCTTGGTTGAGTCTGCATCTAGAGCCGGAAGTGTTGAGTACGACATATGCATACTGTGTGAAGCCCATCTGGACGGGTAGTCTGGATTGGTGATGATTATGGGTAAACCGGAGAAGACTCAGTGGATTTGATGATATGAAAGATGTATGCATTGTTGGATGGATGTATGAATGTATGGATGTGCTTATGATTGTATGAAGGGTTTGAGTAAGCTCCTGGTTGTGGTGAGAGATCAATTGGTGGCAACGCTTGGGGAGCCGAGTTAAAACCGGCTTGCTGCACCACAGGGGTGGGTTAATCGAAAATAGGTGAGGGTTCGATTGGTGGTAATGCCTGGGGAGAATCGATAAACCCGACTTGCTACACCACTTGGGTGGGTCGATCTGCTCTGGTTGTTTGTGGATGTTGTGAGGTAGTACCTCTGAGTGGTATAGACGGTATGTCGCTAGCCTGCGGTATTGGTGGACTAGGATGGAACTGGCCAACCAACAAGTGAAGAACCTCTGATCGACGGTGTACGACTGGGATACCCGGTACATCAATAAGGTGCCCTGAGTGCACGGAGTGACTGGTGGATACCGACATTTGTGATATGGTTGTGATTGGTAGATTGATAGAGATTGTTATGGCAATGCATACACGGAAGGAACCACTGCCCCAGGTAAGGGGTATGGTCATCATAATTAGTCAGCTAATGTTGAGCGTTACTTTGTTTACCGCTCTTGGGTGGATGGCTAATTGCAGGTGCTGATACTTGAATTGGTTTGAGCGGAATGTAGGCTTGCTGATAAAGGCCCTTGAAGGCCGTGCGAAGCGTGGTTGGATTTCATGTGTGGCCGGCCTGCGTGCCGATGTATGAAATTGTACATTTGTAAAGAGAAACTTGTAAGGCCATAAGGCCATGAGTGTGCGTGTTGTATACATTCCTGATTTGATATATAAATATGGAGTTTGTATATTAGTGGACATTCGCTGTGTTGAGTTCATACAACATAAAATGCTGCGCTAGAATGTTTTGAGTTAGGGCACAAATAGATTTTGATTTCCACACGTAATTCTGCCATTTGTCTGTGAAATATGGCATGGGGCCCCGGCCGGACCCACCGTTATATTCCATGGGACGAGTGTGGGCATTATATCTTAATAGTGCTGAGAATATTAATTTGGCATCAGGTTATCTTGTTGACCACCTGGAGAATTCAACATGGTATCAATACCAGGTTGTTGAATTTTAACATGGTATCAGAGTTGGATTGGAGTCGATAAGCAGCGTTCAAATGAAGTGGTTGTTGCTCTTGTGAAGACGGAACACATTGTATAACCATGATAGTGGAAGATGCAAGTTGTCTTGGAATTGATCTCCTTACAGAGATGAACTTTGTTAGCTGGAAGTCTTATATAGAGAGCTTTTTTCTTGGCGGGGACCTTTGAGAGGTTGTATGCAGAGCAGAAAGACAAGAGGCTACTACCGACAATGCTGAAGAGATGAGAGCTTGGAAGGAGACAAATGCGAAAGCAAAGTCTATTCTCAAGTAGGTGATTTCATCGGAGCTCTTGGACAACATCAGTGGATGTCGGTCAGCTGCGGAGGTTTGGACTTCCCTTGATGGGTTGTTCAAGAAGGAGGTGAAGGTTGCTGCAGAGGATGGTCCTTTTAGTTTATATCAGCAAAAGAGGAGTGTTTCTCCTAGGCGTGATGAGAAGAGGAAGGAAGTACCAAGGTGCCATAAATGCAAGCAGCATGGTCAGCTCAGGATAGAGTGCAAGGTTGTCTTGCTCTCGGCGAACATAGCTCATGTTGGAAGTAAGGAGAAGAACTTAGGTTGGTCATCAACAAGTTCTAGTGCTGATCAGATGAAGGCCAGTGATAGTGCAGCTATCTGGCATGAAAGTCTAGGGTATGTAGGGATGGACAAGCTGAAAGCAATGACAGTAAGAAGACTCGTAAGAGGATTGCCTAGATTGTCATCCTATGACGATGGTCAGGGGTATGCAGGATGTCAGCAGGGTGAAGCTTATCACTTTATGGTTGATAAGGCACAATCCAGATGTAAAGCACCTTTGGAGATTGTCCATTGTGCTCTGGTTGGACCGACCGTCACCACCAGTCTTGGAGGCAGCAGGTACATGCTGATATTGGTTGATGACTATTCAAGGTATACTTGGGTATACTTCATGAAGGAGAAGTCGAACATGATGCGCTTGTTTGTGGAGTTCAAGAAGCTTATGGAAGGCTAACTTGGCCTGCAAATCAAGAAGTTGAGGACAAGCATCGGTGGTGAGTTTGGCTCAACCGAGTTCTCAAACTTTTGCAGGAAGCATGGGATCAGGAAGGAGCTTTCTTGTGGACATACTTCACAGCAAGGTAGTATTGCAGTTCGGATGATCCGTTGGTTAACGGATACCTGCAAGTGTTGTCTTCGGAGCAAAGGCATTCCTAAGGCCCTTTTGGCAGAAGGAATGGCCTGTGCTGCTCATGTCATCAATATGATGCCTCTTAGTCCGATCTATGTGAAGACTCCTTATGAGCTGATGTTCGGGGTGAAGCCTAGTTTGAAGCACCTATGGGTATTTGGATCTACATGCTACGTACACACTCCGGATGCTCTCAAGACGAAGCTAGTCTTTGTTGGGTATGATGAGCAGAGGAGAAGATGGAGGTGTATGGATCCTGCGACAAAGAGGCTCATCGTGTCAAGAGACGTTGTCTTCGATGAGTTGACGCCGCATTGAGATAGCTCTTATGTGGAGCTAGAGATGAGCAGGTCAGATGGTGGGCTGAAGGAGGCTGCTGCTGAGGAGGTGGAGCTGCCTAAGTCACCAGGAGATCCAGGTTGTTCTAGCTCCGGGGCAAAGGCATCAGGGTCAGGAAGTAGGGGGAGCGATGCTCCAAGTACTTCTGGCTCGAAGGCGGAGGCTTCCGGTTCAGGAAGCAGGGAGAGCAATGTTCCATGTAGTTCTTGTTCAAGAGGGGAGTCTTCTGGTTCAGGTAGCAGGGGGAGAGTTGCTCCAGGTGCTCTTGGTTCCAGTAAGGAGGCGTCTTGTTCAGGAAGCAAGGGGAGCATTGTTCCGGGTTTTCCCAGGAACGGAGCTGGTTCAGGAGCATCAGAGGTAGTTAGTTATGATCCGGTTCTTCGGAGATCGAAGAGGATCAGTAAGCCACCAGCTCGATATAGTGAAGGGAACACGGCGGGCTTGGTCCCGTGTTTATTTTCTAGCCCTCAGGTCGAGCAAGTACCTTTTGGCTGTGATGACCCCACTAGAATCAAGGAGTTGATTGACACCAAGGCTGAAGAGGTGACTACTTTCAGTGGTAACAAGTTTGTTGGTGATACTCCTTTGATGAATAAGTGGAGGTTGAAGCTGATGAAGAAGGTAGAGGTAAGCATGGATCCTTTTAGGAGATTCTGGAGGACTCCCTCATGGTCCATGATATGCGGGGCGAGGACTATGTCTTGGATATTTCTTCGAAGATGCTATCAGAGGGATCATGTGCAAGGTTACGAGAGCTGCTGGAGTTATTCACCACTTCTCACTTCAAGGGGGAGTGTTGAAATTTGTGAAGTCAAAGTGGGTGAATGGAGCACTTGGACCTATCCGCGTGGACTACGCAGACAGGGTTGGCAGACAGCTAGGTCGGCAGGGATGTTGCAGACGGTTTGCACTATAGCGGTCTAGGCGGTCTGTACGCGCGGACTACGGGGACAACATCGGCGGTTAGCCAGGCCGGATTGTGCTCAGCAGGCAGCTGGATCTCAGGAAGTAACCGGGCGGATAGAAACTCTATCCGGGGAGTCCAGCAAGAAGTGGACTGAAGAACTGGAGCTCGGCAGACCGGTTTGGCAGAAGCCTTGGTCTTGCCCTGGTGAAGCGGTAAGTAGAAGCTGCGGAGATCGCCAGTCAGTGCGGACAGGTGTTGGAGGTCGCCGGGTTTGACAGTCTGGATCCAGCGTCCGCTAGTAAGTGCGGACTGGCCCGTGTGGCCAGTGGTGTGGACTTGGTTGGTTCTGAACCAAGTCCATGTTTGGCTCAGTCCGGGGAGATCGCGTAGTGGAGTGCGGACTGCTTCTCAGTCCGCCAAACTCGGCAGAAGTGTTGTGTGCCTTGGTTGCGAGTTTGGGAGAAGCGGACTTGAGATTGTGCCCGCAACTGTGTGCGTTTTAGAGCTGGAGTCCGCTGAGTCCGACAGCTGCCTTGCTGACATGGCTGTGGACTTGGGATATGCGGACTGGAGTAGTCTGCGGTATATGCAGACTGGAAGTGTCTGCCGTGTAAGCAGACTGGAGCTGGAGTTCGCTGAGTCCGGAAGGTGCCTTGGTGACAAGGCAGTGGACTCACGACATGCATACTAGAGTTATCTGCAGGGATATGCAGACTAGAGCTGTCCGCAGTATGTGCGGATTGGATCGGCGTGTCCGCTGAGTCCGGTTGTTGCCTTGGTGGTAAAGCCGTGGGCTCGGGATGAGCGGACTGAAGCGGCGTGTCCGCTGAGTCCGGCAGGTGCCTTGTTGGCGAGGCTGTTGGCTCGGGAAAAGTGGGCTGGAGCTATGTCCGCGGATTGGCGGACAATGTTGCTACAGAGTCCGGCTGTGATGCTTGGCTTGGCCTTTGGCGACAAGGCGGACTGACAATTGTGTCCGACCTTGGAGAAGCTTTGGCGGACTCGCTATCTTGCACAGGCGCGGCGGACTGGAATGTATCCGCAGACTGCCGAGATGTCTTGTTGTGGGATGTGGCGGTAATCCTATCGGCTAGGGCGGTGATCACACTCATCATCGTGCCTATAAATAGAACCCATGTCACATTAGGAATAGTAACCTCAGTAGAGAGCCGAAGTAAGTGAACAGTAACTTGAGCCCGCAAAGTTGCTGCGGACTGCCTTTTGGTGTCTGCGCGGTTTGGTTGAGTTGACCGGGTTGTGCTGTGCAGGTTGTGCAGATAGCTCTGGAAAGCCAGGACTTGGCTCTGATTGCGGTCAGGGATAGTGCGGACTTTGCGGTTAAGTAACAGGCGGTAAACAGCAGGTCGCGGACAGCGACCAGACGGTCTTCTCTTTGGCCACTGAGTTTGGGATTCAATAAGTCGTATGTTTCAGGTGGACTGTTCTATTCGGCATTGCAGCTTGTGCGGTCTGGCGGCTAGACGACCTCGCGGTCAGGCGGCTTGCAGACTGGCGGTTAGAGCGAGCATTGGAATAAGGGGTAGTCCGCGCGGCTTGGGTTGTGGTCTGGCGACCTGGCGGACTGAGCGGACTCCACAACAGTAGACCGGCGGCTTGGTGGTTGAGTCCACGCTACTTGTTTTTCTTGTCTTGTATTTGTAGTTCTCTGCTTTTCCTTGGGTGATTGATTGGTGAAGCATGTCTCGCCATGCATGCCTCGCTGTGTAAAGAAGTTTGCTGTGAATCAATAAAGACTCTTTTGCTGCATGTGTTTTCTGGTTGACTGGCTTTAGTTGAGATAACCCCTGCTCACTCCAAGTTCCGGAAAAATTTCCGTGTGATCAAGGTGTGATCTTGATAGTGCTGAGAATATTAATTTGGCATCATGCTATCTTGTTGACCACCTGGAGAATTCAACATTGTATCAATAATGTCAGGTTGTTGAATTTTAACAGTAGCGAGAGAGATATAGGCTCATAAATAATTTCATGACCCAAATCGCCATTAGTGCTTCAGGGGGGTGGGGGGTGGAGAAAGGAGGACTGGGGGCACCGAGGCCGGGGCGCTCCCCCAGGCCCATCTAGCTGTGGAGAGCAGTCGACACGATAGGAGGAGGTGGAAGCCACATCCCCACCTGTGACCCCGCGCTATCCCTCAGTAGCCCGGGCTGGATTAGGCCGGCCTGGCCCGGGCCTGAGCCTACTGTCCATAACACCTTCCGACGTTAATTTGAGGAGTCAAAAGAACTAGAAATCACACCAAACTTGTTCCGTTGGAATCGTCTCTGCGAGCCGCCGACCATCATGACCAGGTTGCTCTGGACTCATGGTTACCAATAAATAATTATTTACGAACAATCATTCTTAATTATGATCAAAGTGACACTTACCTCGTCCTGGAAGTCAAAAGTCACCTCCTGACTGAGTAGTTAGCCCGTTGCTTTCAGTAATTTAATATAAAAACCAACAAAAGGAGCCAAACCTCACTTTAACTCCATTGATACACGAATATTCTTAGAGCTCTGTACACACTATAATGGAGTTGGATATATGGATCCTGTCGTCATTGTGCGCTATTTTTTGTCATAATCTCACTAATGCCTAAGTACATCAAGTCTTTTCTTACAGTTTCATTTCAAGTCTTTATTGGTCTACCTCTCTCTCGTTTAAAATGCCTAGTGACTATACTCTCACAACGCCTAACAAGTGTCTCTAATGATCTCCTTTGTACGTGTCTAAACCGTCTTTACTTTTTAAAAAATTTTGTGCGCTCGACACACAGAAGAAAGGTGTGCGGGTTGCTTGCTCGGGGTTCGTGCCCGTCGTCCGATCAATACAAATTTTGCCTATCTTTTATATTTTTTTCTCTGTTTTTTTTTGTTGCCGGTAGGATCCCAAATCCGGCAGCCAACTTTTTACTCACACAAACCTATGTGCATGCGCACATCTAAATATCTCTCACACCAAGTATATTTTCCCCATATATATTGTTGCGGGCAACTCGATGCTCCAGCAAATTGGTGTAGATTGCACCGTCCTAGCCCGAGAGCGGTCGAGCGAGCAAACAATCAATAAAAAAGGTGACGGATGACAATAGACTTTTTTTTAGCGCGAAAGATGTCAAGAAGAAGTGAAAAACTGCGGCCGGGGCTGTGCCGACCAAACTTAACTATTTGCTGGTATTGTACAATGCTATGAAGAGAAGGCGAGGGCGACATGCCGCTCCTCATTACAATCGCTGGAGGAGAGAAAGATGTGATCGAAGAGTGACAGACAGGTCACCACTTACGAAGCTATATTTTTTGCTTGTTGCAGTGGAGAGAGCACTGTGCTCTAAATGCTCTGAGTTCTTCTGTTGGTGTTCAAAAGTGGAAGGGGCGCGGTCCGCGAGTGTCAGCAACTGCAGCTTGTCTCTTGCAGCTCGTAGAGGAATTTTGGGCAGCGGACTTGTTATCAATTGTAGGGCTTCCTGCTGAGTTAAGGACGTTGTGAGCGTTCAACGTGCTGCGCGCGAAATGCTTGCTATGGTGTGCGCAAAATGTCTTTTGCTCGCGGTGGAGTGTGGAGGAATGCTCGAAGGAAGATGAAGGCCTTCGAAGGATATTCAAAGCACTCAAATATCTTCAAAAGCGAAGAAGAATCCAGAAGAAACTCTTACACACGTAGAAGATGAAGCAGGGGGAGAAGGGGATGGAATGAAAGAGTCCCCTGGGGTCCGCGGTTATGGTAGTTACAGTGGTTATAGGTTGCGAAAGTGGTTATGGTGGTTACGCGATTATCCGCAAATCATAACTACTTCATGTGCCTTTTGTTGGTCACTTTTTTATATTTATGTCATGTATTTTTCAGGGATTTTCTATGAGCACACTGATTATTATTTTGTCTATGTGCACCCCATATAATGGAGGTTACAATAGGTGGTTGCGCATAGATTGGAGACCACAAGATGGTGATCCAACAGAGGAGAAGGGTGAGCCGGTGGTGGTGGTCGGCGCTGAGATCGATGACAGCGAGAGGCGGGTCGTGAAGGAGGGAGCGATGGCTAGCCGGGAGGCGGGCCGTGGGCCCACATAGCCACGAGTGTGCGATCGCGAGGCACGACGGAGAACAGTCGGGAGGCTGGACGCGGACCCTCATGGCACTATGTGCACGACTGTGAGATGAGGCTGTGGCCCACCAGGAGTCCGGTCACACCCCTTGCACCGCGATCGTGAGGTAGCGAGGAGCAACGACGGCTGGCCGGGAGGCCGGCTGCGCCTCCTCGCGCCCGCATACATGCTGCAGCAAGATGCGGCGGAGACCAACCGGGGAACCGGCTGCGGGCCTTTGCGGTCGCGCACGCGCGACTGTGAGGAGCGGCGGTGGACAGTCGGGAGGATGACCACGACCCCTCATGACCTCTTGCATGCAACCATGACCGGGGAAATCCGACGCTTGCGGAATAAAGAAGTCAAGCTCGTGAAAGTACGTTGAGACAATTGTGGGCGAGACAAATTTTCTTGGGAGCACGAACAAGCGATGTGGGAAGACTTCGCAAGATAGTTTGCGTAAGGTATGTTTTATGTTTTATAGCACTTAAATTTCGAGGACAAAATTCTTTTAAATGAGGAGGAGTTGTAACACCCCAAAAATGTGTGCCTAGAGTCCGAGGGTAGGCGTCGTGTATGATGTCAAGTTCACTCGACACCCGAGGCTTGACCTCGAGTAGCGTCGAGATCAGTTGACGCCTGAGGCTTGACGTCGAGTGACATTGAGATCACTCGACTCCTGAAGCTTATCGTTGAGTAGAGTCGAGCTCACTCGATGCTCTGAACCAAAGCGGGTTTCTTTTTAGGTATCACGAGCTGATTTCGTAAATAGACATTTCTGGGTGTCTGATCTTCCTAGAATTTGATCCAATGGCCCAGATCTTTAGTCGTGAGCTCTATTTAGGGCATAGGGGATTCTATCCTCTTTTTGCCAAAGTCAATCGGGACTTCGACGCCTTGTGATCGGAAAGGCGCGAAGGAAGAAGATGACCTAGTTTCCATCATTGTTGGTGCTTCAGAGCTCCGATTCACGATCCGAGACCGGCATCGCCGAGAGGGCTTGACGACACACACTTCCATTTGTTCAAATCAAGATCTCCATGAATAGGAGGAGATTATGCAAGGTAACGACATCTCTCCTCTTGATTTTAGGATGCGTGTATGACATCTTTTCTTTATGCCATTTTCTTTCTTGCAAATTGCCACCAGATATTTCGTGTGAGAGGGATCTGGGTCGACTTGGTTCAAAAAGAGCAACCAGATCGATTGAGTCCGTCCACGACATGTTTTGCATTAGAAATCCACCCCGTTAATAGATTAGGTATTGTGGGTGAAGCCGTTATCGTGACCGGTGGTCCGATTCGGTGATGTTGCCTGACGCGCATTTTAAGGATTTTTGCTAGAAATTTGATTGCGGCGAATACGCCGTTGTGATGCCTCTTATTTTAATATGAGAATGAACATGGGCTTGGGAGGGGAAACATAAGTGATGGATTGTGATGTCCTTTTGTATGTGAAGGTGTGGCTTGGTCTTTGTGGTCAGCTGGATTATCCTGTGATATTGTAATTCACGTGTGGAGGGTGTCCCAACAAGATAAGTCCCCTCATGTGGAAACTGACGAGAATGTCTATGCATTTGGACAAGCCTGATGGTGTTGTAATCCATGTGCGGGTGGGTTCTAAGCAAGAGTTCTTAGCATCAACTGTGTGTACTTGGTGAATTTGGCAAGAACGAAGGAGTTGATGGACAAGCTCGATGGTGTTCTGATCCATGTGCGGGCGGGATCTTAACAAGAGTTCTCGGCCTTGGTCTTGTATGCCTTTGGGGAAATGTGAGTGCCTATGTGATTGATATGACATGATTATGTGTGATGATATGTTAGACACTGTTGAGAATATTGCCCTCAATGTTCCCTAGATTTGATTTGAAGAGGCATCACCATCAACACTAAGAGCATAGTTGTATTTGATGTTGTTCAAGCTCATCATGTATAGGATGTTCCTTGGAACAAGTTTAGACAGGTTGTCTAAGTGGTTGTGATAGGTGATCATAAGGTAGAAAGGTGGATAGACAGAAATCTGTCTAAGTCCACAGATGTTGAGTGAAGCCAGTTCACTCAACACCAGATGCCAAAAAATGCTGAGTAAGGTGTGGACAGTCAAAGCCCTGTAGTTTACAAAGCAGCTTTGTGGCTAAGTCCATATGCGTTGAGTGAAGGCAGTTCACTCAATGCTATATAACAAGAGACGTCGAGTAAAGCTGATTCTGTCAAAGCCTCAGTATTAACAAGTAAAAAAAAATCGAGTAAGTCCAGAATCGTTGAGTGGGGACAACTCACTCAATGCCTGAAGAGAAGCGTTGAGTCAAGCTCAAGCATTTAAAGATTTTGTCAAAGAATTCTGGCTAAGTCCAGAAGCATTGAGTGAGAACAGCTCACTCAACGCCCAAAGAAGAAGGCGTCGACAGATCAATGATCAGTCAAAGCGTAAGAAAACATAGACAAAAAAATTTGTCTAAGTCCAGGTGCATTGAGTGAGAGCAGCTTACTCAACACAAGCTAATCAAGAAGTTACGGTTAAGTTCAGAAGCATTGAGTGAAGTCAGTTCACTCAACTCCTCAAAAAGGCATGATAAGGCAAAATCGTTGAGTGATGAAGCCTCACTCAATGCATTCATAAAGAAAGATGAGACTAAGTACATAAGCATTGAGTGAAGCTAGTTCACTCAACACCTCAGTAAGAAGGCAGGAGTTCAGAGAAGCAGCTAAGTCCAGGGTCATTGAGTGATGAAGGTTCACTCAACACACTTAACGCCTAGCAGTGTAGAAGAAAATGGCCAAGTCCAAAAGCATTGAGTGAAGGCTATTCACTCAACTCACTCAACGCATAGCAGGGCAGAATTTGGCTAAGTCAAGTTGGCGTGGAAGTGATGAAGGTTCACTCAATGCACTCAATGTCTAATCATCAAAAGGATTGTCTAAGGACAAAAGTGTTGAGTGAAGACTATTCACTCAACGCACTCAACGCCTGGAAGTACAGTTATTCTAACTAAGGGTTTTTGCGCTGAGTAAAGGCCATTCATTCAATGTCTGGGATGAAACTGAGAATTTAGCTAAGTCTACAGATGCTGACGTCAACATGAGTCAACAAAATTTCAAATTGTTGCAGGAAAGCTATAGTAGTTGACAAACAGCGCCGCAGGTCTACAATATTACTTTTGCAGATAAAGATAAGTTACAGCCAACAACTTCAGTGGGGCCCATAGGTAAAATAGTCGTTGGATGACGAAATATAAAAGGGATAAGTTCAGCGGATGCAAAGATAACTTTTAGGGTTTATCATTTTCTCAAAGAGGAAGAAGTTCATTATCTTCTACCTCGCCATTATTGTCGAGCTTGAAGCTGAAGTTCAAACCTGCTGGACTAAAAGTTCTTCCAGTTAGCCGTAGCTATCTTCATCTACTACAACATGTTCAGAAGTGATTTCTGAGAAAGAAGAAAAAGCAGAGTTCTAATTTCTGCAGTCAAGGTTATTGGATTGAAGAGTATAAAGAACAGTCAAATCATTGTCTTCATCAGCAAGTTCAGAGACTTTGTTTCTGAGTTTCTTCCAGCACAAACAACAGTTTTTTGAAGATAAATTTCTTGTTGCTGAGAAGAGGTTAGGACTGTGTTAACTCAGCTCAGGAAGCAATAAGGTCAGAGAACTATCTCTCTGGAGTGAAAGATAGGACTGAGATTCACTCTCAGTTCAGTAAGAAGCAGTTCACTGCAAGTTACTTCTCAGCACAAGCCAAGTCAACTTGAAGATCAACAATCTTGTTGTTGTGAGAAGATAGGACTAAGCTGTCTTAGTTCAGGAAAAAGAAGGCTCATAGAACTATCTCTCTGGAGTCAAAGATAGGACTTAGATTCACACTCAGTTCAAAAAGAAGCAGTTCACTGCAAGATACTTCCAGCATAAGCAACAGGTTCTTGAAGATCATTTTTCTTATTGCTGAGAAGAAGTTAAGGCTAAGTATTTCTCAGTCTAGAAAGGCAGACTCATAGAACTTTTATCTGGAGTCAAATTAACACAAACAAATTCTATTCTCCCTATAGGATCCAGTCTTGGATCTGAGTTAAAGGGCTTTTGTGCTTGAGATTGTAGGATCCTTATTGTGTATATGAGGTAGGGCCTTTGTGTCTGAGTTGTAAGCCTATATTATAAAGACTGAGGTAGGATCCTTGTGTGGATCTGAGTGTAGGGTCGTTTGCCTGAGGTAGGATATGTTTCAGATCTGAGGTACGAGAGTCATTCTCTCTGAGGTAGGGCCTTTGTGCCTGAGTTGTAGGATCCTCATATGGATCTGAGGTAGGGCCTCTATGCCTGAGCTGTATGAGATTCATTCTCTCTGAGGTAGGGCTATGCTCCTAGCCTGAGTGTAGGACTTGTTCTCAAGTTTGGGGTTGGTGATCTTTGTATCACTGAGCTGAAGGAGCAAGCTTGCTCTGATGTAGGGCTTTGTGCCTGAGGTAAGTCTTGAAGGAGAGTGAAAGATCCTGCGAGATATGTATAGTAAGCTCTTTGGAGCCGAGATTTGGAGAAGTTCCTTGTATAACAAGTTGATACAAAGGTGGGAGGGACATTGGACATACCCATAATCTGGGGAACCACTATAAATCTTGTGTGTGCTGTGTGATTTTCTTGAAAACAAGCTAACTCACAACATACTAAGTTAAAGACAGTCACAAAAGACTAGAAAACCTATTCACCCCCCTCTAGGTGTTTGGCTATCCTTGAAACTAAAGACTTTCAGACTCATATACGCTATAGAGTGTATTGGGTGAATCCTGGGTTTGCATACATGATACATTGTAGGTCCTTTTTATTTATATGCTCAACATAGAAATGTGTTTGATGTTTGATGCACCAAATCCTATTGTTTCTGTGTTAGTTTATATTTTATTACATATGCATATGAAGTGCTGACCTATATGGTGATGAAGTGCCCCGGGGTTCACTAGGGATGACAAAAGGAGGGGTGTTGGTTACACAGTTGAGGTCAGCCTTTGTTGACCCACGTTATAATAAATTTTTAGAGGGCATGGATCGTAAGCTGGAACCAGCTCGCTGGCCAAAAAGTCCTAAGCCTCATGAAGTGTTCCACCTCCTATTTTGGTAGTTTGTAATATTTCCTTTACTTTGTTTCCGGCTTGCATGCCGATGTAGCATAGGACTAATGTACTCTTGATTGGATTAATGTTGATGATGATTTGAGATTTAGGATGATGTAAGGCCTTAGGCCATATTGGAATGACATGTACTCATAGACAACTTTTAGTCCATGTTGAAATATTTCCGCTGTTTTATATTCTTAATTTTTAGATGGAAAGTTTTTTATATCACTTTATAATACTAAAGCTGTAATTTATATTTATTATGGGACCCAGCAAGACCCATATTATATAGTCATTGTAAGAGTGGTGTTATAATTTGGTATCAGAAGGAGGTTTGTGTGCAATTTGAGGTTTAGTGATTGATTTAGTGTAATTGGATTGCATAAAGAAGTTGTCCACATATGATTGTTACAGGACCATAAGTGTCCGTATGTCCAAACTTTACGAATGGAACTTGATTCATTGTTTACCTTGCTTTTGTTAAGGGTGGAAGCGACAATGCAGGGATGTCGAGGCCGCAAGTGGAGCCTACAACGAGCAGTGTTATAGCTCCGGGTCCTATGGGCATAGGTGTATCCCCGATCAATTTCTGTCTTATGCTAACAGAGGAAATGGTAGTGGCCCAGGATGTGGAGACATAACAAGTTATGACCCATGTTGCTTAGGTAATGACTCTCGTTACCACGGATATGACACCTGTCATACCGGGCGGAGGGGCCAGACAGGCAGAGTCATTAGCTGAAAGAGCTGTTGTTGGGCAGGGAGAACGCCAGATAAAATATTTTCTGAGTTTCCATCATCTAACATTCAAGGGAGTCGGCACACCGACTGATGCCAATGACTGGTTGACAAGGATTCAAGAACTCTTGAGAGTGGCAAAGACAACAAAGGATAAGAAGTCCCAATTTGTAGCATTCATGTTAGAAGATGACACAAAGATATGGTGGATGAGCCATAACGGTCGTCAGTTTTCGGGACACGCCCCGTCTATAGATGAGTTTGCAAGTGCCTTCTTAAATAGGTATATTCCATCGTCAACAATGTTAGCTCTTCAGAGGTAGTTTCTGTACTTGGTACATCAAGATAGGACCACGGATGAGTACGTGCAGGAGTTTAATCATCTGGGTTATTATGCAGGAACGATCATGACTGATAATAAGGAGAAGGACAACATCTTCAATCATGAGTTGCGAGAGAACTTGAGGCAACCACTCATAGCTCTAAAGAATGATGGTCTAAGTAAGTTGGTTGAAGTCGCTAGAACCCGGGAGAGTGATATGGAGCGGACTGTAACGCCCCACTCATCACATGGCATATAACGGTGGGTCCGGCCGGTGTCCCACGCCATATGTCACATACAAGTGGCAGAATTACTTGTGGAAATCAAAATCTACTCGCATCCTATCTCAAAACATTCTAGCGTAGCATTTTACGTTAACATGAACTCAACTCAGAGCATGTCCACTACTATATAAACTTCACATTTATATATCAGAACCAGGAATGTATACGACTCACACACACTGGCCTTAAGGCCTTACAGATTTCTCTTTGCACAAATACATTTTCGTACATCGGCACGCAGGCCGGCCACACATGAAATCCAACCACATTTTTTCACACGGCCTTCAAGGGCCTTTAGCACCAATCCTTCCATTCCGCACATTGCCATTCCAGCAGCAACACCTGCAATTCACCATCCAATCCAAACAGAAAACAAAATAACGGTCAACATTAACTGACCACTTATAACGACCCCACCCCTTACCTGGGGCAGTGGTTCCTTCCCTGTATGCATAGCCATCATCATTTCTATCAATCTATCAATCACAGTCCATATCACAAACGCCGGTCTCCACCGGACGCTCCGTGCACTCAGGGCACCTTCTAGGTGTACCAGATATACTATTCGTACACCGTCGATTGAGGCTCTTCACTTGTTGGTTGGGCGGTTCAATCCTAGTCCACCAATATCACTATTGGCGACATCCTGTCCATACCACTCAGAGGTACTACCTTGCAGCATTCACAAACAACCAGAGCAGATCGACCCACACCATGTGGTGTGGCAGCCAGGTATATCAAGGGTCCCCTGGCATTGCCACCCATCGACCCCTCACCTATATCCGATCGACCCACACTATGTGGTGCAGCAAGTTGGGTCCACCTCACTTCCTCCCAAACATTGCCACCCATCGTTCCTCACTAATCCAGATCAACCCACCCCATGTGGGGTAAAATGACAGGTTCATTCCATGATTCCCCCAGCCATGCTACCCATTGATCTCTCAACATAACCAGGAGCTTAACCAAAGCCTCCATACAACCATAACCAATATTCATTCATCCATACACAATCATGCAATCAAAGCATAAACCTTTCACAACATCAAATCCACGGAGTCTCCTCTGGTTTACCCATGATCATCACTAATCCAGACTACCCGTCCAGATGAGCTTCACACAGCATGCCTATGCCGTACTCACACTTCCGGCTCTATATGCAAACTAAACCAAGGAATCACTTCTGCGATCCACCTCTTGGTGGAGGATTCCATGCACATGCATAAAGGAAGTACTTCGATGTCCAAGAAGGAGATCATTACCCTTGAAGATCGCTTCGGAGCCATGAATCTGCCAAATGGAAATCACCATCTCAGCGTTGCCTCCACGAATCCAAACTCGGATCTTCAATCCACACTCCACAGCTCCTCCAACAACGGATTTCCTCCTTCCTCCTTTCCTTCCCTTGCCCTCTCTCCCTTTCTCTCTCTTGGAATGAGAAGATGAAGAAGGAGAATAAAATGAAGAGATAATCCTCATTTCTCGGCCATATTGAAAGTCCACTTAGTGTCAACTACCTTCACCTATGGGGGGGGGGGGGGGAATATGTGTCTTGCAGCATTTTTGCGGAATTAAAATCGTACCTGCACAAGAAAACAAAACAACACAGCACAGAAAGGACATAAGCAATTTATAGTGGTTCCCCGATTTGGGTACGTCCACTTTCCCCCTTCGACCTATCTCCCAACCAGGGACGACTCGGTCACTTCACCAACAGGATTGAAATCCAATCCTTGCACTAACAGAAGGAACCCTTCCACACGTAGGAGTCACCACTTCCACAATACGGGTTGCACCCAACCCTTACAACTAGGAACAAACGTTCCTTTACAACAAAATAGAAATTGGAGTGTATTAGAAATACAAACTACTTATGGAGAATAAGGTGTCCCTCTTCGTTCGACGACGTGTTCTTGAAGTCAACGAAGAGTCCACAACCCTAAATCTCACTTAGAGAGAATCTCTCCCGAAACCGGCGGCGGCAAGAAGGGCGGCGGCTTGGTTCTCGGGATCGGCGGCGATAACGGAGTGCTGCTGCTGTACTTTGGAGATTCAACTTTCGTAGCAAAGCTAGCAAGGTCTTCCAACGGTCACACTAGGATCGATCATCTCGATCGATTCGGAAGGGGAAGGTTTTCCCGATCTACAAATCAAGAGACGAAGGATCTCTGGTTAGACGCGTGAGACGCAGTGCTTGGCTGAGCTTCTGTCGACAGGAGATCTGGAAGAAACCTAGATCAACGACGTCGAACAACTGCACGAGCGACGACGACGGTGGCGGAGAAGGATTTCCGATCTAGGTCACGTCGGCGGCTCAGCTTCTTCGTGTATTCGTTTTTCTGTCTTCCTGCTTACTGTTCAAAAATACAGATGTATTTATACATTAGGTCTTCAAGATGACCGTTGTGGGCCCCACCAACAAGAAACCCCAAGCCCGGTTCAAAACAGCGCCAGCGGCTGAGTCCGGTCCAGCGGGTTCCAGAAAATCGCCTAAGGCAAAATCGGCGAGAATCGAAGGTGATTCTCGTCGATTCGGCGAGAATCAGCCAGTGATTCTCGACGATTTTGACTTAGCGACAGATTTGCACGCTCTGATTTAGCCGGATAGAGTCGGCGAGAATCAGCCAGTGATTCTCGATGATTCGGCGAGAATCAGCCAGTGATTCTTGATGATTCGGCGAGAATCACTAGTGATTCTCGCCGAATCGGCGAGAATCACTTAGTGATTCTCGTCGATTATTACTTGGACGATTTTTCGTCTTTCCACCCATGAGCTGCTCTTTGACCCATCCTTGCTCCTTGTCTGCTCTTGCATTATCACAGCCCTGTACTTGAAAATAAGTACACTCCAACAGAGAGAGTACACGTAGGCCAACGCACTGATCTGCTCAACGAGGGATTACGTCGCACAGACCCGTGTATATTGACCTACTGCACCCTGACATTGGTGTGTACTTAGCGTGGAATAACTGCAAGCACAACTTAAAAGATTTCATCAAATACATTGTCTATTTACCTTAGCTTGTTCAGGGGATTTTTCAAATCAGGTACGTTGTGGATACAATACCCAACAATCTCCCCCTATTTGAAGAAGCCTAAACCCTACAAGCTAAGGTGAATAGAGCGTATGGGAATGAAAATCATAAACTTAAAATTGAGTTGAGAGAGATATTCATTACCAATACCAATTTCTTGAGAGTTGACTTGGAGCCACCTTAGCCTTAGCCGAGAGGGTAATCTCCCCCTTTTCGGCTTCTGCAAATCTGGGTCTGTTGCATTTGACCCCTTGCTCCCCCTCAGTTCTTGCACCTGTGCTCACACTTGAGTTCCTGGCAGAGGCTCCCCCTAGATGCACGAGCCTGGAGCTTCTGTAGTCTTCATTCCTCATAGTTTAGCATCCCCAATTCAGTGTTCATCCAGTTTGTTTCTGAAGATCCACTTGGTGCCAATCACATTTTGCTTTTGTGGTCTGGGAACCAGCGTCGAAACGTTGCATCGTTCGAATTGATGCAGTTTATCTTGCATGGCCAAAATCCATGCCGCATCTTTGTTCGCCTCGTCGAACTTCTTTGGCTCAACCTGTGACAGGAAGTTAAGATGCAAAATCTCGTTAATAGTACCTCTTCGAGTTCTGACACTGTCACGAGGATCTCCGATGATCTGATCTCTAGGATGATCCCTCACGTGCCAGAGCTCTAGAAGTCTGGCGTGTGGAGCTTCGACGAATTCTTGGGCTTCTCCTTCTTCTAAGAGATTTGCTCCATTTTGATCTTCAACATTCCCAGTTGACGTTGAGGTGGAAACTTTGATGTACTTAGGAGTTTCATCTTTATCGGTCTCATCGAGACTCAGCTGTTCAAGTCGTGTACCTGCATCTTCAAGAATACCGCTGGAAGAATTGCTGTTAAGCAAGCTTCCTTCATCAAATACAACATTAATTGATTCTTCTACCACTAGGGTTTTCTTATTGAAGACCCTATATGTCCGACTGTGGGTACTATAGCCCATGAATATGCCTTCGAAGCATTTTTCACCAAATTTAGTACGCGGGTACTTCCCATTATTCAGTACATAACATCGGCAACCAAAGATCCTCAATTGGGACATGGTTGGTTTCCTGCCTTTCAGTAGTTCGTAGGGCGTCTTACGATGACTTTTGTTGATCAATGCCCGGTTTTGAACATGACAAGCCGTATTGACCGCCTCAGCCCAGAAGTATTCTGGGAGTGAAGCGTCATTCAACATTGTCGTGCAGGCTTCAATGAGTGCTCTATTTCTCCTCTCCGCGACTCTGTTTTGTTGAGGAGTGCGCGGGGAGGAAAACTCATGAAAGATAACAAGTTCTTCACAGAACTCTGTTATAGCACCAGACTCGAACTCTGTTCCATGGTCACTTCTGATTTTGACCACTGAGCTGTTAAGTTCATTCTGGATCTGCTTGACAAAGCTGGTGAAGATGTCAAACGTATCAGACTTGCGTTTTAAAAAGAACACCCAGGTAAAACGAGAGTGATCATCTACAATCACGAGCGTATAAGACTTCCATCCTAAGCTATGAACTTGCATTGGACCAAACAAGTCCATGTGCAGAAGATAAAGACATCTGGAGGAGTCTTTGTCTGAGATACCCTTAAAGGTAGCCCGAGTTTGTTTGCCCATCTGGCATGCAGGACAGGGACTATCTTTGATACACTTAATAATGGGAGCATCCCTCACTAAATCTTTGGAAAATAGCATATTAATTGTCTTGTAATTAATATGTGCCAATCTCTTGTGCTATTGTTCACAAAGAGATGCACTGCCTTTTGCTACTAGGCATATGGGGGTAGATAAATCTAAGCTAAGAAAATCTAAGCAGAAGATATTTCTGCTCCTAATGCCTGATAATACCGTCTCAGAAGAGGCACATGATATTATCAGGCATTTATCCTTGCAGAACTTAACGCCATAACCTTTATCACATAACTGACTTACACTGATCAGGTTATGGTTTAACCCTTCAACATAAGCCACGTCGGTGATAGAGATTATACCGTTGGAAATCATACCGTAACCTCTGGTGACTCCTCGATCTGACCCCCAAAGATGACCTTGGGTCCATTCTCGACTGGAGTGTAATCACGCAGTAGGCTTCTTGTCCCAGTTATATGCCGGGAGCATCCACTGTCCAAGTACCATATTGGAGTTTTGGTGGCCTTTGGACATTCCTGCAAAACAAAATTAATTTCCCTTAGGAACCCAATCGAACTTGGGTCCTAGATTCTTGGTTAGCATACTCCCCCTCGGGTGGTTAACCCTACGAGTGGTCGGCCTCGCATTGCTAACATAAGGAGTCTAGTTATACCTCGGATTAAACCAACTATCCACTATAAAGTGACCGACTTTGCCACAACACCAACAGTCAAATCTGTTGTACCTCTTCCTAGGCTCCTGCTTTACCCTAGGAATGGTGGGTACAGCCGGGGCCTTGGATCTGGAGGTGGAGGCATCATAGTGATTGCAGTCACATGACTTCTTCACCTTCTGTTCCTTCAGTATAACAGGCTTGGATTTTGGTGCCTGCTTTCTATTATGGCCGCTAGAGAATTGACCATAATTTCCCTTGTGAATTTCCTCATAAGGTGCCTTGAAGACACTCTCACCGAAGTTGCGGGAAAAAGTCCAACCATCATATCGGCTCTTTGGCTTTGCAACCGAGGGCCGGAAATGATGACCAAAGGTTGACTCAAAGTCATGTTGGTTGCAGGGAAAGCTATGCTTTCTGAACCCAACAGGACTGAGTGGGGCCTTTCCCTTTTCAGCAGCAGAGGCCTTCTTGGCGGCCTTATTCTTTCTCTGGTTCCTATTTCTCCTGGATGAGGAACCAGATACCCCTACATGCCCCAAGCCAGCTCCTTTGGCCTGAGCAGAGAAGATATCAACTAATGGAAGAACTGTTTTTGGCATAGAGAAGCTCTTGACGATCTTCCTTTCTGCCGCAAGTTGTTCTTCCAACTTGTCGACTTCCTCCTGCTTAAGATCAAGGAGCTTAAGAGACTCTGAATGCTTTGAAGTCAAGTCTAGGAGCTCCTGTTGGAGAGAGATCAAACTGGTGATCTCTTCCCTTAGGGAGACACTCTCACCCTTAAGGAATTTCACTTCCTTTTTCTCAGCCTTCAATCTCTTACGACACTCCTCGAAAGTGTTGAGCAGAAGCTCATACTTCTCGAGGAGCTCCGCTTCACGGGCCGAAGGGCTATCCTCAAGGTCATCATCCTGAGACTCAGGATCAGATTCAGAGTCGGAGAGAGGGGTGTGAGCTTTTACCTTCCCAGTAAATGGGGGGCATTCTCCTTCTGAGTCGGAGCGACCCACCAGCCCGAAGTAGGCTTCCTCATCATCACTGGAGTCTGAGGAATCAGACTCACTCAGTGTCTTTGGATTTTTGGCAATGTAGCTCCTCTCTTTCTTCTTATCTCTAGAGGACTTGTGCTCCTCTCCCTTCCCCTTTTCTCTCTTGCCTTGGTGGCAGTCGGCCACGAAGTGTCCTGGCTTATTGCATCCAAAACAAATAATGTCAGAGGAGCGATGTTTGTTCAGTTTAGAAGCATACCTGTCAGAAGAATAATTTTTCTTCTGATGCCTGGAGGAGGAGCCGTCTCTCTTTCTTTGATTCCTCATCTTGAGGAACTTCTTGAATTCTCGGGTGATGAGGGAGAAATATTCCTCAGACAACTCTGAGCTGGAGGAGCATGGCTCGGAGTCCTCCTCCTCATCCTTTTTCCCGGCACGGTATGAAACCGCACCCTTGCCCTTCCTGGAGTGAATGGCTTTTAGGGCCACAGTCTTTTCCTTGGCTGCATCCTTCTCTGCTTCTTCTTCTGCTTTCCTGGTGTTCAGTTGAAGCTCATAGGACATCAGCTTCCCAAACAGAATTTGCGGGTCTGTTTCAGCAAGTCTGCCAAACTCTCGGATGGCACAGATCTTTGTGTCCCATTCCTTAGTAAGGGACCTAAGGAATTTATCATTAAGTTCACCATCAGTGAAGACTCATACATATCCTTTGAGGGCATTGACAATCTTGAGGAAGTTCTCGAAGGTGACTCCAATCTCTTACTTAGGCCCTTGTCTGAAGGCCTCATATTTCTGGTTCAGGATGGATCTCCAATCATCCCTCACTTCATCAGTGCCCTCCATTAGGATAATCAGGCAGTGCCAGATCTCCTTTACTGTCCTGCAGTTATAGAAGTTCTGCATCATTGAGTCATCGACCGCACTGACCAGAATGTTCTGCGCCTTCTTGTCAAGTCCCACCAGCACCATCTCATCCTTGTCCATTTCAGAAATTTTCTTTGGCACTTTCTTGGTAGGATCAATGGTGGAGGCCTTAGTGGGGACATAAGGTCCCTCCTCCATGATCATGAAGAGTCGGGGATCGACCGCTTCCATGTAGAACCTAATCCTTTCCTTCTAGATAGGAAAGTTTAGCCTGGTGCACACTGGGATCTTGCCTGTGTACTTGAGTCCGTCCATAGTAGAAGTCTGCCTTCTTCTTGACACTAGTGGCAGGAACTTACTCAAGGCGTTAACCTATTTGTTGAGTAACCTCCCTCTGATACCACTTGAAATTCAACTTAGTGTCAACTACCTTCACCTATGGGGGGGGGGGGGGGAATAGGTGTCTTGCAGCGTTTTTGCGGAATTAAAATCGTACCTGCACAAGAAAACAAAACAACACAGCACAAAAAGGACAAAAGCAATTTATAGTGGTTCCCCGATTTGGGTACATCCACTTTCCCCCTTCGACCTATCTCCCAACCAGGGACGACTCGGTCACTTCACCAACAGGATTGAAATCCAATCCTTGCACTAACGGAAGGTACCCTTCCACACGTAGGAGTCACCACTCCCACAACACGGGTTGCACCCAACCTTTACAACTAGGAACCAACGTTCCTTTACAACAAAATAGAAATTGGAGTGTATTAGAAATACAAACTACTTATGGAGAATAAGGTGCCCCTCTTCGTTCGACGACGTGTTCTTGAAGTCAACGAAGAGTCCACAACCCTAAATCTCACTTAGAGAGAATCTCTCCCGAAACCGGCAACGACAAGAAGGGCGGCGGCTTGGTTCTCGGGATCGGCGGCGACAATGGAGTGCTGCTGCTGTACTTTGGAGATTCAACTTTCATAGCAAAGCTAGCAAGGTCTTCCAACGGTCACACTAGGATCGATCGTCTCGATCGACTCGGAAGGGGAAGGTTTTCCCGATCTACGAATCAAGAGACAAAGGATCTCTGGTTAGACGCGTGAGACGCAGTGCTTGGCTGAGCTTCTGTCGACGGGAGATCTGGAAGAAACCTAGATCAACGACGTCGAACAACTGCACGAGCGGCGATGACGGCGGCGGAGAAGGATTTCCGATCTAGGTCACGTCGGCGGCTCGGCTTCTTCGTGTATTCGTTTTTCTGTCTTCCTGCTTACTGTTCAAAAATACAGATGTATTTATACATTAGGTCTTCAAGATGACCGTTGTGGGCCCCACCAACAAGAAACCCCAAGCCCGGTTCAAAACAGTGCCAGCGGCTGAGTCCGGTCCAGCGGGTTCCAAAAAATCGCCTAAGGCAAAATCGGTGAGAATCGAATGTGATTCTCGTCGATTCGGCGAGAATCAGCCAGTGATTCTCGACGATTTTGACTTAGCGACAGATTTGCACGCTCTGATTTAGCCGGATAGAGTCGGCGAGAATCAGCCAGTGATTCTCGACGATTCGGCGAGAATCAGCCAGTGATTCTCGACGATTCGGCGAGAATCAGCCAGTGATTCTCGACGATTCGGCGAGAATCAACTAGTGATTCTCGATGATTCGGCGAGAATCACTAGTGATTCTCGCCGAATCGGCGAGAATCACTTAGTGATTCTCGTCGATTATTACCTGGACGATTTTTCGTCTTTCCACCCATGAGCTGCTCTTTGACCCATCCTTGCTCCTTGTCTGCTCTTGCATTATCACAGCCCTGTACTTGAAAATAAGTACACTCAAATAGAGAGAGTACACGTAGGCCAACACACTGATCTGCTCAACGAGGGATTACGTCGCGCAGACCCATGTATATTGACCTACTACACCCTGACATTGGTGTGTACTTAGCGTGGAATAACTGCAAGCACAACTTAAAAGATTTCATCAAATACATTGTCTATTTACCTTAGCTTGTTCAGGGGCTTCTTCAAATCAGGTACGTTGTGGATACAATACCCAACACATATAACAGTAAGGAGCAATCTGAACTATCAGATCCCATAGGAAGAAAAGGAACGACCAGAAAATTCCCTGAAAATAGCTCTCTCGGGTCTGACATGCCCTGTGACATGCCCATTTCACAGGCCGTGTCCCCTAAGCGGTGCACAAACTTCCTTATCCAACCTTATCCATACCAAGGTGACACGCCCATGTCATGGCCGTGTCAGCCTAGTCACGCTCGTGACACGGGGCGTGTAACGTACTCGAGACCTACTCGAGAGGACTTACTCGAGAGAAAACCAACTACTCGAGTACCCAGGCAGGACACGCCCGTGTCACAGGGATTACACGCCCGCTCATGTCACCCCCTCTTACTCGAGTACTTTTCCACCTACTCGAGTACATTTCGACCTACACGAGAGTTACTCGAGTATGAGCGGGACATGACCTGTGACACGCCCGTGTCACAGGCCGTGTACCCTCTACCCGACGATCGTCGAGCGCAGTTCATCGACCTAGAGAGAGTCGTCGACCAGGGGAGGACAGGTCCCGCATCACGCCCCCAACACGCCCGTGTCACAGGCGTGTACCTCCTGAAAAATCATCGACCGAACTTCGTCGAACGCACTTAACCCAAGCAGGACACGCCCTGGGACACGCCCGTGTCCCAGGCCGTGTCACCCAATCTTTTTCCGTTTCTCAAATTTGGGCTGTTACAACCCTCCCCTCCTTCAAGAAATTTCGTCCTCGAAATTGCACAGAAAACAACAACCAAATGACTGTTACACCATTCGCAACCATGCACGCGAACAAAGCGAGCCGGGTTTGAGCTCAGCGGCCACAGCTTGTCTCACCCCAAGGCATCGCATAAACAAACCAAACATACAACATAGGCAACAGTACCTCCCTAACTTCCATCTGTGCACATGCAGCCACAAAATTTATAAAGTGATAGAAAACAAACACATCATTCGAGCTATATCACAATCGAGCGATCACTTCCATATCACAAGTGTGCACCAACAAGTTAACATGTAACATGACAGATACAACATGATATGCACAAAAATATCCTCTGTATGTACATTATCAGGAACATGACTCGTGAGTCATCATATATATCCAAGTCACTATCCTTACTTTCGCTCATCCTCCCGATTTTGTATTTCTCGCGAAAGAGCCAAATTAAACACTCGAGGCTAAATTTCACCAAGTGAGCTTTGCGGCTCTTGCACTTCTAAATTATGTAATCGAGGTTGCGTCCGAGATGCAGATGATTCGGCCACTGCTTTACCTTTGTCTTCATAAGACACACCTGTCTTTTTCTCACTTCCTGCAGAGGCATCCCAACAAAATTTGGCTATGTGACCTTGCTTCCCACATTTATAGCATATACGTGTATCAACACGTCCTGGCCCATAAGTCGCCCCCGAAGAAACAGTCGACGGAGCTGATTCCATAGGCCAAAACTTTTTCTTTTCTCGTCTCCTAAACTCCAATTGCTCCGACTGCGGCACTTTAAACTCTGGCTTGTCCACTGCCAGTCTCTTTTTCTCTTGTACCCGCTTCAAATCGTTTTCCAAAGCACAGGCTGTATCGACCAACGCTTGGAAGCCTTGGTTCACCAAACTCGGGAGGACCAATCTCAATTAATCCCGCAGCCCCTCATAAAATTGATTCGTCTTCCGCACTTCCTCCGCAAAGGTAGACCCCGCATATCTCCCCAGGCGGGTAAACTCATGTAGGTATGTATCAATATCTGCCTCACCTTGTACCAGGTGTTGAAACTCATTTTCCGTCGCAATCCGCTGCTACACTGGCACATACTTGGCTAAAAATAATCGAGAGAATTCATCCATTGAAACCTCCGCTAATCCACGGCCTGCCAAGTGATGCACCTCCATCTCATCCCACCACAGTCTCGCATCTCCTTCCAACAGAAACGTGGATAACGTCACTTTCTGCTCCTCTGCCATCCTGATTGCAGTCAGGATCCACTTTACTCGAGCCAACCAATCTTTCGCCTGCGTTGGAGAACGCGCTCCACCAAACGTAGGTGGATGAAACTCCATAAAGCTTTTCAATGACTCATCAATTGCTTGCACCTCCACCACAGCTGCAGCACGCTCTTGCTGTGCACCAGTCTATACTGGTACTCCTGCAGGCCTTGCTTGTCCAATAGGCTGTGCCTGTAACACCGCAAGCAATGTCTCCGTCACCACCCGCATGGTCTCCGCTGAAGGAGGCGTAGGCGCTTCAACGGGTGCTGCACTCTCATCCGATCACTGGGGCTCCGACTACCAAGCACCACTCCTCGCCACCTATCAATGTACAAAACACCATTAATCATTCATATCATAACGATACTTATACATTGACTACACAATCACGCACTTCCCGTGCATGAAATACATTCCTAGTGGACATTCGTGAGTTCAATTATGTTCTCTCCTCCCAAACAATCTAAACATGGCTCTGATACCACTTTGTAATGCCCCCACTCGTCACATGGCATATAACGGTGGGTCCGGCCGGGGCCCCACGCCATATGTCACAGACAAGTGACGAAATTACTTGTGGAAATCAAAATCTACTCGCATCCTATCTTAAAATATTTATCGCAGCATTTTACGTTAACATGAACTCAACTCAGAGCATGTCCACTACTATATAAACTTCACATTTATATATCAGAACCAGGAATGTATACAACTCACACACACTGGTCTTAAGGCATTACAGATTTCTCTTTGCACAAATACATTTTCGTACATCGGCACGCAGGCCGGCCACGAATGAAATCCAACCACGTTTTTTTGCACGGCCTTCAAGGGCCTTTAGCACCAATCCTGCCATTCCGCACATTGCCCTTCCAGCAGCAACACCTGCAATTCACCATCCAATCCAAACAGAAAACAAAGTAACGGTCAACATTAACTGACCACTTATAATGACCTTACCCCCTTACCCGGGGCAGTGGTTCCTTCCCTATATGCATAGCCATCATCATTTCTATCAATCTATCAATCACAGTCCATATCACAAACTCCAGTCTCCATCAGACGCTCCGTGCACTCAAGGCACCTTCTGGGTGTACCAGATATAACGGTCGTACACCGCCGATCGAGGCTCTTCACATGCTGGTTGGGCGGTTCAATACTAGTCCACCAATCTCACTATTGGCGACATCCTGTCCATACCACTCAGAGGTACTACCTCGCATCATTCACAAACAACCAGAGCAGATCGACCCACACCATGTGGTGTGGCAGCCAGGTATATCAAGGGTCCCCTGACATTGCCACCCATCGACCCCTCACCTATATCCGATCGACCCACACTATGTGGTGCAGCAAGTTGGGTCCACCTCAATTCCTCCCAAGCATTGCCACCCATCGATCCTCACTAATCCAAATCAACCCACACCATGTGGTGTAACATGCCAGGTTCATTCCACAATTCCCCCAGCCATGCTACCCAGTGATCTCTCAACATAACCAGGAGCTTAACCAAAGCCTCCATACAGCCATAACCAATATTCATTCATACATACACAATCATGCAATCAAAGCATAAACCTTTCACAGCATCAAATCCATGAAGTCTCCTCCAGTTTACGCATTATCATCACCAATCCAGACTACCCGTCTAGATGGGATTCACACAACATGCTTATGCCGTACTCACACTTCCGACTCTAGATGCAAACTTAACCAAGGAATCACTTCCGCGATCCACCTATTGGTGGAGGACTCCACGCACATGCATAAAGGAAGGACTTCGATGTCCAAGAAGGTGATCGTTACCCTTGAAGATCCCTTCGGAGTCATGAATCCGTCGGATGGAAATCACCGTCTCAGTGTTGCCTCCACGAATCCGAACTTGGATCTTCAATCCACACTCCGTAGCTCCTCCAGCAGCGAATTTCCTCCTTCCTCCTTTCCTTACCTTGCCCTCTCTCTCTTTCTCTCTCTTGGAATGAGAAGATGATGAAGAAGAAGAAACTGAAGAGATAATCCTCATTTCTCTGCCATATAACATCAAGGAGCAATCTGAACCATCAGATCCCATAGGAAGAAAAGGAACAGCCAGAAAATTCCCATAAAATAGCTCTCTCGGGTCTGACACGCACTGTGACACGCCCGTATCACAGGCCGTGTCCCGTAAGCGGTGCACGAACTGCCTTATCCAATCTTATCCACACCAAGGTGACACGCTCATGTCATGCCCGTGTCAGCCTAGTCATGCCCGTGACACGGGGCATGTAACCCACTCGAGACCTACTCGAGAGAAAACCAACTACTCGAGTACCCAGACAGGACACGCCCGTGTCACAGGGATGACACGCCCGTGTCACAGGGATTACACGCCTGTGTCACCCCCTCTTACTCGAGTACTTTTCCACCTACTCGAGTACATTTTGACCTACACGAGAGCTACTCGAGTATGAGTGGCACACGCCCGTGTCACAGGCCGTGTACCCTCTACCCGACAATCATCGAGCACAGTTCGTCGACCAGGGGAGGACACGCCCTGGGTCATGCGTGTACCTCTCGAAAATTCGTCGACTGAACTTCGTCGAATGCACTCAACCCAAGCAGGACACACCATGGGACACTCCCGTGTTGTAACACCCCCATCCATCACATGGCATATAACAGAAGGTCCAGCTGGAACCCGACACGCCCGTGTGAACTCATAATGCCCAAACCACGTACTGAATGCTGTCTTTGGGATGTCGCTCTACCTTATCCTCAATTGATAGTAACCGGACTTCAGATCTAACTTCGAATATACCGTTGACCCAACCAACTGTTTAAATAGATCGTCAATCCTGGGGATCAGATACTTATTCTTTTCCGTGAGCTTGTTCAATTCCCGGTAGTCGATACAAAGCCACAAGCTGCCATCTTTCTTCTTAGCAAAGAGAACTGGTGCGCTCCAAGGTGATGAACTTGGACGCACATAGCCTTGCTCTAGCAACTCTTGCAATTGCACCTTCAACTCCGCCATCTCTCTTGGCGCTGTCCGATAGGGGGAGCGTGACAGCGGTTTGGCACCCAGTACCAGATCAATGGTAAAGTCTATCTCCCGCTGAGGAGGGGCTCCTGGGAGATCGTCTGGGAACACATCAGGATACTCAGACACAACTGGGATGCTGTCCAAACTAGGCTTAGGCGTTGAAGTCTGCACTAATGTGACAAACAGCTCTGCCCCAGACCGAACTGCCTTGATCACCTGAAGGGCCGACATCAAAACTTTCCCTGACCCCCTTCATGCCCGCAAAAGTAGTCTCCCGATCAGTGTTCAGACCCAACTTAACTTCCTACGGTTGCAATCAATGCATGCACCCTGCTCCGAGAGCCAATCCATACCGAATATTACGTCGAACTCCACTAACGGTAGAATCAACGCTCGCAAATCAAACTCCCGGTCTCCAATCCGAATCTTCACTACGCAGACTCTATCCGTGCGCATTGAGCACCCAATGAGCAAAAACACATCCAACCTGTCTTTTGCCATCGAAGACGGAACCCCGATGCGCGATAAGAATTTTTCGGACAAGAAGGAATGCGATGCTCCCGTATCAAACAGGGCTCTCGCCGAAAACTCAAAGATCAACACAAAGCCTAGCACCAACGAAAGTAAGCTAACAAATACGAAGGTAACAACTATAAAAGTTAAACCACTGTAATTTAACTCATATCTGTCACCACGTCCATTTGCTTTATGGCCTCTTAAAGACCAAGGTTGTAGACTCTAGGCTGGACTGGTGCATGATGGGACGCGGTTGACTCCACCACCTTCCCTTTCTCCTCATAAGTCGCTCCAGGCTTCCTCTCGGACTTTGAACGTCCTCTCCAACATTCCCGAGCAAAATGCCCCGTCTTCCCGCAGTTGTAGCAAGCTTCTGGGACTCGACTTGTAGTTGCCCCCGACGCATCAGCCAAAGGGGCTGAGTTCGAAGTCCTCTGCTTCTTGTTCCACATGTGGAAACTTGACTTGGCATTTGGCACCTTGAACTCGGACTTCTTTTCTCCTGGGTCCTTCTTCTCTTGCACCCTCTTCGCAACATTTTCAAAAGACCGGGCCGAGTTGACCAAGGCTAGGAAATCCTACGCCTTAGGCCTAGCAATGAGTAACTATAGGTCACCATGAAGACCCTCATAAAATCGGTTGGTCTTCCTCTCTTCTTCCGTAAACATAGCCCCAGCATAACGACCCAACCGTGTGAACTCATGCAGATACTCATCCACGCTTCTGGATCCCTAAGTCAACCCAAGAAATTGGTTCTCCATCTCAAGTTTCTGAGCGGAGGGTACAAATCTGGCTAGGAACAACCTTAAAAATTCCTCCATAGGCACATCAGCAAGCTGCCTACCCACTAAGAGATGAAACTCCAACTCATCCCACCATAGCCTCGCTTCACCAGCCAAAAGAAAGGTCGCTATGGTGGTCTTCTGCCACTCCTCAGTTAATGTGGCTGTCAAGACCCTCTTCATCGAAGAGAGCCAGTCCTCAGCTTGAGCTGGCGTTCCAACCCCATCGAACCTCGGAGGATTGAAGCCCATTACATGCTTTAGCTGCTTCTCCATAGCTCTCCTCGGCTCTACCAGATCAACTGCTGCGCGCTCCACCACTCTCGGCTCTGCCGCCCTAATCGGTTCTTGCTCATTCTGATGACTAGTTTTAGTCATCCTTTTTGGGGGTAATTTAGTATTCAAATGCCTAATTTTATTTATATTTTATGATTGTTATTTCATGTTTTAATGTCTATTTACAATATATTAATTCCTACTGTTATTAGAGTTTTGATATAAAAATCTATATAGTCTTATTATATGTATTATGTTATTATATATTATGTTATGTATAATAATTATAGTTAATGATATGTCTTAATGTTTTAATTTTAATGTTGTAATGTTTTTATTATTATTGTGTTTTAAAATCTTGTTTTAACTTTGTTATTTTATGTAGACTAATCCATGATTGTATTGTCTCTTTCTTGTAGGCTCATGCCCAAGCTTCAAAGCCCATGCAGCCCGAGCTTTCAACAAGGAGCAGCCCACTCTACATCCTACCCGAGCCTATATAAAAGCACAAAGCAGCCCCATGCAGCCCCTCCCTCAAGAGCAGCCCACCTAGCCTCCTACCCGAGCACACCACATGCAGCAACCCACTTCAAAGCCTTTCTTTTCCCTCTACCCGAGCCCATGCTGCCAGCCCACTCCCCAAGTTTGTGGCCGGCCCTCTCCATATTAAAGCAGCCCCCTCTTTCATTAATTACCATGCATGAATATATCCATGCATGGCCGGCCACCTTTCAATGTCATACATGCATTTTGCCACCCCTCTCTCCTCCATTTAATGCAATGCATGCATCCTCCCCTTGCATGGCCGGCCCCTACCATTTCTCTCCTCCCCTTTATTTCCCATTCACTCCCCCCTTCCCATTACATATTTTGTCATTAAATACATGCATGCACTCCTCCCATTCTCTCTCTCCCCTCATTTAATTCTATGCATGAACATTCCTCCCCTATGGCCGGCCACACCCTTGATCTCCCCCTTCTTCTAGATGCTTCCCTCCTCTCCTATAAAAGGAACCCATATCCCATGCTTTGAAAAGGTTGGATGGGAGCAAGAGAGCAAGAGAGTACAAGTCAAGAGAGTTCTTTTCATTGTAATTTTCATTTCTAGTTTCCCTTTTAGTTGTAATTTCAATTGTTGTTTGAAAGCTTTGTTTAAGATCATTTTGTTTTAGCATTGTGAACGTTTCTTTTTAGTAATAATAATGAAAATGTTCCTCTCTTCTTTTATTTTGTCTTCCCTTTCAATTATGCGTAGCTAATTTCTTATAGCATTCGATCGTGAGGATCCATGAAGTGAGATGAGAGTTTATTTTCTTTCTTAGTTTTATTTTTGTTATTTCATGCTCGATCCTTCTTTGATTTATTTTGCGTCGACTCCGTATTTCCGGTATACAGTAGTAGACCTTGCTCTCATTTCATAGTAGTCGAGAGACTCATGATTTGAAAGATCACTCAAAGAAGGAAGGAGTTGAACGCAATCCTAGAGATAGGACGACGTAAATCCTCCAGATTGGAGTCAAATCCAATAGTGCGGATCACCTCGATAATGCAACTTTAGGCTTCTTTGGTTTGTAAAGAGATTTCGATCGAAGAGTCTATAAGTTAGGAGACCTAATGCTCTAGCGAGATTTTGTCTTATTTTCGGATCCGTCACGGTCGAGTATGATTTGCAAAATTAAAACTATCTTTATTTTTATCTCTCTCATCTAATTTCATGGTGAATCATTGATCGAATGCTAGCTTTTTATTATAAGTTTTTCGTCTCGCAAGTTGTCTTTTGTTTTATTCTAAAAAAATTCTCAAATCCCATTAGGTTTCCGGTAGGATAATAGTTAGAGCGTGAGTAGAAGTAATTGACAGCCCCGTGTTTAAATACAACCTTGGTACTACGATTCGACAGGTACGCTTGCCTGTTCGGGTTTTGGCCCACCAAGTTTTTGGCGCCGTTGCCGGGGACTTTTCTTCGTCAATATTTTGAAAACGCTTGCGCTATTACTTCTACAAAAATAAAAAAAAATTATAATTTATATATTTAAATATTTATAATCAACCCACTTCACCTTATTTCTACCCCACCTAAAATCTCTCGAAAAGGGTAAGGGGCTTTAAGCGCCACCATTTTACCTAGTACCGGGCGAACCCTTCACCGGGTAGTCCTCGGGAAGTTCGAGGGCCAAGCCGTCTAAGAAAAAAAAAACTTTTTTTCAAAAAAAAAAACAAAAAAAAATTTTCATTTCTTTTCCTCTTTTTCTTTCTTTTCCAAGCTTTCATTTTCATCTTCCCTCATTTTCTTTGCTAGTGCATGACCCGAGCGAATCCGTCGCTACTTGTTGATTTGGACCCGGAAATCGAACGCTCCTTTCGGAGACAACTACGATTCGGGGCTTCCACTTCTCAAACAGCGGTTGAGGATTCCTTCGGGGATTGTAATTTTTCTGAAATGGGAGACCCTAACCCAGAAATGGCTCAGCAAAGGACCATGTCCGATTATGCTCGACCCAATCTGGAGGGGGCAGAGACAAGTATTGTTCGACCTGCGATTGCGAACAATAACTTCGAGCTTAAGCCTAACATCATTCAAATGGTGCAGCAATATGTACAGTTCGACGGATTACAAGATGAAGATCCGAACTTACATATTGCTAATTTTCTTGAAATCTGTGACACCTTTAAAATTAATGGTGTTTCGGACGATGCTATAAGGCTAAGACTCTTCCCATTCTCCTTAAGGACTAAAGCCAAACAGTGGTTGAGTTCTCTTCCAAGAGGATCAATCACTACTTGGAACATTTTAACTGAAAAATTTCTTTCTCGTTATTTCCCCCCCGCCAAAACTGCTAAGCTTCGAAATGATATAACTTCATACTCTCAAATTGATTCTGAGACCCTCTATGACACTTGGGAGAGGTTCAAAGAACTTTTGAGAAGATGCTCACATCATGCTCTGCCTGTATGGTTGCAGGTTCAGACATTTTATAATGGGCTAAATCAAGAAACTAAGCAAATGATAGATGCCGCTTCCGCGGGTTCTTTAGACCGCAAAACTCCGGAAGCCACTCTTGAGCTTATCGATGACATGGCGATGAACACTTATCAGTGGAATTCGTCTAGGTCTCGCCCATCTAAACCTGCAGGTATCTATGAAGTGGATTCGGTGACACAACTGGCAATGCAAGTGGAAATGTTGAACAAGAAGATATCATAGATGACTGCTACCTCCGCTGCTAAGGTATTTGAAAATGTCAATGCTGCTGCTGCCGAGCAGGTGGATTATCTGGGGAACATACCCAGGCCTGCTCAAAATAATTCTACAAACAATTTTTCTGCTTTTCCGAATTTTTCTTCTCCGCCTGGTTTTTCTTCTTCTTCTAATTCTTATCACCCCGGATGGCGTAACCATCCAAAGTTCTCGTGGAGTAATAACGCTAACGCCATACGCCCACCACACGATTTTACACCACCACCACCACCGCAACAAAATTTTCAAAAACCTTCCCCTTTGGAAGTGATCCTCGCTAAATATATAAGCTCGAACGATGCCACTATTAGAAATTTAACAGGATCAATGAAAAACTTAGAAAATCAAGTCAGCCAACTCGCCAAGGCCTTTTCCGAGAGACCACCTGGAACTCTTCCCTCGAACACTGAGCCTAACCCAAGGGAACACGCAAATGCGATTTCCCTTCGGAGCGGTAAAGTTGTTAACGAGCCCACCACAAGGGAAGAGCCAAGGGTGATTGTCCCTCCTGTTTGTACCCCCAAGGAGAATAATAACATAGATCTTGAAAAAGAAAAATCTATTTTTGAAAAAGAAAAGGATAGCTCCATTATTTCTAATTCTGCAAAAGAAAAAAATGGTTTTCAAAATGATGCTCCGATTGATCTAAAAGAATTTCCGCCACCTCCTTATCCTGCTAGACTTAGGAAAGACAAACTAGATGATCAGTACCAACACTTTCTTGAAATGTTCAAACAAATTCACATTAATTTGCCATTTCATGAAGCGATTAGTCAAATGCCGAAGTACGCAAAATATCTTAAGGACTTATTAACGAACAAGACGAAATTGGAGAACTTATCACATGTAACATTGAATGAAGAATGGTCGGCAGTCATTAAAAATTCTAATCTGCCTAAAAAGATAAACGATCCGGGTAGTTTTTCCATTCCTTGCGTCTTTGGTGATTTATTTGTTAAACATGCGTTAGCAGATCTAGGAGCGAGCATCAACTTGATGCCTTTTTCACTATTTAAGAAGTTAGGATTGGGCACTCTGAGCCCTACAAGAATGAGTATCCAATTAGCTGATAGGTCTATCAAGTATCCACTAGTTATCGTTGAGGACGTGCTAGTAAAGGTCGACAAATTCATCTTCCCGGTGGATTTTGTCATTCTTGATATTGAAGAGGACGTCGAGGTTCCTCTTATCCTTGGACGACCATTTCTAGCCACCTCTCGAGCTGTTATAGACGTTAGTAACGGAAAGTTGTTTTTCCGTGTGGGAGATGATGAGGTCACATTTTCTATTAATCAATCAATGAAAAATTCTTTACAAAATGATGACTCATGCTTCTTTATTGATGTTTTAAATGAAGATTCTTCCCTTTCCCTTTCCAACATTTCTTCCAATGAATTTTCCTCTTCGTTTTCTGAAATTGCTTCACATAATTTTGACAACCCGGTGATGTCGATCCAAGAAAATTTTGAAAATAATTTTGTATGTAGTAGAAAAAAGTATGAAAATCTTGTTTTTGAAAAAGAGAAAAATTTAAAAAATTCTTATGACGAACCACCCCAGCTTGATTTAAAACCACTGCCTGACCACCTCAAATATGCCTTTCTTGCAAAAGATTCAAAATTGCCCGTTATAATCTCGGCTTTTCTTTCCCAATCCGAAAACGATCAATTGATCGAACTACTGCAAAAGCATCGCCGAGCTATAGCGTGGCAAATTTGTGATATTCCTGGCATAAGCCCCTCTTTCTGCACACACAAAATATTTTTTGAAAATAATCCTAAGGGTGTAGTTCAACCACAACGTCGTCTTAATCCAAATATGAAAGAGGTTGTGAAGGGAGAGGTGCTTAAGTTATTAGATGCGGGGATAATTTATCCTATTTCCGATAGTCAGTGGGTAAGTCCAGTCCAGGTTGTTCCTAAGAAGGGTGGGATCACGGTAGTGACAAACGAAAATAGTGACTTAATTCCAACTAGGATGATAACGGGATGGAGGATGTGCATCGATTACCGTAAAGTAAACGATGCCACTCGAAAAGATCACTTCCCCCTCCCCTTTATCGATCAAATTTTAGAACGTTTGTCCGGGCACAATTTTTATTGCTTCCTCGACGGTCTCTCGGGATACTTTCAAATCCCTATCGCACCCGAGGACCAAGAGAAGACGACATTCACTTGCCCCTTCGGAACTTTTGCTTATCGTAGAATGCCTTTCGGATTATGCAATGCACCCGCCACCTTTCAGCGGTGTATGCTTGCTATTTTTGATAAATACGTAGAGAATATTATGGAAATATTTATGGACGATTTTTCTGTTTTTGGCGACTACTTTAATTTATGTTTAGAAAATTTGGAAAAAGTTTTATAACGCTGCGAAGAAACGAATCTAGTTTTAAATTGGGAGAAGTGCCACTTTATGGTACGTGAAGACTTAGTCCTTGGCCACAACATTTCCGCTAGGGGAATTGAAGTGGACAAGGCAAAAATTGAAGTAATTGAAAAGTTACCGCCGCCTACAAATATTAAAGCGATTAGAAGTTTTTTAGGGCATGCGGGTTTTTATCGACGATTCATTAAAGACTTTTCAAAAATTACTAAGCCTCTCACCCACCTTCTCGAAAAAGACACTCCTTTCGTTTTTGATGAATCATGTCTCGCGGTATTTGAATTAATTAAATCAAAACTTATAAATGCTCCTATTTTGATCGCCCCAGTTTGGGATTTACCTTTCGAAATCATGTGTGATGCGAGTAATCATGCGGTAGGTGCGGTTTTAGGTCAACGAATCGCTAAGAACTTTCATCCGATTTTCTACGCTAGTAAAACTCTCACTTCTGCGCAAGAAAATTACACCACGACGGAGAAAGAGCTCTTAGCGGTTATTTTTGCTTTTGATAAATTCCGACCGTATGTTACTCTTTCTAAGGTTATTGTTTTCACGGATCATTCCGCTTTGAAGTACCTCCTTTCTAAACCGGATGCCAAGCCGCGTCTTATCCGTTGGATCCTCTTACTTCAAGAATTCGACTTGGAGATTCGGGATAAGAAAGGAGCGGAAAACTTAGCAGCTGATCATCTCTCTCGTCTTGAAAATCCCAATCTAGATATTTTAAATGAAACTTTTATTAATGACTCTTTTCCGGATGAGCGTCTTTTTAATATTTCTTCATCTCCTACCCCCTGGTTTGCCGATCTGGCCAATTATCTTGTGGCCCGGGTCCTTCCAAAAGAATACTCCACTCACCAAAAGAAGAAATTCTTTTCGGAGTTGAAGTATTATTTTTGGGAAGACCCATTTCTATTTCATATTTGTGCGGACCAGGTGGTAAGGAGATGTGTTTCGCGGGAAGAGGGTCACCAAATTTTAAAACATGTTCATGAAGGTCCGACTGGCGGGCACTATCAAGCTAACCGCACCGCACACAAAGTACTTAGTGCTGGCTTCTATTGGCCAGGCATATTTAAAGATGCACAAATCTTTGTGGGCGGGTGCGATCGATGCCAGCGGACTGGAAATCTCTCAAATAAAAAATGAAATGGAACAAAACTACTTTCTCGAATGCGAAGTTTTTGATCTATGAGGCATAGACTTTGTCGGCCCATTTCCCTCCAGCTTAGGAAATAAATATATTCTAGTCGCAGTCGATTATGTTTCTAGGTGGGCAGAGGCCCAAGCTCTACCAAATAATGATGCTCGCGTTGTTGTCAATTTTCTAAAAAAAATTATTTTCTCGCTTTGGTTTTCCTCGAGCGATCGTTAGTGATAGGGGAAGTCATTTTTGCAACGCTCAACTCACTAAGGCTTTAGCCAAATATGGCGTTACGCATAAATTATCCACTGCTTATCACCCCCAAACTAACGGTCAGGTCGAGGTAGTCAATCGCGAACTTAAACGAATTTTGGAAAAAAATGTTTCTACTTCTCGTAAGGATTGGTCTTTAAAATTGGACGATGCTCTGTGGGCCTATCAGACAGCGTACAAGACCGCCATCGGTTGTACTCCTTTCCGATTAGTCTATGGAAAATCGTGTCATCTTCCGGTAGAAGTAGAACACCGTGCGTACTGGGCGTTAAAGTTTTTTAATTTCGATCTGCACTCAGTCGGCGAGCATAGAAAAAACCAACTAAATGAGCTTGACGAGTGGCGAGCGTACGCATATGAAAATAATAAAATTTATAAAGAACGCACGAAATTGTATCACGATAAGAACCTGCGCCACCCTAAAACTTTTAAACCAGGCGATCAGGTTCTTCTTTTTAATTCGCGTTTACGTCTCTTCCCGGGAAAGCTTAAATCTAGATGGTCCGGACCGTTCACGGTCAAGGATGTTTTTCCTTACGGCACTGTGCTACTTTCACACCCCGATAAGGGGGACTTTAAAGTTAATGGCCATAGACTTAAACTCTATTTCTCTAATGATTCTGTGACTCCTGCAAAGGAGAATCTTCTTTTTGATTCTTAGTTTATTATTTTCTGATGGACATTTTTATTTTTGGACTACTATTTTTTTATGAAACTCTTTTATTTGGACTGTTGTAATAAAAAACATTATCGGGCATCTGCCCATGGACTCTATCTATTTTTCTTTTATTTTGCTCTTTCTACCGGAGGCCAATCAAGTCCATGATCGTGGTCTCCGCTCCGCCGCTGCTGATATCAGATGGATCAAGTCATACCTGCTGACGATCAAGTACTCTAAAAAGCAAGCATGGGGGAGCGACATCCGCCTTCATCTCACGAACTCGGGGAAGTCCTGTTCTTATTTATTTATTTTTCCTGCATTTTTCTTTTTCTCTTCTTCTCAGTCCCCTTCTCTTTTTCTTTATGTTTTCTTCATTGAGGGCAATGAAGAATTTAAGCATGGGGGGGGGGGGTCTAGTTTCTTTTGGTCTTTTCTTTCTATTTTTCTTCTTTCAAAAGAAAAAAAAAATAATATTATGTTTTATATTAGTATAGTATTTTATGTTATGTCATCAAAATCCAAAAAAAAATTTATAAAATATAAAACCCAAAAACATTAGAAAAACAAGAATTAAAAAAAAAAATTGTGCTTAAATCGATTTGAAAAACAAAATCTAAAATTATTTCTATCTTTATTTTCATATTTCTTCTAGTGAAGTGTAGGCCCGTGCGGTTTTTGTAGTTCTATATAGATTCCTTTCAAAATGTTTTCTAAACTTATCATTTTAGCATAATTTAGTTCTACTAGTTTCTTTTTCTTAAATATAGGCATCCGGTTTTTACGTTATAAGCTAGCAACGTGTAGTTATGTCTTTTTTTTCGGTTAGTTGCTTACGAATGGTTGCTAGGTATCATTAGTTCTTTTTCACTTGCGAGGTAGTCTTTCTTGGTGTCTAGAACTTGTACCAAGCTACTCTCGAAGCATTTGCGCCGTTTTTACGTTCTTTAGAAATGATTTAGGCCACCATTTGAATAGTTTGAGCTTTTCTTGCCCACCAAAAACAAAACCCTTACAAAACAATTTTGGGCCTTTTCCTTTTTTTTTCCTTGTTTTAGCTCCACCTTTCATTTCATTATATTCAGCAAAGCCAAAAATCTTTCCTATTTTTGCACTATAAATTTGAGCTTAAAAATTATTTTTTGTGGGAAGGGTATTATTTTTGAAATGAATAGAAAATTCTCAAGCTTATTTTTGGAAGCTTTCTTATCAAATGCTATTCAAAAGGAAAAATTGAGAAAGAAAAAAAAATATCATTACAAAATCAAAAAAAATGAATGCAAAAAGTTTATGTTTGGCCAAGTTTATAAAAGAAAAATTTTCATGGCCTTGTTTTTGTAGTTTCATATTGGAGAAATGACATACTCGTTATTTCTCATTTTTTATGCTTTGTTTATTTTTGAGCTCACCTTGGTTTAGTGCCTAAAACTTTCATGTTTATCTTTGATTCCACTTCCTAATCATTTACCTAAGCCAAGTTTTAATGCCTAGTAGAAGTCCTATTGATCTTAGAACGTAAATTCGCGTAGTGGAGAAAGTGTGAACGTACAAGCCTATGGCCACCATCATTGATGGATTTCTTTGGAGGTTATCTTGGAGTGTTTTAGGGTTAATGTTTATCTAGCAACCGAGTAGTTTGTTAATGCGCCGTTTATTTAGAACCTCTACTTTTGTTTTCCTTATTTTCATTTATTTTGGATGCCTTGTTTTAAGATTTAAAAATTAGTAGACTTTTCTTATGTTTTAATGAGATTTTTAGGGTTCCATTTTCAAATTTTCTATTGTGCACTTCTCACCCCACTAGTTGATAATATAAATATTAGGATAGTTTAATTTTTCATGTTTTGTTTTTCTTAACTATGGAACTTAAAAATATATATATCTTTTGTTTTCTTTTTGCTCCTCCCTAGTTTTTATTTCTATTTGCTTGAGGGCAAGCAAATGTCTAAGCATGGGGGAATTTGATGACTAGTTTTAGTCATCCTTTTTGGGGGTAATTTAGTATTCAAAATGCCTAATTTTATTTATATTTTATGATTGTTATTTCATGTTTTAATGTCTCTTTACAATATATTAATTCCTAGTGTTATTAGAGTTTTGATATAAAAATCTATATAGTCTTATTATATGTATTATGTTATTATATATTATGTTATGTTATGTATAATAATTATAGTTAATGATATGTCTTAATGTTTTAATTTTAATGTTGTAATGTTTTTATTATTATTGTGTTTTAAAATCTTGTTTTAACTTTGTTATTTTATGTAGACTAATCCATGATTGTATTGTCTCTTTTTTGTAGGTTCATGCCCAAGCTTCAAAGCCCATGCAGCCCGAGCTTTCAACAAGGAGCAGCCCACTCTACATCCTACCCGAGCCTATATAAAAGCCCAAAGCAGCCCCATGCAGCCCCTCCCTCAAGAGCAGCCCACCTAGCCTCCTACCCGAGCACACCACATGCAGCAGCCCACTTCAAAGCCTTTCTTTTCCCTCTACCCGAGCCCATGCTGCCAGCCCACTCCCCAAGTTTGTGGCCGGCCCTCTCCATATTAAAGCAGCCCCCTCTTTCATTAATTACCATGCATGAATATATCCATGCATGGCCGACCACCTTTCAATGTCATACATGCATTTTGCCACCCCTCTCTCCTCCATTTAATGCAATGCATGCATCCTCCCCTTGCATGGCCGGCCCCTACCATCTCTCTCCTCCCCTTTATTTCCCATTCACTTCCCCCTTCCCATTACATATTTTGTCATTAAATACATGCATGCACTCTTCCCATTCTCTCTCTCCCCTCACTTAATTCTATGCATGAACATTCCTCCCCTATGGCCGGCCACACCCTTGATATCCCCCTTCTTCTAGATGCTTCCCTCCTCTCCTATAAAAGGAACCCATATCCCATGCTTTGAAAAGGTTGGATGGGAGCAAGAGAGCAAGAGAGTACAAGTCAAGATAGTTCTTTTTATTGTAATTTTCATTTCTAGTTTCCCTTTTAGTTGTAATTTCAATTGTTGTTTGAAAGCTTTGTTTAAGATCATTTTGTTTTAGCATTGTGAACGTTTCTTTTTAGTAATAATATTGAAAATGTTCCTCTCTTCTTTTATTTTGTCTTCCCTTTCAATTATGCGTAGCTAATTTCCTATAGCATTCGATCGTGAGGATCCATGAAGTGAGATGATAGTTTATTTTCTTTCTTAGTTTTATTTTTGTTATTTCATGCTCGATCCTTCTTTGATTTATTTTGCGTCGACTCCGTATTTCCGGTATACGGTAGTAGACCTTGCGCTCATTTCATAGTAGTCGAGAGACTCATGATTTGAAAGATCACTCAAAGAAGGAAGGAGTTGAACGCAATCCTAGAGATAGGACGACGTAAATCCTCCGGATTGGAGTCAAATCCAATAGTGCGGATCACCTCGATAATGCAAATTTAGGCTTCTTTGGTTTGTAAAGAGATTTCGATCGAAGAGTTTATAAGTTAGGAGACCTAATGCTCTAGCAAGATTTTGTCTTATTTTCGGATCCGTCACGGTCGAGTATGATTTGCAAAATTAAAACTATCTTTATTTTTATCTCTCTCATCTAATTTCATGGTGAATCATTGATCGAATGCTAGCTTTTTATTATAAGTTTTTTGTCTCGCAAGTTGTCTTTTGTTTTATTCTTAAAAAATTCTCAAATCCAATTAGTTTTCCGGTAGGATAATAGTTAGAGCGTGAGTAGAAGTAATTGACAGCCCCGTGTTTAAATACGACCTTGGTACTACGATTAGACAGGTACGCTTGCCTGTTCGGGTTTTGGCCCACCACATTCGCAGGAGGTGCGTGATGTATTTGCCCTGCAGGTTGGGCATTATGAGTTCACGGTCATGCCATTTGGATTGACCAATGCGCCATCCGTGTTTATGGATCTAATGAATAGGACATTCAGAGAACACTTGGATCATTTCGTGATAGTATTTATCGATGATATCCTGGTGTACTCGCGGTGCGAGGAGGATCACTATAATCATCTACACATGGTGTTGGAGACGTTGAGGAGGAATCAGTTGTATGCTAAGTTCTCCAAGTGTGAATTGTGGTTATCCTCGATAGCGTTCCTTGGTCATGTTGTCAGTGGAGAAGGGATAGCTGTGGATCCGGCGATGATAGTGGCGATACGGGAATGGCCTGCTTTGACCACAGTGGCAGAGGTCAGGAGTTTTTTGGGGCTTGCTGGCTACTACAGGCGCTTCGTAGAGAACTTCTCGCGGATAGCGCTACCACTCACGATGTTGACTAGGAAGGATCAAAAGTTTGTGTGGTCTTCGGAGTGCGAACAGGCTTTTGAGGTGTTGAAGAGGCGGTTGACCACAACGCCTATTTTGTGTTCGTCAAGTGGAACCGAAGGGTTCGAGATCTATAGTGATGCTTCAGGCAGTGGTTTGGGTTGTGTTCTGCTACAGCATGGGAGAGTGATAGCCTATGGTTCACGACAACTGAAGATGCATAAGAGAAATTATTCGGTTCACGACTAGAGTTAGCGGCCTTGATATTTGCTCTAAAGATTTGGAGGCATTACCTGTACGGTGTGAAAGTCGATATTTACACCGATCATAAGAGCTTGAAGTACCTGTTGGATCAAAAGGATCTGAACATGAGGCAACGGAGGTGGATGGAGTTCTTAGGGGACTACACTTTCAAGATTCATTATGTGCCTGGGAAGGGAAATGCAGTGGCGGATGCGTTGAGTCGCAGGTTTCCTGCGCAGGCCAACTGGTTAACGGTACATGATGAGAGATTGATCCGTGAGTTGGAGGCTTTGGAGATATCTTGCGTTGACAAGCAGTCTAGTGCTGAGGCGAAACTGTTTTGGACCGAGGTGCAGTGTGACCTAGCTGATAGAGTTCGGCGGGCTTTGGTTCAGGACAACAGCATGAAGCAGATCTTGGAAGAATCTTTGGATGGGTCAAATTCCCAGTTTGTTGTTGAATATGGTTTGCTAAGGAAGGACGGTCGCCTATGCATTCCTAGTGCGGATAATCTTCGGGAGGAGTTGATGTATGAGGCTCATCATACCAAGTACTCAATCCACCCGGGAAGCACGAAGATGTATAGAGACATGAAGAAATTATTCTGGTGGCCAGGATTGAAGAAGGATGTAGCACTTTATGTGGCCAAGTGCCGTACTTGTGCATTGGTGAAGGCGGAATGCCAGAAGCCCGGAGGTTTCTTGAAGTCCCTACCTATCCCAGAATGGAAATTCGATGACATATCTATGGGTTTTGTGCATGGTTTGCTGAAGTCACAGAAGGGAAACGACGCCATATGGGTGGTCGTAGATAGGTTGACAAAGGTGCCGCACTTTATTCCGAACAGGAAGGAAGGTCCAGTGGAAAAGTTATCCAAACTCTACGTGGATAATATTGTACGATTGCATGGTGTGCCCCGCAGTATTGTTAGTGATCGAGATGGACGCTTCACGTTGAATGACTGGAGGTTAGTGCATAGTCTGTTGGGTACTAAGTTAAAGTTCAGTACAACCTTTCATCCGCAGACGGATGGGCAAACCGAGAGGGTCAACCGGACGTTGGAGGACATGCTTCACATGTGCGTCCTAGATTTCGGAAAGCATTGGGAGGATCACCTATATATGGTGGAGTCTGCGTATAACAACAGCTTCCAAGCGAGCATTGGTATGACGCCTTTCGTAGCCTTGTACGGGAGGAAGTGTCGTACGCCGTTGTCTTGGTTGGAGGCTGGCGAATCGAAGTTATATAAACGTCAAGCAGTGGAAGACGCCACTACAATGGTGCGTACAATTCAGGAAAGGTTGAAGGTCGCTCAGGACAGGCAGGCAAAGTATTACAACGCCAAGCATAGGAACGTGGAGTTCAATGTTGGCGACACGGTGTATCTAAAAATCAAGCCATTCAAGGGTGTATCGCGGGTTCGACGCTTGAAGAATCTGAGTCCGAGATACCTTAGACCATTTGAAATCCTGGAGCGTGTTGGCGAGGCGGCGTATATATTGAAGCTGTTGGCGGAATTGAGTGGGCTACATGATGTGTTCCACGTGTCGGTGTTGCGTAAGGCAGTGCAAGAGCCTTCGCAGATCATTGCGGACAATCAAGTACCGGTTGATTATGAGTTGACAACAAGGGCCAAGACAGTACGTATTGAAGACGTTGCAGTCAAACGACTCCGCAACAAAGAGGTCTGAATGGTTAAAGTCCGATGGGATAATTGCGGGCGTGAGGAGCTTTCTTGGGAACGAGAGCAAGTTATGTTGGAGGAATACCCCGAGTTATTCCACTCAGGTATTATTTAGATTTGTGTATCTTTACTTAATTTTGGGACAAAATTCCTTAAGTGGGGGAGATTTGTAACACCCTGAGAATTGTATTTGAGTCGGTCGCGTAAAAAGGGATTTTTGGTGCCTGTATAGGGGTACACGGCCTAGGACACGGGCGTGTCCAAGGCCGTGTCTGGCTGGTGTTTTTGGCCGTTTTCATCCCGAGAAAGACACGGCCAGGAACACGGCTAAATGACACGGGCATGTCATTTGACACGGGCGTGTGCCTACCCATGTCCCAACCCGTGTTCAGTTGGGTCATGTCCGTTGTCGTGGCGATTATGCGTGACATGTCCCCGAACACGGGCGTATCGAGGAACCCGACACGGGCGTGTCGAGTGAGACACGGGCGTGTCTGAGCCCGTGTGAGTCTTTGTGCTTGACGATCGCGCCTGGATCGAGGCACACGGCCTGGGACACGGCCGTGTGCCACGCCGTGTTCGGCCCAGGTTTGGAGATTTTTGAGCGGATCTGAGTCATTCGTTTTCTTTAATTAAGATCCAACGGCCCAGATGGTTTCCTGCTCTGTTAAGGCCGGGAATAGGGGAGTTAATCCTTCATTTCTCTCCAACTATTCTCTCTCTCAAGGAGTTGGAAAGAGGAGGAAGAAGGAAGGGATTCCGGCTGCCGGCGGAGCATCAGAGCACCGTTTCGAAATCTGAGAGCGGATCCGTGGAGGAAAGTTCGTTGCGAAGACTTCCAACCGTGTAGTTTTTCCATAGCGCCAAAGCGGACTACAAGGGTAACGATTCTCTACTTGAGCATGTGAAGCTCTTTCTTTCTGCATAGGGAATCCTGCTCCCGCAAGTGTGCGGTGAGTGCATGGTGTTCCTTGGGGTTGATGTGAATAGTCCCCCTTATGTTGCATATAGAGTCCGGAATCGAAGTACGGGCATAGGCACTATGTGTGAAGCCTACCCGGACGTGTATTGTCTGGATCGGTGATGTTGCATTTGATATGTTTTGCCGGAGAAGACTCCGTGCTTTGGGTTTTTAGGGTTTCTACGTAGTAGATTGCAGCAGGAATCCTTGGAGGTTAGCTCCAAGGCGCACCCGGAAAACTGAGCAGAATCGTTGTTCTGCTAACTTGGCGGTCAGGGAACCGGCCTTGAACATAACTGGGTTATGTGATTGTTTGGAAATTTTGGGATCCGAGAGAAGCTTGGCTTGTGCGTACGTCTTAAGGTGACTACGTGGTGTGAGCAACGAGCAAGTGGAATCGGACCTAGGCTATGTGGTTCGGTGTGAGAGACCTGAAAAGGGGACTGGCCGTTGGCATAGTTGAGAGCCTTAGACGGTGGTTAGAAAGACTAAATGCTCACATGGTTGCCATCTTTGGGATGGTGGTGAAGCCACGGAATTGACCAGATTCACCGTTAATGTGCCCTGAGTGCATAGGTTGTTTGGACGTGCGAGCCTACACCTATGGCGAAATATATAATTGCACTTTATTTTTTAGCTGGGCTAATGTTATGCAGGGAAAGAGCACCGCCGTACCGAGTTAGGGGCGGGGTCTTTATAATTTGGTCGGCTTTTGGCTGACCGTTGCTTTGTTTGCCACCATGCGGTGGAATGTGCTTGCAGGTGCTGCGGAGCCGAGTACCAAATAGCGGGATGGAGCCCATGTTTGCTGTGCTGGCCCTAGAAGGCCAAAGCGAATAGTTGTTTTTATTTTATCATGTGTGGCCGGCCTGCGAGCCGATGTATGTAAGACATGTTTTTATTAAGTGAACATTTGTAAGGCCATAAGGCCATGTACCCTTTCAGTGTACTTGAGTTTCATTCCAGTAGTGTGGTTGTGGACATTCATGTTTAATGGATTTAAGTTTTGGGTTCTTTCAACTTTAAAAGTTTCCGCTAGAATGCTCTATGTAGGACGTGTAGTCTTAATAAAATAGTTTGAATATTCTTATGTAACCCTTCCGACTGTCTGTGGTATATGGTGTCGGGTTCCAGCTGGACCTTCTGTTATATGTCATGTGACGGATGGGGGTGTTACACGTGTCCCAGGCCGTGTCACCCAATCTTTTTCCGTTTCTCAAATTTGGGCTGTTACACGGACTCAGTGTCGTAAGGGTCTTGCGATAAAGCAGGGAGAAAACAAACCTTCTCAGTCTTAGTGGAAGTCAGAAGGGAGTAAGTAGAATAAGAAGTCTCGTCCCTTCGCTACAGGAGAGAAAAGCGGGGCTACGTCGAGGGATTTCCATTTTAAGGGACCACTGACGTGCTACATGTGTGGTAAACCGGGCCACATATCTCGATTTTGTACTGAGGTTGGTGTGAGCTAGAGCCAAGGAAGGAGCGGTCAGTGCATTTTGGTCCTAATATTGCGGAGAAGGGGAAATCGGCAGAGTCGAGCGCTTCATGTTTTCCTCCAGTACAGACAAGAGCCAACAATCTTGGGCAGTAAGAAGCGATTTGTCAGCTTGATATGGTGACAGGTATGAAAAGTTTAAGATCATTTGCTAGCTTAAAACTATTTGTGATCTTTTCGTGTTTGTTGCATGTATGCTTAGGTTCGTGTTAGTTTCCGGTTACCCCGTCAGATTGTTATTCGACATGGGAGTGTCACACTTCTTGTTTGGTATTGTATTCACAATAACCCTGATTTGAAGAAGGGTCCTGTTAAGCTAAGATGAATTGAGATTGTATTTGATGTTGTATTTTCAGTTATGTACTTAGCAATGTAGACCTGCAAGTACATAAATGAAAATACAACATCAAATCAGGGTTATTATGGATACAATACCCAACAATCTCCCCCTATTTGAAGAAGTCAGAATCCTATAAGGTAAGGTGAATTGCACAACAATAATAATAAAGCATAAAATTGAATATATATATAAATTAAAGAAAAATAAACAAAGCGCACATTCCAGTTAAAACATTTAAATCATATACATATATCAATAAGAGTTCATTGTTGGGGCAACCAACATCCACACATCTCAAGCAAGAAATAATATAGGAACATCAACCCTGCCTGCCCTGGCTCTTCTGACGCTGTCTGAAGAAGTAAGCCTTGGGCTTTGGATAATATCTTGGAGGGGCAAGAGGTGCAGCTGGATTATCATGCTTGTGATTCCGGAAATGAATTCTTCTTTTTGCACAGGCCAACTCATACTTCTGCCACTCATCTCTATCATAGTGGTTCCATCTATTTTCACCTCCAATACCGACAAAGGTGAATGCGTCTAAAATAATTCCTCTTGAAATCGGACTCCACACCTCAACCATCTCACTATTAGGCACATCTCTGACTAGATCTTCTTTGACTGGCTCTGACTTGACTGGCACTGACCTGACAACAGATGTGCTTTCACCATATCTTCTTATTTTGTACACAGGAGTACGTATGTCTTCAGGTACTTGAACATCTGGAAACACAGCAGCAACATCAGTAGCAGATCTGTCCTAAGAGAAATCTCGTGTGTTTGTCCAGTATTGAGAGTAATCTTCAGCGGGATGAGCTTCAACATTTCCTTGAGCAGGAACAACAGGTATTGGAAAACTTATATTATCCTGACCTGGCCTGCCAAACATCTAACCATGTTACCAAACAAAGTTGTCATAACTATAGTCATTGACTCCTTTGAAGTTTTCAACCATTGCAGCCTCAACAACATCTACCTTAGCTTCAAGGGCATCCTCTCCCTTTCTGACTTCAACAGCTATGGTATTGGCATAACCTTCAATTTTCTTGTCAAAATGATCGATTGATCGATTGTGAGCATCAATGATGGTTACTGTATTCTTATCAACATTCACAAGAACGTCCAGATTACTTTTGGGTCCGACCATGTTATGAACCAAAGCTTGTCGACCCTGGATGAACCAAGAATCCAACCTTGCATCTATTTTGTCAAAACGCACCTTGACAGTTGCAAGGGCATTGTTCAAATCTTTCTCAGTTTCCTAGACTTTCTTCAGAACCTTCTGCATGGAGGATTCAAACTATGCATGCTTCTTAGCCAACATGGCTTCTATGGTCTTCAGAATAGAATTGTCAGCACTATAATTGGGAACATCTGGAGTAGGAATACTGGGAAGAGGGAGCAGATTTGCATGGATTGCTAAATCACTAGAGGATTCATCTATTAGAGATAAATAAGCTGTAAAAATCAATCAGGGATCCTCAGCAGGTAAGACAGGAGTATGTAATTTGTGCATGCAGTAAATCATGTGTAGCGTTCGTAGATTTGTTAGAGGTCCGCTCCACAAAGTTTTCTATTAGAGAAGTGCCGGTGGTGGTATAGTTTGAGGATGTATTACCCGAGGAGCTTCCAGGAGCACATCCTCAGCGTGAGATTGACTTCACAATTGAATTGGTGCCAAGAGCAAGGCCAGTGTCACATCCTCTATTTAGGATGTCACCAAAGGAGCTAGTCGAGCTCAAAATGTAGCTGCAGGAGCTGTTTGAGCAAGGGTTCATTAGGCCCAGCTCTTCGCCATGGAGTGCAGCGGTATTGTTTGTAAAGAAGAAAAACAGCACAATGCAATTGTGCATAGACTACCGCGAGCTGAATAAGCTGACCATCAAGAATAAATATCTGATTCCACAGATAGATAACTTGTTTGACCAGTTGGTAGGGTCGGTGGTGTACTCCAAGATGGAATTGATGTTCGGTATTACCGACTGCGTATTCAGGATGAGAACATTCCCAAAATAGCATTTCAGATGAGGTATGGTCACTTCAAGTTCTCAATTATGTCATTTAATTTGCAAATGCGCCATCAGTGTTCATGGATTTGATGAACCGAGTGTTTCAATAGTACTTGGATTCGTTTGTGGTGGTGTTTATTGACAACATCCTAGTGTGTTCCAAGTTAGAGGCGGAGCACGAGAGTCACTTGTGAGTAGTCTTGCGGATCCCGAGGGAGAACTTGCTTTATGCTAGGTTCTCGAAATGTGAGTTCTGGTTAGAGAAGATGACATTTTAGGCCATGTGATTAGTGGTGATGGAGTGCCGGTGGATCCGACAAAAGTTGAGGTCATCAGGGATTGGTCTGTTTTGAGAACCGTGTCGAAAATTAGGAGTTTTCTTGGACTATCCGGGTACTACAAAAGGTTTGTGGAAAACTTTTCGCGGAAAGAATTACCCCTCACTTCTCTTACTCATAAGAATTAGAAGTTTGTGTACATGCCGGAGTGCGCTCGAGCATTCAAGACGTTGAAAGAAAGGTTAATGTCTGCTCTGATTCTATGTCTTCCTTGTGGGACTGAGGGATTTCAGATTTTTAGTGATGCGTTAGGATGCGGTTTAGGTTACGTGCTTGTGCATCATGACAATGCGATAGCTTATGGGTATAGACAGTTGATGCCTCATAAGAGGAATTACCCTATTCATGAGTTGGAGCTGACAGCGATAATCTTTGCGTTAAAGTTATGGTGGCACTATGTGTATGGCGCTAGGGTGGAGATTTTCACTGACCATAAAACCTAAAGTATCTCTTGGAACTTAAACATGCAGCAACATGGGTGGGTCGAGTTCCTTGGGGACTATGATGCGACGATTCAGTACACGCCAGGTAAGACCAATGTTATGGCTGATGCTTTGAGTAGAAAATTCTCCGGGCAAGGGAATTGTTAGAAGCACATGATGAGTAGTTGGTGTGAGACTTTGAGTCTCTTAGCATTATATGTGTTGTTAGAGGTGACTCTAGTGTGGCTCAGTTGAACTGGAGAGAGTTGTGGTGCGACTGGTTCGATCAAATTCGGGAGGCAACCAATGTTGATGCAGAGTTCCAGCCATTAGTGGTATAAGCTCAGAAAGGCAAGGGCAGTACCTTGGAGATGGTTGATGAGATCTTAAAGAAGGATGGAAGGGTTTGTGTACCGCAGTTCGACAAGCTCCACGAGGAGTTGATGTTTGAGGCGCACTTTACGAAGTACTCCATTCACCCGGGTAGTATGAAGATGTACTTGGATATTAAGAAATCCTTTTGGTGGCCTGAGATGAAGCGAGATATAGCTTTGTATATGAGCTGATGCCAGACTTGTGCCTTAGTGAAAGCTGAGTGTCAGAGGCCGGGTGGGTTCCCAAAGCCCCTTCCTATTCCCAAGTGGAAATTTGACTAAATCTCCATGGACTTTATGCATGGTTTGCCTCGGTCGCCGTAGGGTAACTATGCGATTTGGGTGATTGTGGATCGCCTGACCAAGGTGGCTCACTTCATTCAGAATCAGAAGGGAGATAGCGAAGAAAAGCTAGTGGAGCTCTATGTTCAAAACCTTGTGCGGTTGCATGAGATTCCAAAGAGTATCTTCAATGACTGAGATAGGTGATTCACATCCAAAGATTGAAGGTTAGCGTACAAGAGTTTGAGCATTATGCTTAAGTTTATTACAATGTTCCGTCCACAGACCGATGGTCGAACGGAGATGATGAATCATACTTTAAAATACATAATGATGTATGCTCTTGATTTTGGCAAGAGATCGGTGGGGAGACCACCTTTTTATGGTTGAGTTTTCCTACAAAAATAACTTCCAAGAGAGCATTTGGATGGCTCCGTATGAAGCATTGTATGGTAGCGGTGTCGAATTCCTATGTCAAGGATAGAGACAAGAGACACTCAGCTTTTGGGAAAAGAAGTAGTGACAGATGCTTGTGAGTTAGTTCGGATGATCCAAGAGCGCATGAAGGTTGCTCAAGATCGGCATGCAAAATATTTTAATGTGTGTCACAAACATGTGTAGTTTGTAGTGGGCGACATGGTCTACTTGAAAATCAAGCCATTCAAAGGCGTTTCACGGATTCAACAAGTCAAGAAATAGAGTCCAAGGTATAAAGAGAGAATAAATAATCACACCATATGTGATAAGTATAAGTATAAAGAGAGAAAAAACAAAAACAATCACACCATAAAGAAAATAAATAATAGGGAAATCCAGACGACACAAGAAATTTATAGTGGTTCCACTAAACTTGGGTACATCCACTCTTCTACCACCCTGGTAGGAAACCACTACAGGTTTTTGATCAGGTGCCCTACCACCACAGGTTTTTGCTTAGGTGCCTTGTCACCGCAAGATCTATTTTTTCAAGGGAGATCTAACAACCCTTTTGAGCTTTTGATCAGGTGCCCAAAAACCAAAGGGGTTAACTTTTGAAGGGAGTTATAACCCTGCACACAGCGGGAAAAGGAAAATTGATGGTGTTCTTCTCTGTCAACAGTCTAAAATAAGACTAGTGGATTTGATCTTGTCAAAGCTCCCCCTAAGATGTAAAATGGTTTAGTAAGATGAGAGCTTTGTACATGGTGTAGGTCTTCAATCTTTAGAAGATCTTCAGAAGCTTTTTGGACTGATATTGAGTAGTTGTCCCTTGAAAAGATGTGAAGCTGATGATGAAGAGCTCTGTGAGATTCTCTGTATATGTCTATGTGTCTTAGTGAATTCTCTATGTCTCTTTTCTGTATCTATTCTCTGTATGATCTTCTGAAAACAGTCCTTTTATATTCCTTCCTGAAAATAGCATTTGAATTTGAATTCTATCCTTGAATTAATGCTGAAATCCTGGAACTTGAACGGCTGGAATTGTCTTAAATGCATTTCCTTAACTGTCTTCAGTAAATAAGTCAAGTAATTACACTGTGAAATCCATAATTAATGCTGTCAGACAATGACTATATTCTTGAGAATATGAGCATTAACTATTAGAGAATTACTGCCATAGAATAATCCAAATTGAAAATAAACTGAGAGACAACGCCAAAACTGATAGAAATCGTCAAACTCAGAACAGATTTCGTTGACTTGAACATCAAGTTCGTCGAGCTAATAAATCGTCTTCGTCGAGCTAAGAAATTGTCTTCGTCGAGCTGAGCTCCAAGTTTGTCGAGCTGAGAAGGAATTTTGTCGATCAGAGAACTTGAGAGAAGAGGGAAGATCGTCGATCTGAGCTCGAAGTTCATCGAGCTCAACTTAGAGTAGGGTCTCTGAGTTTGTTGATCTGCGATCGACGATCGTCGAGCTAAGTTAGAAGAACTTCGAACTGATTCTCTGAACTCTTAAAGATTTCCATTCTTCTATGTCTGGATCTCTGAATTCTTCTGAGGGCTGGATCAATGTCTGTATAACCTAGTCAAACTGACCTAGACCTTAGAACTAACAAAATGACCCTAGGCTATACATGAAGGGTCAATAACCTAACAGTGAACCTAGCCCAAATCCAAACTAGGGATCCAACATGATGAGCATCTGATTCAGGAGTTGGAGGCTTTAAATATTTCTTGTGTTGACAAGAATACCACTATAAATGTGTGCTTGAACTGGACGGAGGAGTAATATGACCTCACAGACAGAGTTTGACGAGCAATGGAACTCGATGAGAGTATGAAATGCTATGTAGCAGATGGGTCAAATTCTCAATTCTCCTTGGAAGATGGTCTTTTGAGAAAGGACGGTCGTTTGTGCGTCACAAATGTGGGTAAACTATAGGAGGAGTTGATGTATGATGCACACTTTATTAAATACTCAATCCACCCAGGGAGCACAAAGATGTATAAGGACATGAAAAAGATGTTTTGGTTATCTGGTTTGAAGAAGGACATAGCTCTTTACGTGGCGAAGTACCAAGCTTGTGCCTTAGTAAAAGCTGAATGTCAGAAGCCTGGAGGTTTCCTGAAGTCGTTGCCAATTTCGGTATGGAAATTCAATAATATCTCTATAGATTTCATGCATGGGTTGCCGAGATCACAGAGCGGGAACGATGCCTTGTGGGTGATTGTTAACCTTTTGACAAAGATATCGCACTTCATACCAAACAAGAAGGACGATTCAGTTGAAAATTTGGCTAAGTTATATGTTGACAACATAGTAAGGTTGCACGGATTGCCCCGTAGCATCGTCAGCGACAGAGATGAGCGCTTTACTTCGAATGATTAGAGGCTAATCCACTAATTATTGGGTACTAAACTGAAGTTCAGTACGACCTTTCATCCACAAATGGATGGTCAGACCGAGAGAACCAACAAGACAATGAAGGATATGCTCTGTATGTGCGCCTTGGATTTCAGAAAGAGGTGGGAGGATCATCTCTATATGATCGAGCTCGCCTATAATAATAGCTATCAAGCTAGCATTCAGATGGCACCATTCGAACCTTTATACGGTAGGAAGTGTCGTACTCCTTTAGTTTGGGCGAAAAAAGGCGAATCAAAGTTGTATAAGCATAAAGAAGTCGAAGATGCAAATTCGACTATACGCAATATACGAGATCGGCTATTGGTGGCCCAAGATCGGCAAGCTAAGTACTACAATGCCAAGCACCGAAACGTGCAGTTTGCGGTTGGCGATTGGTTATATCTGAAGATAAAGTCATTCAAATGCGTATCCAGGATTCGACACTTGAAAAAATTGAGTCTGAGGTATCTTGGTCTGTTTGAAGTGGTTGAGCGGATTGGATAAGATGCCTATCGATTAGCTCCTTTGACAGAGCTAAGTGGTTTGCACAATGTGTTTCATATATCAGTGCTGTGGAAAGCTTTGATAGAGCCGACGCAAGTGGTGGCTGATGATCAGGTACTAGTCGATGGTGGGCTGGCGACGAATGTTAGACCAATTCGGATCAAGGATACGAAGGTCAGGTAGCTATAAAACAAGGCAATCAGGATGGTCAAAGTATGTTGGGACAATTGTGGCCGTGAAGAACTGACATGGTAACATGAGAAAACCATGCGAGATGAGTTTCCCAAGTTGTTTTTGTAAAATAAAGTTGCAATAGTTTGTACTATTTTTCATTCAGATGAATAAAATTTCGGGACGAAATTTTCGTAAGGAGGGGAGGTTTGTAACACCCCCAAAACTAGAAAATAGAACTTAAAGGTGGCTATCGCCGGACAATAGTGGGTATCACTGACGATATCACTCGACACACTCGAGTCCCTCAATGCACTCGACGCACTCAACACACTCGACGCACTCGACGCATTCAATGAATCGTCGAGTAAGCTATTGGAGTGGCGATAATGCGTATTGCATTGAGATATCACCACGTGGCGTCTAGACACGCGTCAGATGGCCGGTAAGCGGCCGATGAGCGGTGGTTGACTGGGGTCAAAGCGGCTACCGACGATATAGCCCATGCGAAAGTGAATATCGTCAGGTGATAGCGATAAGTTTGACTTGTCAGCTTAAATCGTGGCCCTTCATTCCTATTTAAGAGAGGATCCTATGGCTGAGATAAATCCTGAGGTCACTTAAGCAGAGGAGTGGAGAAAAGAGAAGTCATTTCTCTTCTCTCACTCTCTCTCCTCCTTCTCATCAAGTTTATAGAAGAAAGAGCTAAGGAAGAAGAAGGCTGAAGGCTAAAGCTTTGCAAGCTTAGTGAAGGAGATCCCGTGGTCAGAATCAAGAACCAAAGCAAGATACGTGAAGAGAAAAGTGAGGCACTCCTTTCCAGCAGGATATAAAGCTTTATCATGGCTCCAAAACAAACTACGACGATAACACTCTTTCTTCTTGGATAAGTGAAGTCATCCTTTTACGTATGTATGGAATCCCCCACCAAAAGGTGGAAAAGCGAATGGAATTCTGATGGGTTGATACGTGATATCCTTGAGTAGTTTTGCATATAGAATCTGGAAACCACAGTATGAAATAGAAATGTCGTGTGAAGCCCATCAGAGAGGCTGGTCTGGATTGGTGATGTTTTAATTTGTGTGCCGGATAAGACTCCGAGTATAAACTGGTAGTTTATGGAGTCTGAGGTGTTGTGCCTATGAAATCAGTAGCAGAAAGTATTGGGGATGCGCTCCAGGAAGATACCCAGAAAATACCACGATTTTTGGATAACTGTGTATATCATCGGGAGACAGTGAGTATCACTTTAGATAGCTCTTGATGAGCTATATTTTGTGAAAGCCTAGTTTTTCTGGTACTGTAGGATGTTGCAGGATTTTTTAGATAGATGTTCCATTTGTGGCTGTGTCTGGGTACATAAAGAGAAGTTCTATTGTTAATGCCAGACGATAGTGGCCGACTATCGCTGGCAATAGCTCCCAGATAGCATTTTGATTTCCAAGCATATCTCTCAGAGACCGTGTGGCTAGTATGTGAGCTATATCCTGGGTGCTCAGCTCTGATGGCCGTGGAAGTCATCTATTTAAATATAATGCGGTTATGTTTAAGTTCCTGGTAAAGGTGATGTGACCCACGTCTGTCCATGTAGCCATGGATGCTCGGATTTCGGCTATGACATGGCGATTTGAGTAACGGGAAAAGGATGAACTGTACCCATCATAAGTCATGGCGTGTTAGATAGTTGGCATGAGGTGGGAGATTTTTGGCTATATGCCAGACAGGAAATGCTCAAAGTTGACCGTTATGTCTAGGACCTCTGAACCATGGTGGGACCCTGGTTATCCGGTATACCGATAATGTGCCATGAGTGTATGGAATGTTTTGCAGTTGATGCAAATGTTTGGCATGAGGGTGACAAACAAGGCAACTTGTATATGTTGTATATGAATGCAGAGAAGGAATACCGCTGCCCCGGGTATGGGGTATGGTTGTTATAAATTGGTGAGCTAAAGCTGACCATTGCCTTGTTTGTAACCATCTTGTGGAATGTCCCTGTACAGGTGCTGGAGAGCCGAGCGAGAAATAGCGGGTTGCATCCCTGTGATGCTATGCTGCCCCCCTCGAAGGCCAAGCGAAGAGATTTTAGTATTTTCATGTGTGGCTGGCTTGCGCACCGATATTTGTAAACCACTCTTTTGGAGAAAAACATTTGTAAGGCATTAAGGCTGTAACTTTTTGTGTATTTTGTAAAACATTCCTGATATGTATATTAGTGGGCATTCACATGAACTGAGTTTGGGTAACCATGAAGCTTTCGCTAGAATGCTCTAAGTTAGGATTCGATTGGTCTTATGATATTCAACCTGTAACCCCACTGTCTGTCTGTGGAATATAGTGTGAGGCCCCGGCCGGGCCCTCTGTTATATTTTATGTGACAGATGGAGGTGTTACACTAGCGCTCGACGGTAGCGCACTAGTGCGCGGCGATAGGTCATGGAATGGAGTTCCTCGCTTTGATTGAATTTTTAAACCTGCACATTATGCCAAACACAAGATGTGATCAAATACAACATGAGAATTGATATTATCAAACTAAGGATACATGAACCGTCAGCTCCAATAACAAGCCCAAGGCCGAGAACTCTCGCTGAGACCCCACCCGCCCATAGATCACATACCATCTGGCTTGTCCACCAGCTCCTTCGTTCTTTCCAATTTCATCAAGTACACACAACCGATGCTAAGAACTCTCGCTTAGACCTCACCCGCACATAGATCATGACACCATCGGGATTGTCCAGAAGCACAGACGTTCTCTTCGGTTTCCACATGAGGGGACTTGTCATGCCGGGACACCCTCCACACGTGAATCACAACATCACGGGGTAAGCCAGCTGGCCACAAAGACAAAACCATGCCTTCACATACAAACGAACATCACAATCCATTACTTATGTTTCTCCTCCCTAGCCAATGTTCATTCTAATTCGAAAATAAGGGGCATCACAATGGTGTCTTCGTCGCCATCGGATTTCTAACAAAAATCTCTAAAATGCACGTCAAGCAACATCACCGAATCAGACCATCGGTCGCGATAACGGCTTCACCCACAATACCTAATCCACTAAGAGAGAGAATTTCTAATGCAAAATATGTCATGGATAGATTTAATCAACCCGGTGGCTCTTCTTGAACCATGACGCCTCTGAACCCTCTCACTCAAGAGGTCCGGTGCCAAAATTTGCAAGAAAGAAAAGGCATAAAAAAAGATGTCAAGCATGCATCCTAAAACCGAGAGGAGAGATGTTGTTATCTTGTGAAATCTCTTCCTAGCCATGGAGATCTTGATTTGCATGGATAGAAGTGTGCATCTTCAAGCCCTCTCTGCGATGTCGGTCTATGATCATGAATCGGAGCTCCGAAGCTCCAACAATGGCAAAAACTAGGTCGTCTTCATCCTTCACACCTTTCTGCTCACGAGCCATCAAAGTCCTGGTTGACTTAGGAAAAAAGAGGATAGTATCCCCTCTGCCCTAAATAAGGCACAAGGTTAAAGATCTGGGCCATTGGATCAAGTTTCAGGAAGATCGGATGCCCAAAAATATCTATTTACGGAATCATCTTGCGAAACCTAAAAAGAAACCCGCTCTGGTTCAGGGCGTCGAGTGAGCTTGAAGCTGCTCGATGCGAAGTCTCAGGCTTCGAGTGATCTCGAAGCCACTCGATGCCAAGCCTCAAGCATCAAGTGACCTCGACGCCACTCGACGCCATTCGACGCCACTCAACGCCACTCAACGCGAAGACTCATGTGTCGAGTGAACTTGACGCCATAGATGACTCCTACTCTCAGACTCTATGCACACATTTTTGAGGTGTTATAACTCCCCCCTTAAAAAATGTTGTCCTCGAAATTTAAGTGCTACAAAACATAAAACATACTTTACGCAAACAGTCATGGGAAGTCTTCCTGCATCGCTTGCTTGCGCTCCTAATAGAATTCATCTCGCCCGTAATTGTCCCAGCATCCCTTCCCGAGCTTGACTTCTTTATTCTGCAAGTGCCGGATTTCGGAATCCTCCACAGAAACCGGACGAACCGTCGTCCTCAAATCTGCTACCACCGACACTGTCATTGGCTCAGCCGCATCACACGGCTCCACTAAGTCTTTCGTCAACACCAAGACATGGAAAACATCGTGTAGTCCACTAAGCTTTTCAGACAATGCCAACTGATAGGCTATGCAGGATCAAGCGCATACCCAACTATTCCAAAATCCCGGACTTTTGGAACAGTTGGGTATGTGCTTGATCCTACATTTGGTATCAGAGGAGGTCACGAGTTCAAGACCGGGGGGGGGGGGGGGGGCGCTATTAAATCCCGATTTTTCCCTTCTACCTGTGTGTGTCCGGCGGGTCAGGCAACCATGGACATGTAGTAACCCCACCTCTGGGCCATGTGGGCCATGTGGTAACCCCACCTCTGAGCCGACGGGTTGTGCTGGATGCCGGGGGGGGGGGGGGGGTGGGTGGGTGGGTGGGGGGATTGTTGGGTCTAGCGTTCCTTCGCTTGATCCGTGGCGCTCTGCTACTTATTTAAGAAATTAAGTAGCACCCTTTCCAACAGTTCTGGCTTTCGGAACAGTTGGCTATGCGCTTGATCCTACACATCATGCATATGTAGCCAACTTGCCCGTACTGGAGTCCTATGACTCAAGGCATCTACGACCATATTTCCCTTCATGGGAGTGTAGTGTATCTCAAAGGTGTGGTCCTCGAGGAATTCCATCCAACTTCATTGTCACATGTTCAGATCCTTCTGATCTATTAGGTACTTAAGGCTCTTATAGTCCGTGAATATATCAACTTTCACATCATATAAGTAGTGACACCACAGCTTAAGTACAAAAATCATAGCCGTTAACTCCAAGTCGTGGACTGGATAGTTTCACTCGTATACTTTCAACTTGGGTGAGCCATAAGATATTCCATTTCCGAATTATAGAAGAATGCAGCTAAAAGTCTTGTTTTTAAGGTCAGCTAAACACCTAGAGGGGGGGGGGGGGTGAATAGGTTTTAGGTCACGTTTTGATTTATTTAGACCTTAACTAATTTTGCTGTGCTTAGTGATTAAGTTAGTTTGGCTTTTAAGATCAATCACAGATGACAGTTGATTTATAGTGTTTCCCTGATCTTGGGTATGCCCACTGCCTCTCCCACATCTCTAATAGTGTGTTAGATGAGGTACAACACCAACACTCGGCTCCTAAGATCTTATAACATAGATCCCGCAAGACCTCTCAGTCTTCTCCAAGACCTACCACTCGGGCACTAAGCCCTACCTCAGATCCAAAGGATCCTATAACTCAGACCTAAGCCCTACACTCAGATCCAAAATGGATCATACACTAAGATCAACAAATGATCCTACCTCATCTTTTATAGAACAAGCCTACAACTTGGATTCACATAAGAATCTTACATCTCAACCTTTATAGATCGGGCCTACACTCAGATCGTAAATGATCCTACAGAATAAATAAAAGATGTGTTGATTTTGACACCAGAGGAGTTATCCGTGTCTTCCTTTCCTATATAGAGATTATCTCAGCCATAGCCTCTTCTCAGCAACAAGAAAAAACTGATCTTCAGTACTAGATGGCTTGTGCTAGAAGTTACTTAGAATCACTATTCTGAACTTGCAGATGACGATAACTGATTTGCTTGATCTTGTTTTCTTCAATCAACCAACTTGCATGTAGATATTTGAGAACTCTGCTCCTTTTTCAGAATATGATTCTGATCTTGCCGTCGCAGATGAAAATCGCTTCAGCTATCTCAATTCGCTTTCAGCTTCACTGATCTGAACTTCGCCTTCAGGCTCGACAAGAAGGCGAGGAAGAAGATGATGTTCAGACACAAGAATACGTAAACAGAAATACCATAATTGTTGTCCTCGACTCAGCCAATCTTCTCTTTTATTGTACGTTGATCAACGACTCTTTTCTGTGTGAACCCAACCTTAATTGCTGGAATATCACCTTCTTTTACACAAGAAGACAACCAGCTGACCACAATCGCCATTTACGATATTTTGCAGCTTTCCCGCAACTATTTTGAGCTGCGTTGACTTTGTTGACTTTTGCTGACGTCACCCCTTTGTGGACTTAGCAAAATTCTCAGAATCCACTCAGGCGTTGAGTGAATAGCCTTCACTCAACGATTCTGTACTTAGTCATTTTGCAGCTTCCTTGGCGTTGAGTGAATGGCCTTCAATCAAAGCTTTTATACTTAGCTTAGCTTTCTGCTCTTTCTACATCCTAGGCGTTGAGAGCGTTGATTGTAGCTTCATCACTCAATTCTTTTTCATTAGATTATTTTCTACTTCTTCAGCAACCTTGGTATTGAGAGCGTTGATTGTAGCTTCATCGCTCAACGATTTTTAACTTAAATTATTTTCCTCTGTCTGAAGGCGTTGAGTGAGCTGGCCTCAGTCAACGCTTTTATAATTAGGCAAGTTTCTTCTATCAGATGGCATTGAGTGAGCATGCCTCACTCAACGCTTTTATACTATGTCAATTTCTCTTTCTGTCTGATGACATTGAGTGAATTGGCCTCACTCAATGCTTTTATACTTAGCCAAATCTTGTTCTTCCTTCTGGCATTGACTGCAGAAGCTTGTCTCAACGCTTTCTGTCATCTGACGTTGAGTGAACTGACTTCACTCAATACATGTATACTTAGATGAATTTTCCAATCCATCTTCTATGGCATTGACAGAATCAGTATGGAGTTGAGTGAACTGGCTTCACTCAATGCTTCTGAACTTAGCTTATTTTTCTTTAACAGAAACTCTGTTGTTTTGACTTAGGAAGCAATACTCGACGAATTATGCCGCATGACGTTAAGAGAGTTGACATCACTCAATGCCTGTGGACTTGGCAATTTTTCTGGCTTCCACTGCTTAGGCTTTGACAGACCCAGCTTTATTCAACGCTTTTTGTGCTATGGCGTTGAGTGAACTGCCTTCACTCAACGCCTGTGGACTTAGCTGCATTTCTTTATCCAACTTCCTTCCTTAAGCCATCTGACGTTGAGTGAGCTTGCTCCACTTAACGCCCGTGGACTTAAGAAATTTCTTACCTATCCAGCTAACTCCTTTGTGTCCACATGTCCTATCATGCATTAACTTGCAACCATATCAAATACAACTTGGTGTATATCATTGACTTGTTTGACTTCTTACAAATCAGGTATATTGGGATCAATGGACCCAATAGCAGCCTAAGCCGCTCCCTTGAGCATTACTGTATATTTCATAGCCGCCTGTTCCACATGACGAACTCAAAATAGGCATCGTAGTCAAACAACTCTTTAACTCCTCAAAAGCTCATGCGCACTAAGGCATACCGAGTAGCGCCAAAAGAGATGTCGCAACTCCGATAGCTTACTCGACGATTTGTTTAATGCATCGAGTACATCAAGTGCATTGAGTGCGTCAAATGCGTTGAGTGCTATCTCCAGCGATACCCACTGGCGCCCGGCGATAGCCACCTTTAAGTTCCATTTTCTAGTTTTTGGGGTGTTATAGTTAGCCCGGTTTCAACCCGAATAAGTGCTCTGGATCCTACTGCATGGCACTTACTCTACCGCCTGCACTAGATTCTGGATTTAATCTGAACAAGCGCTCTGGTAGCTACCGCACAGTGCTAGCTCACTCAATGATTGTCGAGACGCGTGAGCTAACACTAGGTGATAGTTTGGTACCGCACCGTGCTAGCTTGAAAAAGCGACAAAAATAATATTTTTGAATATTTTTCCAAATATGCAGGACAACTGTCACGTCGACACGTAATGACCTACCGCCGGGGGATAGCCTTATCGCCAGCGGTAGCCCATTTTTACAAAGAAATATAAAAGCCGCTCATTCTCTCGTTACTTGCATGAATTAAGACAGGTAGGAATTCTCTCTAGGGTTCGGGAGCCGCCTCTGAGCACCGTTCCGCCGTCTCGGTCAAAGGAAGAGAAATCAGCCTCCCTCCCGATCGAGCACGAAGATCTCCAGCAAGTCAAGGACTACAATGACTACGGGGAGTTGATCGGCTGCATCCAAACGAAGATCGTTAGTACCGGTCACGCATCGCTCAATGGAGAAATACTTTTTGAGAGAGATTCAATCCTAAATTCTTCTTTAATCTTTTTTTGTACTTTTCTCTTTTCTGTGTGATTTTGGTGAGGAAAATCGACCAGTGAAGGTCATTGAAATCCAGGGAGGATTCCGTGAGAAATCATCTCGGGGAAGGGATGTCTAGATTGGGTGATCTAGTAGGGATCTACGACACTTACTTACATGAAGGTGAAGATCCGGCTCAAAGACCTTTCTTGGAGGGAAAGGGAGTGAGCCAACCTGTCTGGGTTGTGGATCGGTATAGAAAACCAAAAGAGTTTCTTCATTAACCTCCTCCGATCTCCGGCGTCACGAAGATCAAACTTTTGTAATTGTAAAAACTTTTTGATTGTGATTTAATAAAATTATTTGTGTTTGTATTTCTGTGTATAACTTTCTGGTTGTTCTCTAGTGGATCTCTGAAGGGGGTGTATTTCTCCAAGGAGAAATTTGCCCAGATAAATGAGGTCTGTGACCTACCGCTGTGTGCTAGCAAGCTAGCGCCTAGTGATAGCAAGCTAGCGGCCCGCAGTAGCTTCCAGAACTGTTTTTTCTGGATCAAAATATTTCGAATTTTTATTTAACGCTTAAAACATTATTCACCCCCCCCCCCTCTAAGGTTGGCCACACGATCCAACACTTGTATGCCTTTTGGGAAATGAGAGTACCCATGTGATTGATATGACATTCTGATGTGTGATGATATGTTAGACACATACATACTATAGTGTGCCTTGGGTAAAACTCGAGTTTGTATACATGGTGCATTGTATGTATGCTCAACATAAAATGTGTTTGATGTTTGAGACATCAAATACTATTGTTTCTGTGTTAGTTTATATTCTATTACATATGCATACAATGTGCTGACCTACAGGGCGATGGAGTGCCTTGGGGTCCACTAGGGATGACTGGGAGGAGGGGTGTTGGTTACATTGTTGAGGCCGGCCTTTGCTGACCCACGTTACAACATTTTTTACATGGCAAGAATCGCATGATGGAGCCAGCTTGCCGTCCAAAAAGGCTTAAGCCATATGATGTGTTCCACCTCCTATTTTGGTAGTTTGTTATATTTCCTTTGTTTTATTTACATCTTCAATGTCGAGGTAACATAGGGTTACTGTACTTTTGATTGGTTTAATGTTAATGATGATTATGGCTTTTGGATAATGTAAGGACTTAAGGCCATTTTGGACTCCTATGTACACGTGGGCAACTCCCAGTCTATGTTGAAATGTTTCTGTTGTTTCATATTCCAAGTTTTGAGGAGGGTAGTACTTTTATATCACTTTATAATACTAAAGATGTGTTGTCTATATATTGTGGTGCCCCGACCGAACCCATATTATATAGTCATTGTAGGGGAGGTGGTACACAATGGAAGTGAGAGGTCAATGCCAATATGTTGCGGGCTGTCCTTGTCTATGGCATAGCCTACTACATGGGCGAATGATAGTCCTTCGAGCCGTAGACGTGAGGTGCAGGTACAAGACCCTGATGACATCGTGACCTACTACGAGGGCAAAGGATGAGCCAGGGTAGTGAGAGGTCAAGGTTACTGTGCTACTGGTCGTCCTTGGGTATGGCGGTGAAGGGCGGACCTTCGAACCTGTGAGACCAAGAGGGGGGCAGGCCCTGGCAGTGTCATGACCAACTGTGGGGGAAAAGGGCAGACCTTCAAACCGCGATAATGGGAGGTAATTGGGGACTGGCTCCGGAGAGACACTAAAGGGTGCATACTTTGAATCATTGGAGGTCGTGAGGGGGTAGGCTCTAGTGTCGTCGTGACATACTACGAGGGCGAAGGGAGGACCTTTAAACTGCGAAAGTTAGAGGCCACCGGGGGACTTGCCCTGAAGTTTTGGTGAAGGGCTAGCTCTTTAAACCTTATCCTACTACGAGGGCGAAGGGTGGACCATCGAGCCAGGGCAATGCGCGGCCGGGGGACTGGATCCAATGTTCCGGTGAAGGACGAACACTTCAAATCGTTGTACCTATTGCACGAAGGGAGGACTCTTTGAGCCGGGGTTTTGCGTAGTCTAGGGGACTGGCCCCAAAGTTTCGGTAAAGGGCGAATATTTCAAACAATTGTACTTAATATGCGGGCAAAGGGCAAATGCTTCGAGTCGGGGAAGTGCGCGGTCCACGGGACTGACCCTAAGGTGTTCCTGCGATGGTAGAGTTAGGTGCAAATAAAACACATTTATTTAACAATAGTAGGTGTGCAAGTATAGACTTGTGACTTTTGAGTAGTTATTGTTGTTAGTTACAGACAAAAGATAAAAGTAAGATAAATGAAGCTGGAATACAGTAGGGCTCTCCTATTCTATTCCTTGCTTTTCCTTGAATCATGTCTTATAAGATCCTCCAGATCCGTTCACTTTATTGCATCCTAATGACATCCCTGCTTCTGGTCGTGTTGGAACGTATGGATGACGAATTTCATTGTAAGGTGTGTGATGGTGGGGATAGCTCTGAATACGACATGAAGTGGATGACCGAAGATCACATTATAGGGGGACTTTGACTTAACAACCACGAATTGCTCACAGTGGGTAACTTGCTTCAGAAATTATCCTAGGGTTATGAGGAGAATGATTATTCCTTCCACTTGGAGGACCCCGCCGTTGAAGCTGTAAACTGGTCCCGAGACTGGCTGAAGTTTTTTCCTTTCGAATCTACATGCTGAAAAGAGCGAGCATGGACACAACGTTGACTGAACTGCGGTTACCCACAAGTATCAGTTTGATGTGGAAGCTGGGGTCACCAATTTTCACGTTGATGACTAGCGGGTCCTGGTGTAGTACGAGTAGTCCATTTAGATTTTTGCCCTCGAAGCTGATCATCTCTGCGGGCTATAGGTTTTGGTCCCTTTGCTACTCCATATGCTTAGCGATAGAATTAGTTGTGGTGAAGGGGAGCCGGCAATGGTTTCCACTGTAAGATCCCTTTTTTTTCTACACTACCTGGTCTTACGCCAAGAATCTCCATTTTGCAGTGACACCAACACTCAGGGAGGTCGTCACTACAAAACCCCGATTCTGCCAGTATTAGTAATCACCAAGAAGTAGAAGTACATGAAAGGAGACAATTATGTCAAGTCCACAAATCACAATAGATTTATAAATGAGCATGAAAATCACAGCAAAGTCCAAATGATATAGAAGCAGAATAACAATGATAGAAGTACTGAAACCGAATGGAAACGTAGAAATGTAAACGGGCTCATGCCCGGTACATCATGACCTCACTACAACACTCTCGCGAAAGCTAAGTAAAACTAACACTCATGGAGCCAGAGGTTGGTTCTCCCGTGCTAGACTGACCTACCTCCATGTGCACCGTACTCCGCTGGTGTTGCATCTCCTGCGGCTGCTCCATGTCTTCCATCCAGAGCCCCTGAAATGTTTGGTCCACCGATCGTTAGTCAAAAAAACTAAGCCTGATTTCCCCCACCCCTCCCTCAGTGGCTCCTAGGCACCGTGTGGGAGGAATGATAGGAAAGCTATGTTGTTGGAGAGTACAAAGAAGGCAGGTGGCGACTAACCTAGCAACAGTATGAGTAAAAGAACTATATGTAACGCCCCAAAACTCAAAAGAGGGACGAGCAGCGTTTTGTACCAAGTTTGGTGCATGGAAGGGGTCACATGGCCTGGGACACGAGCGTGTCCCAAGGCCGTATCGTGCTTGGGTTCGACCATCTGGCCTTGTGGTCGACGAAAATGCAGTCGACGATCGTCGAGACAACGAACACAGCCTGAGACACGGGCGTGTCCCAGGCCGTGTCCTGCTCGGGTAGTTAGCCGAGCTGTGTCGGGGGAGGAACACGACCTGGAGCACATGCGTGTTCGGGTTGACACGGGCGTGTCGAGTACCCATGTTCTCTTCGTGATGGTTTTGGTCCTGTGTCGATGGAGGAACACACCCATCAACACGAGCGTGTGCTGATTGACATGTGTATATCAAGTGTGACACGGGCGTGTCGAGATCCCGTGTCTTGGTCTGGATGTGACAGTTTCAGCGTCGATTGAGGCACATGGCCTTAGATACAGGCGTGTCACAAGCCGTGTCCGGCCTATGAAATTGGTTTTAAGTGCGAATCATGTCCATCTATTTCCTTATTTTGGGATCCAATGGCCTAGGGCTGTTCTTGTTGGGTTATATCCGGGAATAGGGTTTGAAACCCTCATTTCCCATTGAGCTTTCTCTTTCTAAAACCTTAGAGAAAGGGGAGAGCAAGGAAGAAGGAGGAGGAGAGTTCCGGCCGCCGGTGGAGTTTCGAATCTACGGAGGCGAGGCCGTTGCGGTGCTTTTCATCCGTCTAGATCTTCATGGAGCTGAAGAGAAATGCAAGGGTAACGATTCTCATCTTGTACATGTGAAGTCCTCTTTCCTTTTCCATAGGAAGCCCGCTCTCGCGAGTATGCGGTGAGTGTGAGGTGTTCCTTCGGGTAGAAGTGAATAGTTTCTGTTGTTTTGCATGTAGAGTCCGCAATCGAGAAACAGACATAGGCATGATGTGTGAAGCCTACCCAGACAAGTTGGGCTGGATCGATGATGTTGCATTGCATGAATGGCTGGAGAAGACTCCGCGCCGATGGTTGTTTTTTGGGTTTTCTAAGCGGTAGATTGCAACAGGTAACCTTGGGGACTAACTCCAAGGTGCACCCGAAAAACTGGGCAGAAGCGTGATTCTGCCATCTTGGTGGCCTGGGAGCCAGCTTGCACATAACTGGGTTATGTAAAGTGTGTGATTGGATTGGAACTCGGGGAAACTTGACCCGCACAGACTGCTTAAATTGACGTTGCGGTGTGAGCAACGGGTCAGGAGGAACCGTACCCGCCCTATGTTGTTTGGTTAGAGAGACCTAAGGTACGTGGTACTCGCTGTTGGCATAGATGGTGGGTCTTAGGCTTAGGTCAGAAAGACCATAATGCTCACGAGATTTGCCATCCAAGGGGCACATTCTCGGGTTCACCGAGAATGTGCCCTGAGAGCACGAGGTGTGTGGCCATGCGAGCCTACGCCTGTGATGATGTGTAATTTTACTATTGTTAAGCTATGCTAATAAAGTGCAGGGAAGGAGCAACGCCACCCCCAGTTTAGGGGCAGGGTCGTTATAATTTGGTCAGCTTTAGCTGACCGTTACTGTTGCTTGCCACCGCTTCGGTAGATTGTTGCTTGCAGGTGCTGCGAAGCCTAGCGACAAATAGCGCGCAAAAGCCCTTGTTGCTGAGCCGGCCCTCGAAGGCCTTTATATGAATGTTTACTTTTATTCTCATGTGTGACCGGCCTGCGTGCCGAGGTTTGGAAGATACTATTATTTGAGTAAACTCTTGTAAGGCCATAAAGCCAATATACTTTGTGTATTTTGTACGTTCATTCCTTTTGGGTATTTATTAGTGGACATTCTTGTTGTGGCTGAGTTCTTATTTTGCAACTTTTAAGATGCTTCCGCTAAAATGTACTCTGTGTAGGATGTTGGTTCTTGGTAGGATGCTTTCATTGCGTAACCCTTCGGTCTGTCTATGGTATATGACATCGGGCCCCGGCCGGATCTACTGCTATATGCTATGTGATGGATAGGGGGTGTTACAATATGGTATCAGACTACTGGTTTCGGTCAACTTAAATGAATTCGTGGACGAATTCTTCTAAGGGGTGGTGAGCACATGTGTGTGCGTCATCATTATAACATTAAAAGAACCAATTAATGTCCACTTACGAATGAAAATACACATGTTTGAGGAACCTGCGTGTTCCTATAATTGCTCTTTGCAATTTTGTTTGGTCACTTAACGGTGTTTTGTACGACTATAGATGACCAGGAGTGGTGCAAGGCCGTCAGAACGCCCGGTTTCTGAGGCAAGTAGCGCACCGAATGATGTGCGTGCAACACCTCTCTTGGCAGAAACCATAAGATTGGTTGCTGAAGTGGTGTTCGCTATGATAAATGCCCAACCTTCAAGGAAAATGCAGCAGCCTGCCCTTGCAGTGGAGCAGGTACCTCTTCAAGCGGCTGAACCAAGAAGGGTGGAGCAAGTAGTGGTGGAGCCATTGGTACCTAGGAGAGCAACTGAAAGGCAGCTCAAGCATGTTATGGGCTTCAATCCTCCGGTATTCTCGGGGACTGGAACCCCATCCCAATCTGAGATTGGCTCTCCCGAGTAAAGAGAGTCTTGAAAGCTGTAGAAACAGAGGAGTGGCAGATGACCACCATAGTTACTTTCCTGTTGGACGGTGATTCAAGGCTGTGGTGGGAAGGTTTAGAACTACATCACCTGAGGGGAAGGCAACTCACGGACATCTTGATGGAAGAATGTTCGAGACTATTCTTGGTAAGGTACCTTCCCTCGGCTCAGAGGATCGTGATGGAGAATGAATTCCAGAAGTTGACGCATGGAGAGAGTAGCGTAGATGAGTATCTACACGAATTTACATGGTTGGGTTGGTATGCTAGCTCTACATTCGCGGATGAGGAGCGTAAGACAAACCGATTCTATGAGGGTATGAGGGATGACCTAAGGCTACTGCTCTCGGGACCTATGATGCAGGGCTTCTTGACCCTGGTCAATACGACCCGGTCTTTGGGGAAGGATCTGAGGAATGTGCAAGCGAAGAGAGACTCTGGTGCTAAGAAGACAGAGTTCAAGGTGCCGACTAACTCAAAGTCTGGTTATCGTAAGTTCCATAAGAAGGCTAGGAATTCAGGTCCAGTCCCTTCTTCCGGTGCTTCGGGGGCAACTACGAGCCGAACCCCGGGCGCATGCTATAATTGTGGAAAACCGGGACATTTTGCCAGAGACTGTTGGAGCGGATGCACTACAACAAAATGCATCTATAATAAGGACCTAAATCGTTACCATAAGTGCCAAAAATCGTTACACAAACTATTTGGTAACGAAAAAACTTTAAGTAACGGTCGTCCTCTAAAGCTCGACGCTAATACTTGTTGTAACGAATGTATGTGTGTCGTTACAAATAAATTAATTGTAACAAATGATTCTTCCTCACCCAAAACAGATTCTTCCTCACCCAAAACAGATTCTTCCTCACAATAAATTAGTTACAATAAATATTATTTCATTACGAATGATTTTTTCCCTCACAAAAAAACGGTTACAATAAATACTATTTCCTCGCAATAAATTCGTTACAATAGTTTTCTACTCCTCACTACAGCCAATTCATTTATATATCATAATATGCTCACAAAAACTTCCAAAAAAATAAGACATCACAAGATCGCATCCAGATTCATTTAAATATTTATTTATTCACAAATAGAAGTTTTACATATCGTCAATTGCATAATAATAATAATGAATCTTCAAAAAAAATTACATAACATTAAGATCTACAAGTTTTAATAAGACATCAACTTTGACACATTCCGACTAATGAATTTCCCGTCATTTTCCGACAAATGAATCTTCTATCACTTTTTGACTGATGAATCATATGTCACTTCCGACCAAGGATCCCGTACCCTACAAATAAAAGAAAACAATTATTAATTTTAATCCAAATTGAGAGGAAAAAACATTTATACACACTCACATATATCAATACATACACAATCTACAGAAAGCAGCGACTAATTGTTAATTTTAATCCAAATAAAAGAAGACAATTGTTAATTTTAATCCAAATTGAGTGGTGAAACTTGTTTTTTTCTTTTTCAAAACAGAAAGTGGATTTGTTTCTAAATGATGGCAGTAAGCATATAAACATTCAAGACTGGAGAAAGAATGCAAGTCTGACTCAAACAGTTGAAATTGGTCGAAGACATATAGTAGCAGACGTTGTTTACTAATGAGTTTATCCTTAGCTAAAGCTTCAGATCAGCAGGTTTATATCCAAAGCTTCACATCACAACTACATGTACATCACAGCCACAGGTACTGATCCTTAGCTAAAGCTTCAAGATCTGTGAACTGTTGGATGTACAGATCTGTACCTGTAGCTGTGATGTACCTGTAGCTGTGATGGCCGGAATAGTGAACTGCTGGAGCAGTTCACTGCCAGAACAGTGAGCTGCTGGTGCAGTTCACTGCCGGAGCAGTTCACTGTCGGAGCAGTGAACTGCTGGAGCAGTTCACTGAAAAAGTAATTATACCAAACATTTGCTCTCTGATGGAAAGCATGTAGAATCGAATGTTACAAATGGATTTGGAACATTTGCACCCTGTAAAAATATTTCAAGGAAAGGATATTATTACTAGCTTTTGATAAAAGTGCACAATCATGTCTACATCATGTCTACATCATGTCTACATCATGTCTACATCATGTCTACATGCTTCTATCTTCTTATAGCCCAAACCTAAACCAGAAAGAAGTTTCCTAGCCCAATAAATAGATTTTGGAATTAGATTATCTTCTGGCATCACGTCCTTTAGCAATTCAAGAAGCATGTTAACTGACTTATCTGACATCTTATTCATTACTTTGATATGAAGGAGTTTTAATAATGAATGCTAACAAAGAGTACTTTCTGCAACCTTGGTATAGTTCACGTCTGACATTACATAATAGACTTGAAAATGTTCCAGTACTATCTTCGTTAGAATGTTCAGGAAGTTCTGCATCTCCAATCTCGTGTATCAAATCAACTAAATCATCAATGGCTTCAATATCATCGTTACTTTCCTGACTTTGAAAAGGTCCACTATTGTTAGTATTAGAACTGAACACAAAAGAAGTAGTCCTTTTAGCTTCTCCATGATGTATCCACTCCTTATAATATTTGTAAAACCCTTTCAAATGCATGTCTGTTTTAACTTCAATGAGGCTCTTTGTTTTAGTGTTTCGACATACATTGCATGGGCAAAGAATTTTATCTTCAAAGTAAATAGCATTTTCCCGTGCAAACTCTAGAAATAAATTCACGCCTATAGTATAGGTAGAATTGAATCTATCTTGTTCAAAAATCCAGCTTTTATCCATAGCTAACAAAAAAAGAATGAGATAACACTACCAAGAAACACATATACAATATATATGAAATTTAATATGAAAATTTGGAGAAATTATTTTCAAGCCCAGAGCCAAAAAATGCTAAAGCAAAAAATAAGAATGGGAAATGATTGCTAATCTATAAAAGTCTTGGTTTGGCATCATACTAAAATAAAGGTTCTACAGCAAAAAATGCTAAAGCAATAACCACTAAGAATGGGAAATGATTGCAAGACACATAAGAAAAGTCCCATCCATAAAGAAAATCATATTGTAAAATCAAAAGAACTGTATCCAATGAGGAAAACAAACCACTGCATAAAAGATTGTGGTATAATAGTTGACTAAGAATGAGAACTGAAAACAAACCACTACAAAAAAACTGTATGCTTGGTATGACAAATATGACAAAAAACAAAAAGAGAAGCAAGTGAAATAGAAATTTTATCCAACCAAACAATATTACTGAAGAGATTCATCGCAATAGTAACACACACACTACTAACACAAGATAATATTACTTCTTGCCGAACTGATTGCACACACACTACTAAGCCACTACAAACAAGATGAATACCCCCAAAAAACTGCAAGAGCATATTACTTGGAATAAATGCAAGAAGATAGGGTTTTGATAATAATTTTAGTAGTTAACAAACGACAAAAAATCAAACCACAACAAAATTCATAGTAATAAACCAAAATACGGCCAAAAAAAATCATACCCTAAAGAACATGCTGGAACTTCAAAGACAATATTACTTATAACCCTAAGGGCATCAAGATGAATACCCCCAAAAAACCCAAATGTCGTCTGTAGCCAATGAAGAATCTCGTGACCACGAGACAACAACTTCTTGCCGATGCATGAAGAAACAGAGATCAAAAGTTCAGGAAGAAGGAAGAAATGCAAGAAGATATACCAGTCGCGAGAAGGAAAAAATGCTCTCTCTCCCGCTTCGTCCCTCCTCTGCTCTCTCTCTCATGATTCGTTGTAGGAAGAAGCCAGTTGCGAGAAGCCAGTCGCGATATTCCTCTAAGAATAAGCCAGTTGCCAAATTAGGAGAAGGAAGAAGCTAGTCGCGAGATTAGGGGTTTCGAGAATGCGCCGGGAGGGGATTGATGAATATAGGGTTTTGATAATAATTTTATTGGAGGGAAATTTACCTCCAATTATTTCATGCACTTGATCATATATTCCTAATTTTTTGCTCGAACTCAAGAGGCTCGTGTTCCGTTTTGAACAAAAAAAATCTGACATAGATCGAGCTCGGCTAGTAATCGAGCTCAAGCTAATCGTACACGACCTCGGGCTCGACTCATAATGGAGCTCGACCTCATGGAGTAATCGAGCTTGAGGACATTGGAGTCGAGCTAGGAAAAATAGTGTGCTCGGGAAAAAAAAACGCACGTCCGAGTGAAAAGCAGATGCTCGAGAGAAAAATGTTCTCTCGGTCCAAAAAATGCTCTCGAACATTAGTGTTGCAATAAAATATGATATATTTATGGTAACAAAACTTTAATAATAAAATATTAATAATAGTAATGAAAATCTCTTTGTCACAAAAAACTTTCATGATGTGGTTACAATTGATACATATTGTGAGGAATTATTTACTATTTGTAACGTAACATTTGCGTTGTTACAAATACTTACATTTATAGTAACAAATAAATTATTATTGTAACAAAATATAAAATATTCATTACAAAAAATTACTTTTTGGTAAGAAAAAATTTTTTGTTGCTAAATATATGTATATTAGTAACAAACTGGGTTTCTGTTATATTTCAGTCCTTACAACAGCTGCAGTTTGTTGTAGTGACGTCCAAAATCCGAGAGGAAGCCATGAGCAACCTATGAGGAGAAGGGCAAGGGGGTGGAGTCAACCGCATCCCATTATGCTTCAGCTCAATCTAGAGTCTATAACCTTGGCCAGCAGGAGGCCATAAAACAAGCAGATGTGGTGACAAGTATGATTTAAATTTATAGCAAATACTTGTTACCTTGCTCATGTTAGCTTATTACTATTTGTATTAGACTTTGTTTTGATTTGCGATAATTCGGCGAGAGCACTCTTTGATACAGGAGCTTCGCACTCCTTTTTGTCCGAAGGATTTATATCGTGCATCGGAGTACCTTCTTCGATAGCAAAGGACAAACTGGATGTGTTGTTGTCGAATGAGTGTTCGATTCGCGCGGGTAGAGTCTGTGGCGTAAAGATTCGTATTTGGAGTTAGGAGTTTGACTTGCAAGCGTCGTTACTGCCACTGGTGAAGTTTGACATGATATTTGGTATGGACTGGCTCTCGTAGCAGCAGGCACATATTGATTACAATCGCAAGCAGGTCAAGTTGGGAACTGGTCGTGAGATGACATTTGCAGGCTTAAAAGGGTTGAGCAAGACTTTGATGTCTGCTCTTTAGGTGGTTAAGGCAGTTCGTGCTGGTGCAGAGCTGTTCTTTACGCTAGTGGAGGCTTCGAAGCGTAAGCCTACTTTGGACAGCATTCCAGTGGTATTCGAGTACCCTGATATGTTCCCTGGCGATCTCCCTGGAGCCACACCTCAGCGGGAGATAGACTTCACTATTGAGCTAGTATCAGGTGCCAAACCTGTATCACGCTCTCCGTATTGGTTAGCACCTAAGGAGATGGCGGAACTGAAGGTTCAACTTCAAGAACTGTTGGAACAGGGTTATGTGCGTCCAAGTTCGTCGCCTTGGAGCGCACCGGTCCTTTTTGTTAAGAAGAAGGACGGAAGTTTGTGACTCTGTATCGATTATCAAGAGCTGAACAAGTTAACAGAGAAGAACAAGTACCCAATCCCAAGGATTGATGATCTGTTTGATCAGTTAGTCAGGTCATCAGTGTACTCAAAATTGGATCTTAAGTCTGGGTATTATCAGCTGAGGATAAGGGAAAGTGATATCCCCAAGACAGCTTTTAGTACGAGATATGGGCATTATGAGTTTACCGTCATGCCGTTTGGGCTGACTAATGTGCCGTCAGTGTTCATGGATCTGATGAACAGAACTTTCAGAGAGTACCTGGACCACTTCATGATCGTCTTCATCGATGATATATGGGTGCACTCGCAGAGTGAGGAGGATCACTTTAAGCATCTGCATTTGGTGTTGGAGACGCTGAGGAGGAACCAACTATATGCCAAGTTCTCCAAATACGAGTTTTGGTTGTCATCAGTAGCGTTCCTTGGTCACATGGTTAGTGGAGAGGGAATTGCGGTGGATCCGGCGAAGATAGTTGCTATACGGGAGTGGCCTGTGCTGTCTACGACAGCGGAAGTCCGGAGTTTTTTGGGGCTTGCTGGCTATTACATGGATTCGTGGAGAACTTCTCGCGGATAGTGTTACCCATCACGACTTTGACGAGGAAAGAGCAGAAGATTGTTTGGACGCCGGAGTGCGCATGAGCTTTCGAAGAATTGAAGAGTCGGTTGACCTTGACACCTATTCTAAGTTCGCCGAGTGGGACCGAAGGCTTTGAGATCTACAGTGATGTGAAAGAATTAGTTCCTAACCACCTAGAGGGGGGGGGGGGTGAATAGGCGTAATTTTTCTTTTACTTTAAATGCAGAAAATCTGTTCTGTAATCTAAGCAGCAATTGCAAATTTTATAGCTATCAACACAACAATCACAGAAACAATCATTCACAGAGTGCACACAGTATTTATAGTGGTTCTCCAAGGTTTGGGTAAATCCACTTTCCCCCTTCGCCTATCTAGCAGTGTACTAGATTCGGCCTAACTTCTGCACTTCACCTCAGATCCCCAGATCTTACAGCTCAGAACCCCAAACAGGTTCCTACAACTCAGAGTGTCCCCACTCCTACAACTCAGACAAACTGCCCCACCTCAGCCTTCACCAAGGCCAACACTCAGAGAACTCAGTCTCCTACAACTCAAGCACAAAGCCCTACCACTCAGTCTTCAACAAGACCTACACTTAGAGATCTATATCTCTTACACTCAGCCTTTATAAAATAGTCTTACAGCTCAAATCTATAATAGATCTTACAAAAATTTGATTAAACAAAGTTTATGACCACCACCCTGAAAGAGAGAGAAGGGATGGATGACTTCTTGAACTGTTCTTGAAAGAACTTGATGGCAGAGATCAACCTCCCTTAGCTTTCTTCAAAGCTTCTTGAATCTGAACTCAGTAGGGTTGAATCTCCTGAGAAGATGATCTTCAATCAGCTTCTGACTTAAGATTCAGATCTCAATCTGTATCTTTCTTTTACAGTCTGGTTCAGCAACTGCTCTTCTTAGAAGGAGTTCTCTCTCTCCAACTTCTTCTAGATCTTCTGTCGAAAATCTTCTGTATAATTACTTCTCTCAGTATTGCTCAGAATCTGTATTCTACAATGCTTGATCATCTATTTCTGTTGAAGGAGAAAGCCTTTATATAGTCTTCCTCCATGGTAACCGGCTGATCCAGTTTCTAACAACCTTCCGACTGCTTTGACAAGTGTGGTAGACCGGTTGAAATGGCAGCTGTCAAGTCATCCAGTCACTTCTTGAAATACTGTCTCTGTCTGAAAGTGTCGAGACTAATCTTCATTATGTGTCGACACAATTAGACCAAGTGTCGACACAAGTAGACTAAGTGTCGACACATGCCTTGGTGGTGTCGACACAACTTCTTTTGTTGTTGTAATAGCTTTTTGATACTGCTTCTTCAGAATGTGTCGACACTGATTCTGTGTGTCGACACAAGCCTTCTGTTGAATGTGTCAGCACTGATTCTGTATGTCGACACAAATACTTCTTCTTAAACACTTAGTTGAATTCTGCTGTGTGTCGACACATCTCCTTTGTGTCGACACAAGTACTTCATTACTTTAACTGTGTTGAAACTTGCCGTGTGTCGACACAAGTCCTGTGTGTCGACACAATTGATGTTGACAGATACTTCTGTGTGTCGACACTGCCTCTTGGTGTCGAAACATTTGATGTCGACTAAGTACTCCTGTGTGTCGACACTGCCTTTTGGTGTCGACACTGATTCTGTCGACTTTGCTTCTCTGTGTGTCGACACAAGTCCTTGGTGTCGACACAGTTGATTCTGGTTTCGACTCTGCCTTTCCAAGTGTCGACACAATTAACTCCAAGTGTCGACACAAGCCTTCATAAGTGTCGACACTGCTTCTCTAGGTGTCGACATATGGACTTAGAAATTTTTCTGCATTTCCTGCAATTACTTAACCTGCACATATAAACTCAAAACACATCAAATACACCTTGATGTATATCATTGAGTAGGGTGAGGCTTCTTCAAATCTGGTACACATTTTCCAATATACCCAACATGATGCTTCGGGCAGTGGTTTGGGTTGTGTTCTACTACAGCATGGAAGTGTAATAGCTTATGGCTCGCGTCAGCTGAAGGTACATGAGAGAAATTATCCGGTCCATGACTTGGTATTAGCGGCCGTGATATTTGCCCTGAAGCTGTGGAGGCATTACTTTTACGGTGTGAAGGTCGATATTTATACCAACCATAAGAGCCTGAAGTACTTGTTGGATCAAAAGGATCTGAACATGCGGCAGCGGAGATGGATGGAGTTCCTGGGGGACTACACATTCAAGATTCATTATGTGCCTAGGAAAGGCAATGCGGTTGCGGATGCGTTGAGTCACAGGGCCCCAGCACAAGCCAACTGGTTGTCGGTTCATGACGAGCATTTGGTTCGGGAGTTAGAGGCATCAGAGATCTCTTGTGTTGACAAGCAGACTAGTGCCGAAGCGCTATTGAATTGGACAGAAGTTCAGTATGACCTGACTGATCGGATTCGGTAGGCTTTGGATTTGGATGGCCATATGAAGCAAATCATGGTTGAGGCTTTGGATGGGTCAAATTCCCAATTTGATGTTGTGGATGGATTGTTATGGAAGGACAGTCGTCTGTGCGTCCCAAATGTGAGTAAACTGCGGGTGGAATTGATGTACGAGGCTCATCATACCAAGTACTCGATTCACCCAGGGAGCACGAAGATGTACCGTGATATGAAGAGGTTGCTCTGGTGGCCAGGACTTAAGAAAGATGTGGCACTTTATGTGGCGAAGTGTCAAACATGCGCCTTAGTGAAGGCAGAGTGCCACAAGCCTGGAGGATTCTTGAAGTCTTTGCCTATCCCGGAGTGGAAGTTCGACGACATTACAATGGTCTTTATGCATGGGCTGCCAAGGTCGCAGAAGGGAAACAACGCCATCTAGGTGATCGTAGATCGATTGACAAAAGTGTCGCACTTCATTCCGAATAGGAAGATTGATTTTGTGGAGAAATTGGCAAAATTGTATGTGGATAACATAGTTCGGCTTTACGGTGTGCCACGCAGCATCGTGAGTGACTGAGATGGGAGGTTCATGTCCAATGATTGGAGGTTGGTGCAACAAATGTTGGGAACAAAGCTGAGCTTCAGCACGACCTTTCATCCGCAGACAGATGGTCAGATTGAGAGAGTCAATAGGACGATGGAAGACATGCTTCGCATGTGCATATTGGATTTCGAAAAGCAGTGGGAAGAACACCTGTACTTGGTGGAATTTGCTTACAACAACAGTTACCAAGCGAGCATTCAAATGGCACCCTTCGAGACCCTTTATGGTAGGAGATGCTGCACGTCGTTGTTATGGTTGGAAACGGGTAAGTCGAAGCTATACAAGCGGCATGAAGTGGAAGATGAAACCTCGTTTGTACGAACCATTTGAGAAAGATTGCTAATCGCTCAGGACCGGAAAGCTAAGTACTGTAATGCTAAGCATAGGAACATGGAGTTCGCTGTTGGGGACTTGGTGTATTTGAAGATTAAGCCGTTCAAGGGTGTCTCACGGTATGACGCTTGAAGAAGCTAAGCCCGAGATACCTTGGATCGTTTAAGGTTCTGGAGCGGATTGGAGAAGCAGCTTATCGATTAAAGATATTAGTGGAACTAAGTGGTCTACATGACATATTCCACATATCGGTGCTGTGGAAGGCGGTGCAAGATCCTTCGCAAGTGATTACGGTCGATCAAGTACCGGTTGATAATATGTTGACGACAAAGGTCAAGCCCGTTCGCATTGAGGACTCGGAAGTCAAGCGATTGCATAACAAAGACATCAGGATGGTCAAGTTCCGTTGGGATAACTGCAGTCGGGAGGAGCTCTCGTGGGAGTGAGATCAGACCATGCTTAAGGAGTACCCAGAGTTATCCAATTAGGTACTGTTTAAGTTTTATTTATATCTTTTCCTTTCTGTAAATTTCGGCACGAAATTCTTTTAAGAAGGAGAGAGCAGTAACGTCCAGAAACTCAAAAGATGGAAGGGCAGCATTTTGTACCACGTTTGGTGCTTAGAAGGGGCCACACGGCTTGGGACAAGGGCCGTGTCGTGCTCGGGTTCGACGATCTGGTCGTGTGGTCGACAAAAATGCAATCGACGATCGTCGAGACAGCGAACACGGCCGGAGACACTGGCGTGTCCCAGGCCATGTCCTACTCGGGTAGTTAGCCGAGCTGTGTCGGTGGATGAACACGGCCTGGAGCCCAGGCGTGTTCGGGTTGACACGGGCATGTCAAATTTGACACGGGCGTGTCGAGTACCTGTGTTCTCTTCTGGATGGTTTTGGTACTATGTCGATGGAGGAACATGCCCGGCAATACGGGCATGTACTGGTTGACACGGGGGTGTCAAGTATGACATGGGCATGATGAGAGCCCATATCTTGGTCTGGATGCGACAGTTTTGACATCGATTGAGGCACACGGCCTTGGACACGGGCGTGTCACAAGCTGTGTTCGGCCCAAGAAAAAGTGATTTTAAGTGCGAATCGTGGCCGTCCGTTTCCTTCTTTTGGGATCCAATGGCCCAGGGCTGTTCTTGCTGGGTTATATCCGGGAATAGGGTTTGAAACCCTCATTTCCCATTGAGCTTTCTCTTTCTAAAACCGTAGAGAGAGGGGAGAGCAAGGAAGAAGGAGGAGGAGAGTTCCGACCGCTGGTGGATCTTCAGAGCCACAAATCGCAAGCCGAGTTCGGATCTACGGAGGCGAGGCCGTTGCGATGCTTTTCATCCATCTAGATCTTCATGGCGCCGAAGAGAAATGCAAGGGTAATGATTCTCATCTTAGACATGTGAAGTGCTCTTTCCTTTTGCATAGGAAGCACACTCTCGCGAGTATGCGGTGAGTGTGAGGTGTTCCTTTGGGTAGACGTGAATAGTCCCCATTGTTTTGCATGTAGAGTCCACAATCGAGAAACGGACATAGGTATAGTATGTGAAGCCTACCCGAACAAGTTGGTCTGGATCGGTGATGTTGTATTGCATGAATGGCGGGGTCATTATAATTTGGTCAGCTTTAGCTGACCGTTACTTTTGTTTGCCACCGCTTCAGTGGATTGTTGCTTGCAGGTGCTGCGGAGCATAGAGGCAAATATCGGGCAAAAGCCCTTGTTGCTGAGCCGGCCATCGAAGGCCTTTATATGAATGTTTACTTTTATTCTCATGTATGACCTACCCGCGTGCCGTGGTTTGGAAGACACTGTTATTTGAGTAAACTCTTGTAAGGCCATAAGGCCAATGTACTTTGTGTATTTTATACGTTCATTCCTTTTGGGTATTTATTAGTGGACAATCATGCTGTGGTTGGGTTCTTATTTTGCAACTTTTAAGATGCTTCCGCTAGAATGTACTCTGTGTAGGACGTTGGTTCTTGGCAGGATGGTTTCATTGCGTAACACTTCGGTCTGTCTGTGGTATATGGCATCGGGCCTCGGCCGGACCTACTGCTATATGCTATGTGACGGATAGGGGGTGTTACACTATAGCTATGAAGCGATAATGTAAACAAGTAAAGTACAGAGCAGTAAAAATAGTAAAGTGAACAAACTATATTATACTGAGATCTATGCTACACTTTCGCCGCTCCTCTCTCGAATCTCGCAGCGTAGTATAAAAATGGAACTTGGATAAAGATTGACGCGACTCCTCTCTCGAATCTCGCCGCGTAAAATGAAGTGTTCAACTCTAAATTAGCGTAACTCCTCTCTCGAATCTCGTCAGGCAATTTAGAAGTAGAAACATAATCCAACATTACTCATAAAATAGAGAATAGATGCAGTAAAAATAGTTTATAAGAAAACATGAAAGAGTATTAAATCATAACATCACACAACAGGACAAGGTACTACCAACATACAAGACTCGGAGATTTTAGTTCATGATGGCGGAAGAACACCACAAAATAGGAAAGATCTTACATCACATAATGGTAAGAATGCAAAATAGTGTAGGAAAATGCTCTCCAATCGCGTCCAAGTAACCCTTCTCCAAGATCTGGATTTGCCCTAGTCCTCTTTCTTATCCAAAGCAAAGTCCCTCTCTTTCTCCTTTTCAAGAGTGAGTAGTCCCCCTTTTTCCAGCAAAAATCCCCCTATAATTTTGTGTCTCCCTCTGAAGGGATGTCTCCCTTCATTTTGTAACCGCTGCAGTTTTTTCAAAAATTCGAAATTTAAAATTCCGCGAGTTGTTATAAGAACTGAAATAAGTTGTTATAACAACTTTTCCAAGCCAGAAAACTGCTCAGCATTACTTCTTCGGGTTGAAGTTTTTCGATGATTCTGACAAGAAAATATTAGAAAATTGCCAAATTAATCAAACAAAGATTTAATATAAATTTTATCATATTTTCATACACATTAAGACATATTTTTCACCATTTATGCCCAAGAAAATGAATATAGATAACTTCTTTTAAGAAGTTATCACACCCCCACACTTGACTCTTGGTAGTCCCGAGCAAGGACAATTCATAAGATTGAATTTGGTGAATGAATAATTATTAAAATGAAAGTTCAATGATCCTTTTTCTTAACCCAACCCAGTTAAAGCATACTCAAAAAATCTGCTTTACTTAACCGGTAATCTTGTCAATCTTTAAAAGTTTAACCATCACAGATCTAGCGCAATTAAGAATTCTTATGTTTTGTGTGCTTTTCCTCAAAATTATTTACTCCCACGCAATTTTTTTCATTGAACCTCTGCATTAATTGGAAAGGATGGGAATAGGCCAAGTTTTAGATTTAACCTCGACAAGAGTTAGTAGCTCACGTGAACGTGGGTTTGGCTTTGGCTTGGTTAGCAACTTAAAGGTAGGATTTGATAGTGGAGTGGAAATTCCCTAGTCAATAGTCTTAATCATTCGCTATGTTATGAGGCTCAATTCTTAAGCATTAAATATATAAATACTATGTCCATAGTTGGGATCATTCCAAGTATGTATTCAGCTACCTAGGCCACATATCACTATGACAACACTGATGATTTTTTTTATGGTCACAGTTGGGATCATTCCAAGTAGGCGCTTACATACTTAGGCCGCATATCACTATGCCATTTATCCTCTTTTTCTGTTGTTTTTTTTATATGCTGAATTGAAACTCATAAATGGCTAGTGAATTAAGATACAATTAGTAGAAATCTAAGGAATTTAATCATTGAGTAATATATAACAAAATGATAAGGAATAAGCTCAAAGAATCTCATGAATGATCAAAATGGTTTAGCTACATAATCTCTTATCTTGGCTTACAATATTAACTCAGTTCTTGCTCACCCCTTCCTATTTGTTTAAGAAGTCAATATCAAAAGATTGCAGGCGAGTAAAAATAAATTGAAGAAAGTTGTGCATAAAATGAACACTTAAGTGTGCTTTACCCAAAAATCTTACTAACTTCAAATTCAAAATCTGAACTCTTAAGATTGTCTAGCCAAACATTAATTAAGGTAAGAATTCAGATCATTAACACTCATGCTCAATCAAATTATAATCACCCAATTAGTAGAGGATGAACCACCCCCCCCCCCCCCCACACACACACTTGAACCTTTGCTAGAACCTAGCAAAACTACTTGTAGTTTATAAATTGTAATTGAGATATAACACAGGATAGTAGTGAGGAAGCACATAAGGGCATAAATAACTGAATATAAATAACTCCTCTGAATTCAAAAATTAAGACGGTTGTCCAACTCTTATCATGCTCTAAGTATCCTTCAGTACTCTTGTTCAATCACATAATCTGCATGTCATACCTTGTAAATATATACCAAAATTTAGAACATTCATATTCCCTGAGTACTTTTAGGGGTCACTAGATCATTTCAAAATGCTTAAATAAGAGGGGGAAAAACCACAACAAGTTCAACAAAAGAAAACAAATAAATCCTTAGAATAATAACAATGTCTTCATTTTTCTAATAGCACCAAGCATAACATTACAGGTAATGGGCATTAATAAATATATATCATTCCAGAGCATAGTGCAAATAAAGCATTCCAAAGCTGAAAGCTAACCAAATATTATATAACAAAATAGATCATAGGTCAGTGAATAGTATACGAGAAAATAAAACATAATGTATCAAACATCCTAATAGTGCGAAGTAGAGAAATAAAGGAACAAATAACTGAAGGTGATATTCAGCCACTAGGTAGATCCGTCGGCTTCGTCCTCATCATTCGACTCTTCTTCGTCCCCATCCTCGTTGCATCCTCGTCATTATTAGTGTCCTCATCATCTTCTTCGTCCTCATCAGCTCTGCTACCTTTGATGGATCAAATCTAGTCCGGTCGGAAGTCAGAAGGTAGCCAGCTTTTTCAAATTGGTGCAACATCTTAAAATTCGGTTCCGACATCAAATTCTTCGCCTTTTTCATGACCTTCCGTATGTTGGCACGAAAATCTTCAAACTGCTCTGCTGCATACAACTGCTGACAACGCTGATAGGCTTTGATGTACTCAATATTCTCCATCAAAAGATCGGGGTTGGTGCCATGATCGGCCGCTGGAATATTAATACATATAGGTTTCCATGCTTGTGTCTGGGAAGTCTGAGCATCTCCTTGACCCGAACTACCTTTCCCTGCAGCGATCTTGATATTTACTTCGATGACTGTTTTATTGATGTGCCGCTTGATTTGTGTAACCATGTCATTCGCCTCCTTGGGCACCCCCACATCCCTACAGAGCTTGGTGATTAGTGACGGAAACTATAACTGTCGAGGCTTCTCCTCTCGAATCTTTTGCCGCAACTGCGAAGTTATTATTTTTCCAATATCAAAGTGTATCCCTGACATGATCCCGTAGATCAATCCTAACTTATCCAGTGCCACACTATTAGGGTGCTTGGTAGGCATTATGCCTGCGTTGACAAACAAGAGCCATGATTTGGCTTGCCGAGTCAAGCATGATGTTTTCAAAATTATTTGCTTCTTACTCATCCATTCGGGTTCTTGTGTGGTACACACAACTTTCAACATGTCATCAAGAGTGACTTTATTCAAAATCTCTGTGTAATCATCGTACTCTTGATCGTCCAGATTGAATATATCACTAATCCGAGCCGCAGTAAAATTAACTTCCCTTCCCCGAAGCATCACCGTCTCATAATCAATGTTCTTGGAGTTTGCGTAAAATTCATACACCCAAGCCGACAGAATCTCAGTACGTGGGTGACAAAATGACTCCCAATGGAGCGTCTTAATCTTTTCAGCGTACGCAAGACTCCACATTCGCTTTTCTATCATGATTCCCCTCTCCTCTATGAAAGGAATGGACTTCACCTGCTCAAAGCGCAGCCGTGCTCCCTCTCCAACAAATTTTTCTACAGTTTTAACAACTTCCTTTCCTTTCCTCCTTTTATCTCCCCTCTTATATGACATAATGCAAGCTAAGCAAATACACAACAATAGACACAAGCACAATGGAGTAATAAATTTTATACCATGTCTTTTACCATCTTGTGCGGAAGAGTAAGGTGGTGGGTTAGGGTTATACCTCAGAAATTTTCTAAAACTCGTAAGTGTGGAAAATCACAAGCCGCTGGGGCACTTCGGGTAGAAGAATCGTGTGCGGCGCCGCCCTATGCTCTGTGTCGACAAGCACACTGTCCATGTTGCCTGCACGAACGCCACACTTAACCTCCAGATCCAATGTTGTAGATGCCGCGGATCACCGCCACCAACACTGCGTGCGGGCTCCAGATCCTTCCTGTCGCCGCCGCTAACAATCGCCAGCCGTTGCCGCGAGAAAGCGAATCGCACCACTCCAGAAATCATGATGCTCTGCTACCCGATCGTCTTTTGCTACCTTGCCGATCGTCGAACACTACCGCGCGAGAGACGTTGTCGTCAGTGTCGATCGTCGATTGCCACTCTTTCTCACTTAGACCTAGCTGGCGGATCGCGGTATGGGTCAAAGGGGAAAGAGATTTCCTTTTAATTAAAGAGGAGTTAATTATTAAATTAAACCCGACTTAAGTTAGGGTTAAGGGGGATTAATGTTTTAACTTGGCTTGAACCGCTAGCGCGCGTGATACATAGAGGAACAGACAGAGAATTAATTCCGGTTGCATACGTAGTAGGGTTGTTGTAACAATCATCCAGGAATGAACCCTGCAGGCTGGTTGTAACACCCCCTATCCGTTGGATAGCATATAGCAGTAGGTCCGGCCGGGCCCGACGCCATATACCACGGACAGACCGGGTGGTTACTCAATGGAAACCATCCAACCAATCACAACGTCCTACACAGAGCATTCTAGCGGAAGCAGTTTAAATAGATGCAATTAAAAGAACCCATCAACAAGCATGAATGTCCACTAACAACCCAAAAACGAATGAAGTACATACACAAGTACTGGCCTTAAGGCCTTACAAATGGTATACTAATATTACATGTTTTCCATACCACGACACGCATGCCAGTCATACATGAACGAAAGCAAGTAAACACTCTAATTAGGCCTTCGAGGGCCAGCTTCGCAATTTGGGCTTTAGCCCGCTATTGACCGCTTGGTCCAGTAGCACCTGCAAGCAACAAACCACTGCACGGTGGCAAACAAAAGCAACGGTCAGCAATGCTGACCAAATTATAATGATCCCGCCTCCAATTCGGGGCGGCGATGCTCCTTCCCTGCACTTATTAGCATAACCAAGCAGTATATAAATATACATTGCATCACAGGCGTTGGCACGCACGGCCACACGCCGCGTGCACTCAGGGCACATTCTCGGTGAACCGACAAATGTCACGTCAATTTAAGCCATAGACATTCCGGACTCACCACCGCCACTTTGACGACCAAACATATGAGCATTTTGTCTTCCCGGCATGGGTCACGTCAATTTAAGCCATAGACCGCCGAAGACCCTCATCTATGCCAACGGCTATAACCGAACGACATAGAACGGGTACGGTTCCATCTTACCCGTGCTCACATCGTAATGGCAATTTAAGCCATATACGCAGGTCAAACTTCTCTGAGTCCCGTTTCCATCACATACTTCACATAACCTAGTTATGTTCAAGTTGGCTCCCAGGCCACCAAGTTGGCAAGATCACGCATCCGCCCAGTTTTCTGGGTGCACCTTAGGGTTAATCCCCAAGGCTCCCTGTTGCAATCTACCACGTAGAAAACCCGAAAAACAAACATTCGCACGGAGTCTTCTCCGACATTTATGCAATGCAACATCACCGATCCAGACTAACATGTCCGGATAGGCTTCACACATCATGACTATGTCCGTTCTCGATTACGGACTCTACACAACGGGGACTTTACATATCTACCCGAAGGAACGCCTCCAACTCACCGCAAACTCGCGAGAGCGGGCTTCCTATGCAAAAGAAGGAGAGCTTCACATGCTCAAGTAGAGAATCATTACCCTAGCGTTCTTCCTTGGCTCCATGGAAATGTACGCTGATGAAAAGCACCGCAATCTCCTTGCCTTCGTAGATCCGCAGTCGGCTCGCGATTTGGAGCTCTAAAACTCCTCCAAAGACTGGATCTAGACTTCTTCTTCCTCCTTTGCTCTCCCCTCTCTCTAGGATTTAGACAGAGAACTACGGCAGAAAAATAAGGGTTTTGAAACCCTTCTCTCGGGTATAACCCCTTTGGGATAACCACAGCCGTCGGATCCCACAAAAGGGATGCACGGATACGATCCAGGTCCGACCTGGACAAATGGGGCTAAACACCGCACGGAACACCAACAGGAGCAGGACACGTCCACGACAAAACAGTGTCGGGATATTTTGTCAACTCCCGCCAAAACCCCAGTGTCGACACTTCGCGTTGACAGAGTCAAACACACCACAATCCGCCCCGCGCTCGACGATCGTCGAACCAAGATCGTCGACCGCTGCCAGATCGTCGAATGGAGATCTCTGGCCCGATCGTCGAACGCAGCCGGATCGTCGAACAGAAATCTCTGGCCAAATCGACGAACACACGACCCGGTCGTCGAACCCATGACCCGATCGTGGAACCCAGAAAACTGCCTGATTGACGAACACACGGCCCAATCATTGAACCCACGGCCCGATCGTCGAACGCAGAATATCGACAGATCGTCGACCGCAGCATTGTGACCAGATCGTCGACCGCTGCTCGACGATCGTCGAACCCAGAAAGCTGCCTAGTCGATTTGCCAGATCTTTGAACTACCCCGACACGCCCTGGGACATGCCCGTGCCCCAGGTCGTGTACCCCTGCCAAATTCCAAATTTGGTACAGAAACGTCACCCGTCGCTCTTTTGAGTTTCGGGGCGTTACAGCTCTCTCCCTCTTAAAAGAATTTCGTCTACGAAATTTCATAAAGGAAAGATAAGCACAAAACTAAAATTGTACCTGAGCGGAACAACTCCGAATACTCGTCAAGCATGGTCTGCTCTCGTTCCCAAGAGAGCTCTTCTCGACCGCAATTGTCCCAAGGGACCTTGACCATCCTGATCTCTTTATTGCGTAACCGCTTGAATTCCGAGTCTTCAATCCGCACGGGCTTGACCTTTGTCGTCAACCCACTATCCACCAGCACTTGATCGACCGCGATCACTTGCGAAGGCTCTAGCACCGCCTTCCGAAGCACCGATATATGGAATACATCATGTAAACCACTAAGATCCACCGATAGCTTCAACCGATAAGCCGCTTCGCCAATCCGCTCCAGAACCTCAAACGACCTAAGGTACCTCGGGCTTAGCTTTTTCAAGCGCCGCACCCGCGAGACACCCTTGAACGGCTTGATCTTTAAGTACACCCAGTCGCCCACAGCGAACTCCACGTTCCTGTGCTTGGCATTATAGTACTTCGCCTGATGGTCCTGAGCGATTAGCAACCTCTCCCGAATGGTTTGCACCAATGAAGTAGCATCCTCAACCTCTTGACGCTTGTACAACTTTGACTCACCCGTTTCCAACCAGGATAACGGCGTGCGACATCTTCTACCATAAAGGGCCTCGAAGGGCGCCATTTGAATACTCGCCTGGTAGCTATTGTTGTACGCAAATTCCACCAAATAAAGATGGTCTTCCAATTGCTTTCCAAAGTCCAAGACACACATGCAGAGCATATCTTCCATAGTTCTATTGACCCTCTCGGTCTGCCCATCTATCTGCAAATGGAAGGTTGTGCTAAAACTCAGCTTTGTTCCCAACATTTGCTGCACAAGCCTCCAATCATTGGACGTGAACCGCCCATCTCGGTCACTCACGATGCTGCGGGGCACACTGTGGAGCCGCACTATGTTATCCACATATAAATTTGCCAACTTCTCCACCGGATCATCCTTCCTATGCGGAATGAAATGCGACACCTTCGTTAGCCGATCTACGACCACCCAGATGGCGTCGTTCCCCTTTTGCGACCTTGGCAACCCGTGCACAAAGTCCATAGTGATATCGTCGAATTTCCACTCCGGAATAGGCAAGGACTTCAGAAATCCTCCCGGCTTTTGGCACTCCGCCTTCACCAAGGCGCAAGTTTGGCACTTCCCCACGTAAAGCGCCATATCCTTCTTCAAACCCGGCCACCAAAACAGTTTCGTAACGTCGCGGTACATCTTTGTGCTCCCCGGTTGAATCGAGTACGTGGTATGGTGCGCCTCGTACAACAAATCCACCTGCAAACTGCCCACACTTGGGACGCAAAGACGACCGTCTTTCCAAAGCAATCCATCCACAACTTCATATTGGGAATTTGACCCATCCAGAGCCTCTATCATGAGTTGCTTCATGTGACCATCCATATCCAATGCCTGCCGAATCCGATCAACCAGGTCATATTGAACTTCAGCCCTATTCAATAGTGCTTCAGCACTTGATTGCTTATCCATGCAAGAAATCTCCAACGCCTCCAACTCCCGAACCAACTGCTCGTCATGGATCGACAGCCAATTGGCTTGAGCTGGGGCCCAACGACTCAACGCATCCGCAATCGCATTGCCCTTACCAGGCACGTAGTGGATCTTGGATGTATAGTCCCCCAGGAACTCCATCCATCTACGCTGCCGCATGTTCAGGTCTTTCTGATCAATCAAATACTTCAGGCTCTTGTGATCGGTGTAGATATCAATCTTCACACCGTACAAATAATGTCTCCACAGCTTCAAGGCAAAAATCACGGCTGCTAACTCTAAGTCACAGACCGGATAATTCCTCTCGTGCACTTTCAGCTGTCTCGAGCCATAAGCTATCACACTTCTATGTTGCAGTAGCACGCAACCCAAACCGCTGCCCGAAGCATCACTATAAATCTCATAACCTTCGGTCCCACTCGGCGAACTCAGCACAGGCGCTGTGGTCAACCGACATTTCAACTCCTCAAAATCTCGCATGCACTCCGGCGTCCAAACGAACTTCTTCTCCTTCCTCATCAAAGTAGTGAGAGGTAACGCTATCCGCAAGAAGTTCTCTACGAAGCGCCTATAATAGCCGGCAAGCCCCAGAAAGCTCCGGACTTCTGCTACCATAGAAAGCTCAGGCCACTCCTGTATCGTAACAATCTTCGTCGGATCCACTGCAATACCTTCCCCACTCACTATATGACCGAGGAATGCCACTGAGGACAACCAAAACTCGCACTTCGAGAACTTGGCGTACAATTGATTCCTCCTTAGCGTCTCCAAACAAAATGAAGATGCCTGAAGTGATCTTCCTCACTCTGCGAGTACACCAAAATATCATTGATGAAGACGATCACAAAATGGTCCAAGTACTCCCTGAAGGTCCTGTTCATCAAATCCATGAACACTGACGGCGCATTAGTCAGCCCAAACGGCATGACCGTAAACTCGTAATGCCCGTATCTCGTACTGAATGTGTCTTCGGGATATCACCTTCCCTTATTCACAGCTGATAGTACCCGGACTTGAGGTACAACTTAGAGTACACCGTCGACCCGACTAACTGATCGAATAGATCATCAATCCGGGGGATCGGGTACTTGTTCTTTTCCGTCAACTTGTTGAGCTCCCGATAATCAATACATAGGCTCAAGCTTCCGTCCTTCTTCTTAACAAAGAGGACCGGCGTGCTCCAAGGCGAAGAACTTGGACGCACATACCCTTGCTCCAACAACTCTTGCAGTTGAACCTTCAGCTCCGCCATTTCCTTAGGCGCTAGCCGATATGGAGAGCGTGACACAGGCTTTGCACCTATCACTAGCTCAATCATAAAATCTATCTCATGTTGAGGCGGGGCTCCAGGAAGATCGCTAGGGAACACATCAGGGTACTCCGATACCACTGAAATACTGTCCAACGCGAACTTAGGCTTTGCAACCTCCACTAGTGTAAAGAACAGTTCTGTACCGGCACGAACTACCTTCACCACCTGAAGAGCAGACATCAACGTCTTGCTTGACCCCTTCAATTCCGTGAAAGTCGTCTCACGACCTGCTCCCAGCTTGACTTCCTTGCTACCGCAATAAATATAGGCTCGCTGCTCCGAGAGCCAGTCCATGCCAAATATAACGTTGAATTCCACTAGCGGCAATAACGACGCTTGCAAATGGAACTCCTGGCTCCCAATTCGAATCTTCACGCCACAGATTCTATCTGCGCGCATCGAACACCCATTGGGCAATAACACATCCAACTTATCCTTCGCCATCGAATAAGGTACTCCGATGCGCGATATGAATTCTTCGGACAAAAAGGAGTGTGAAGCTCCTGTATCGAAGAGTGCTCTTGCCAGATTTTCACAAATCAAAATAAATCCTAAACAAGCAGTGGTAAGGTAACATGTGCATAATAAGTATTTAAAAGATTAACTTGCTATAAATTTAAATTTTACCTGTCACCACATCCGCCTGTTTGATGGCCTCCTGTCGGCCAAGATTATAAACACTCGGTTGGGCCGGAGCATACTGGGACGCGGTTGACTCCACCGCCTTGCCCTTTTCTTCATAAGTTGCTCCTGACTTCCTTTCAGACTTGGGACGTCCGCTCCAGCAATCGCGGGCAAAGTGCCCTGACTTTCCACAAGTAAAGCATACACCCGGGGTACGACCCGTAGTAGCCCCAGAAGCACCAGAAGTGGGGGCTGGACCCGAAGTCCTAGCATTCTTAAAGAATTTACAGTACCCAGACTTTGAGGTAGTCGGCACCTTGAACTCAGATTTCTTGTCACCAACGCTTTTCTTTGCCTGAACATTCTTCATGTCCTTCTCCAAGGACCGGACCGTGTTGACCAAGGTCAAGAAACCCTGCGTCATCGGCCCCGAGAGTAGTAGCCTCAAGCATCTCTCAACCCTTCATAGAATCGATTCATCTTGCGTTCCTCATCCGCGATGGTGGAGCTAACATATCGACTCAATCGAGTAAACTCGTGGAGATATTCATCCACGCTACTGTCTCCTTGAACCAACTTCAGGAACTCGTTCTCCAATGCTATCCTCTGCGTCGAAGGGAGGTACCTAGCCAAGAACAGTCTCAAGAACTCCTCCATCGAGATGTCTGTAAGTTGACTACCTCTCAATAGATGCAACTCCAATCCTTCCCACCACAATCTCGCTTCACCGTCCAGAAGGAACATATCAATAGTGGTCATTTGCCATTCTTCCGTCTCCATCACTGTCAAGACTCTCTTCACATGGGAGAGCCAGTCTTCAGCTTGAGATGGGGTTCCCAACCCCGAGAATACCGGAGGGTTAAAGCTCATGACATGTTTGAGCTGTCTCTTGGTTGCCCTCCTCGGCACCACCGGTTCCTCTACTACCTGCTCCACTCTTCTCGGCTCTACCTCTGGAAGAGGTACCTGCTCCATCGCAGGAGCGGGCTGCAGCATTTTTCTTGTAGGCTGCGCATTAATCATGGAAAACACTGCTTCGGCCACCAATCGTATGGTCTCAGCCGAAGGAGGTGTTGCAGGAGCATCATTTGGTGCACTGCTAGCCTCGGAAACTCGGCATTCCGACGGCCCATCACCGCTTCTGGTCACCTATAGTGGTACAAAACACCATTAAGCGACCAAACAATATTGCAAACAACAATTATAGGAACACGCAGGTTCCCCAACCACGTGTATTTTCATTCCTAAGGGGACATTCATGGTTTCTTTTGCTGCTATAACGATTACGCACACACATGTGCTCACCACCCCTTAAAAAGAATTCGTCCACGAATTCAGTTTAAGCCGGACCAAAACCAGTAGTCCGATACCAAATTGTAACACTCCCTATCCGTCAGATATCATATAGCAGTAGGTCCGGCCGGGCCCGACGCCATATACCACGGACAGACCGGGTTGTTACTCAATGGAAACCATCCAACCAATCACAACGTCCTGCACAGAGCATTCTAGCGTAAGCAGTTTAAATAGTTGTAATTAAAAGAACCCAACAACAAGCATGAATGTCCACTAACAACCCAAAAAGGAATGAAGTACATACACAAGTACTGGCCTTAAGGCCTTACAAATGGTATACTAATATTACATGTTTTCCATACCACGACACGCATGCCAGTCATGCATGAACGAAAGCAAGTAAACACTCCAATTAGGCCTTCGAGGGCCGGCTTCGCAATTTGAGCTTTAGCCCGCTATTGACCGCTTGGTCCATCACCACCTGCATGCAACAAAACACCGCACGGTGGCAAACAAAAGCAACGGTCAGCAATGCAGACCAAATTATAACGATCCCGCCCCCAATTCGCGGCGGCGATTCTCCTTCCCTGCACTTATTAGCATACACAAGCAGTATTTAAATATATATTACATCACAGGCATTGGCATGCATGGCCACACGCCCCGTGCACTCAGGGCACATTCTCAGTGAACCGGCCAATGTCACGTCAATTTAAGCCATAGACATTCCGGACTCACCACTGCCACTTTGACGACCAAACATATGAGCATTTTGTATTCCCGGCATGGGTCACGTCAATTTAAGACATAGACCGCCGAAGACCCTCATCTATGCCAACGGCTCTAACCGAACGACATAGAACGGGTACAGTTCCATCTAACCCGTGCTCACATCGTAACGGAAATTTAAGCCATATACGCAGGTCAAACTTCTTCGAGTCCCGTTTCCATCACATACTTCACATAACCCGGTTATGTTCAAGTTGGCTCCCAGGCCACCAAGTTGTTAAGATCACGCATCCGCCCAGTTTTTTGGGTGCACCGTAGGGCTAATCCCCAAGGCTCCCTGTTACAATCTACCATGTAGAAAACCCGAAAAACAAACATTCGCACGGAGTCTTCTCCGGCATTTATGCAATGTAACATCACCGATCCAGACCAACATGTCCGGATAGGCTTCACACATCATGCTTATGTCCGTTCTCGATTACAGACTCTACACAATGGGAACTTTACATATCTACCAGAAGGAACGCCTCCAACTCACCGCAAACTCGTGAGAGTGGGCTTCCTATGCAAAAGAAGGAGAGTTTCACATGCTCAAGTAGAGAATCGTTACCCTAGCGTTCTTCCTTGGCGCCATGAAAATGTACGCGGATGAAAAGCACCGCAATCTCCTTGCCTTCGTAGATCCGCAGTCGGCTCGCGATTTGGAGCTCTAAAACTCCTCCAAAGACTGGATCTAGATTTCTTCTTCCTCCTTTACTCTCCCCTCTCTCTAGGATTTAGACAGAGAACTACGACAGAAAAATAAGTGTTTTGAATCCCTTCTCTCGGGTATAACCCTTTTGGGATAACCACAGCTGTCAAATCCCACAAAAGGGATGCACGGTGAAAGTGCAAGTTAGATCTGATATACTTTAGAGGGGGGGTGAATAGAGTATGGTGCTTGCTAAAAACTTTTTACAATAGTTGTTGTATTCCTAAGTGAACAGGGAAGCAAATAATATAAAGTAAATCTAAACACAGCAACTATCTAATCACAGAGCAATCTAATCACAAAGCAATCACAATCCACATCCAGAAACAAAAGAAAGACAAGCAACCAGATGACACAAGAGGCTATAGTGGTTCCCCAATCAACCTGAGTACATCCACTCTTCTACCACCCTAGGTAGAAATCCACTGCAGGATGAGTTGATCAGGTGTCCTGGGCACCAATGAGCTTTTGATAAGGTTCTCAAAAACCAAACCAGATTTTTTGATCAGGTGTCTTACCACCACTGAGTTTTGATAAGGTCTCAGAAACCAATCACAAACTTTTGAAGGGAGTTTGAAAAACCCTTTACAGCAGAGAGAGAGAGAGAAAGGAATGAGATGATCTTCTCTGTCAACAGTCAGAGAGAAGATAGTGGATGTTGTCAAAGCTCCCCCTGAGATCTTGAGTTGTTCATGAAGTGAAGCTTTGCAGTAGGGTGATAGAACTTCAAATGGTTTGATCTCCAACAAAAGATGATTTCAGCAATAGCTGAAATGTGAGGTGTTTGGAGTCTTGAATGATGATGACCTTTGAACACTTGAATCAAGAGAGATCTAAAAATTTCAGTTAGTTGATCTCCTTTTGTGATGGTGTTCTTGTATGAATTCTTGAGACTGAGAATGTCTGCAACTCTCTTTCTTTCTCTTGTGTAAATGTTGTTGTAAGAGTTGTTGCAGAAGTTGTAATTATCTTATTGTTGTAGAGAATGAATATATCTTTTATTCCTTTCATCTGAATAGAATTGATCCACTGTCCAAGATAGTCGTTAGCCTGTCAATAAATGACTTCCTTAATTGCATTTGTCTTCTGGAGGAAAGTCCAATAAAACATTCCTTGAAAATTCCTTGAAACTTGCTTCAGATTAAATGAAAAACGGCTACAAGATCCTTGACATAAATGCTGAGAATAATTCCACAACTGTCTGAATTTGAATCTTGAAAATCGTCTAACTCTTTAGAAAAACGTCGAACTGAGCTCCACTATCGTTGAACTGAGCTCAGAGACTGGTCTTGGACAGAAACAGAGATCGTCGATCTGAGCTCAACTATCGTCGAACTAAGCTCAGAGACTGAGAAACAAACTGGAGCCAAGATCGTCGATCTGAGCTCGAAGATCGTCGAATGGAGTTCGACGACTCGTTGAAGTAGAGCTCAGAGATCGTCGAATGGAGTTCGACGATTCGTCGAAGTGAGCTAAACGATCCTCGAATGGAGTTCGATGATTCGTCGTACTGAGCTCGACGAAATGACTTAGTCTCCAGAACTAAAATCTCTGGTCTTGAGGACAGCTTCCAAACCTAACTACTAACCCTTAGACTCAATTCTAATTGACCTTTAGATCTATACAATGAGGTCAAGACAGGTTTCCTAAGAGACATAGTGATCCTTGCCCAAATCAGTAATAGGGTGTTCCAACAATCTCCCCCTATTTGGGTTAGGATTACTATTTACAGATCTTAGAGGAAGCATACAAAGCAGAAATGCAACAAAACAAAACATTGCCGAATCACAGGCATTATCTCAGATATCTTCAGGAAACAAAAAATATAGTGTCACCTTACAGAATTACTCTTTTTCCATGCTCTTTATAAGTACTATTTCTCTGTTGGGATTGAGAGCTTCCTTTTTAGATCTTCTATCATCAGCTGCACCTAGAGAGGTTTGTTGCTTTGGCCTGGGCACTACAGCTTCACGGTGCAGCTTCATGTAGCTTTCTGAATCAAAAAACTTGCTGGATGAATATCTTTCAAGTTCCTTTTTCCTTTGATCTGATAATGTAGTTGTATTGGAAGTGTCTTTTCCTTATTCTCTGGCTTTCTTGATCTGATCTAAAATAGCCAATTCTTTCATCCTAGCTGTCCATGAAGTAGGATTGTTTTCTGGATCCTCAAATGGAACTAGAGGCTCATATCTATTTGAGGGATTATCTGGAGGAGCTCTGGAAGAAACTAAATCTTTTAGTTTGTAAGGAAAGGGACCAAAGGTTGTATCAGATGGACCTTGTCCTTCCCTTGAATATGAATGTTGCCTGGAATAGCCTTTAGAATAAACTTGGAATTCTCATTGATGTCCTATGTAATTTCCTCTTCTTGACTGATAGCCTCTAGATTGGCTTCCTCTGTATTGGGATCTACCTTGAGGTTGATAAGAGCTTTGGCTTCTGGCAGAGGGTTGAAATGCAGAACTTCCATTTGCACCTGCATCAGGTCAAGGAGGAGGAGGATTATTGAACTGGGATGATCCTTTATCATATTTTCTCTTTTTCTTCATAGCTTTTAGTTGATTTTTGGAGTATTGCATCCAATGTTCTGTGATGGGGCAATCATGCAGAATGTGGTAAGGAATATCATTTGTGTCTTTCACCTTTGCTGGGGGGACTCTCTTCATTGCTTTGCTTCTCGCTTTTCTTTTCCTTACAATTGTAGCAGAGGAGTCATCTGAGTCAGTCCTATACTGATCACTATCTGAGCTTGGAGGGTTGTCATACACTGCATCAATCTTTTTGAGATAATCTATCTGTTGTTGTGACTGAGCAGGAGAGACAGCAGAAACAGCAATAGTAACAGCAGTAACAGCAGGAGGAGGAGTAGAAGCAATACTTGCAGAAGAAGTTGTGACAGCAGCAGATTTAGATACAACATTTTCAGCAACAGAAGCTACAGCAGCAGATTTAGAAGGAGCATTAGCAGCAGTAACAGCAGGCTCAAAAACAAATGCCTCTGTCATATGTATATCCTCAATAACATCAATATCAGAACTAGCAGAAACATCAACATTAGCAGTAGGAGCAGCAGCAGGAAGAGCAACCGAAACATCAGTAACAGCAAGAGGAGCAACAACAGAGAGGGAGTTTATAAAAGAATTAATTAAACTGGTCTCACAGCTTGAAATATGCACAATGGCCTTATAGAGATCCTCAGATTGCTGGACTACAGTGTGCTCTGGAAGAAAGCTGAAATAAATAGAATCAAAATCTGATAATAGTGACTTGAGGTCCACTGTGATAACTGCAACTGGAAGTATTGAAGCTTGATCTTGGACTGAAGTAACAGCAGCAACAACAGACAATCTTTCCACTTCATGAGGCATCTCCCCCTGCCTAGATTCAATGGCAACTGGATCAAGGCACCCAGAAGAAGGGATTGCCTGAGAACTAAGAAGAGAGGAGAGCCTGACAGACAGTTCTTAGACTATTTTTAGAAGAGGAGCCAAGGAGGTCTCCATCAAGAGTGATAGCCTGGGAGCTATCAGCTCATAGAGCCTGTCTGCTAGAGCTGGAAGATCTACATGCACAAGAGGGACTTGAGTAGAGGTAGGAATTGAAGGTGGAGCAGCAGGAGATGTTGGAGGAGAACAGGTGGATGGGGCAAATGAAGGTTGAGAGATGGGAATTGTGGAAATGGAAGATAGTGGAATGGAAATAGATGGTGTGAAATATGGTTGTGCAATGATATCTTGAAGTAGTTGTTGGTATGAGGTGGATGAAGATGGTGGCTCAGGAGGGGATAAGGGAGAGTCATCCATAAAGGAATCATCTATAAGATTGAAAGAGAATATGAGAGGATGAGTCAATATCTAGGTGGGGGTATTGATTTAGGGGATGAAAGATTTCTTCAGTGAGAGGAGGAGTTGGATAAGGAATGGAAGTTGGAGATGGGGTAGAGATTATGATGGTGGATGTGACTGATGTAGATGACACAAGAGGTGGAGGAGGAGGAGAAGAGGAAGCAGGCAAGTCTTCTGCAGGGGCAGAAACTTGAGCGGAAGTGACTGGAGCAGTCCTTGTGCCTGAAGTAGAGCTTGCAGAGGGCCTGCTGGGCTTCACAATTTTCCTGTCCCATTTGCCAAATAGGGCACAGGAGAGCCTCTTGGAGGCATTGATGTGCATCCCATTTGAAACTAGCGGTGCAGGGCATCTGTTCTGAAGAAACAACCCTAATATCCTTCCAAAATTAACAAAATTTTTGTTGATTTTCTTCTTAATCAAATCAAAGAAGACTTCTCCCCAGTTCAATTGTTTCTTATCCACAAGAGCACCCATCAAGCAGAGCTGATACCTGGATATGGTATCATGGGCTGAGTGTTTGACCAACAATACCTTCCCAACAACATCAGCTAGGAATCTATACTCCACAGATAGATTTTTCTTCAGCAACTTGCTAGGGTTTGCATCTGAATGTCTCATTCTTTCAAGCAAATCAGAAAACTTCTCTCCAGAAATCTCAGCAGAATCCTCTCTAGAATTTAATTGGAAGAACTCTGTCAAGGCAGCAGGTGTGAGAGATACCTGGGTTCCTGAGATTGTTCCAATCACTGTATTCTAATCCAGGTTATGGGCAGTATACACCCATTCTTTGATCTCATCTGCAGCTAGTTTGATCCTGGTGGTCATGATGGTAACTAGCTTTTGTTCCTTGAAAAGTTCTAGAATATCTTTGAAAATTTGATCGTTGTTACTGAAGGAGTCCATATCGATGTCAAAACCTGCATCAAATTTCATCGCGGCCAGGATTGCAACTGAGACGGCCATTGATTCCTGCAAAAACGAACAAGCAAACGACCAAGTGTAGAGAAGTTTGGAGGGAAAGAGAAAGTTTGCAGAAAGTATGAAAGCGCAAAGGGAGAACGACGATCGAAAAATGAATTTTATATTAGGGTTCGACGCAGAAAAGGAAAGATCGTTGAACTCTGTTCGACGATCTAGGCTTCTAAAGGAAACTAAAAGGTCATCAATAGCGTCGATCTCCGTTCGACGATATTGGAGAGCGTCGAGCTCCGTTCGACGATAGTTCAGAAAACAAAGTCGTCGAGCTCCGCACGACGATCGCTGACCTGAGAAAGATATTTTAGCCCTATCTGAGAGGCGCTGAACTCTAGTCGACGATTTCGGAAGTCGTCGATCTCCGTTCGACGATCGGGGGGAAAATCGTCGAGCGCAGTTCAAAGAACAGAAACACTCTTACACACTAGAAAAATCAAGAAGTTTGCCTAGTCTTGGTCAATTTTAGAGTTTGAAAATCTTGGAACTTATTTTAGACTTCCTCCATCTAACATTCCTAACTGATTTAGGAAGAATGTATGTTTCTTTTCATCCAAGGGTTTGGTGAAAATATCTCCCCTTTGCAAATCAGTTGGGATATATTGAAGTTCAATTTTATTCTTCTCAACATTATCCCTTAGAAAGTGATGCCTAATTTCTATGTGTTTTGTCCTACTATGGAGGACTGGATTTTAGGCTATAGAAATAACACTGGTATTATCACAAAATATTTTTGACTTCTCTAAGTTGTAGCCATAGTCTAGGAGTTGGTTTTGAATCCACAAGATTTGTGAACAACAACTACCTGCAGCCATATATTCAGCTTCAGCAGCTGAAGTTGACACATATGTTTGTTTCTTGCAAAACCAGGAGACAAGTCTGTCACCAAGAAACTGACAAGTTCCACTGGTGCTTTTCCTGTCTATTCTGCATCCAGCATAATCAGCATCAGAAAATCCAGTTAAGTCAAATGCTGAATCATTTGGATACCAGAGACCTAGATTTGGACAACTTTTTACATACCTGAGAATACTTTTTACTAAAGTTAGGTGTGACTCTCTAGGGCTCACTTGGAATCTAGCACATATACATGTAGCAAACATTATGTCAGGTCTACTAGCTGTAAGGTACAATAAAGAGTCAATCATTGCTCTATATGTTGTCTGATCAACAGGTTTCCCATGTTCATCAGCATCTAATACAGCATTAGTAGGCATAGGTATTTTTATACATGATGCTTCAGACATACCAAATTTATTAACCAATTCTTTTGCATATTTGGTTTGAGAAATAAATATGCCTTCAGCATGTTGTTTGATTTGCAATCCTAGAAAGAAGGATAACTCACCCATGCTACTCATTTCAAATTTAGAATGCATTAGGTTGGAAAACCTTCTGCATAAATTTGAATCAGTAGAACCAAATATAATATCATCTACATAGATTTGTACTAGTAGGGTATGAGACTTATGAGTTCTAATAAAAAGAGTTTGGTCTACTCTACCCCTTATAAACTCATTTTTTAGAAGAAAGCATGCTAGGGTCTCATACCATGCTCTAGGAGCTTGCTTTAGACCATATAATGCTTTATGCAATTTGAAAACATAATTAGGATGAGTTGAAGAGATAAAACCTGGGGGTTGTCTGACATAGACTTCTTCTTTGATATTTCCATTGAGAAAAACACTCTTTACATCCATCTGGTATACTTTGAAACCTTTGTGTGCTACATATGCAAAGAAGATTCTTATGGCCTCTAACCTTGCAACTGGTGCAAAGGTTTGGTCATAATCTATCCCTTCTTCTTGAGAATACCCTTGAGCAACTAGCCTTGCCTTATTCCTTACAATGACTCCTTGATCATCTAATTTGTTTCTGAACACCCACTTTGTTCCAACAATGGAGTGATCCTTTGGCCTTGGTACTAGTTCCCAAACTTTGTTCCTTTCAAATGGATGCAACACTTCTTGCATTGCAATGATCCAGTGTGGATCTTGCTCTGCATCTTGAATGGATTGAGGTTCAATTTGAGAAAGGAAGCAAGTGTGCATAGAATTTTGGTTGACTTGATTTCTGGTTTGCACACCAGCTGAGATGTCTCCAATCATGCGGGAAATTGGATGGTCTCTTGATGTTACTAAATCAACATGAGGTGTTGATTGTTCACCAACCTGTGTTGTTGTTTCCTCTGGTGGTACAACAACTGGCTCTTCAAGAAGTTTCTCTTCAATATGTTGAATGTCTTCTTCATCTTCACTGCTTTCCTCTTTTTGAATGATTTGTAATCTGTCCAAGTCTTCTGCAAGAGAGTGTACCTGCAAAGGTTCTATGATAGAAGTATTCTTCTCCTTGAAAGACATGTTAGTTTCATCAAAAGATATATGAACAGATTCTTCAATTTTGAGAGTTGATTTATTATATACCCTATAAGCCTTACTGATCATGGAGTATCCCAGAAACACTCCTTCATCAGCTTTAGCTTGAAATTTTGCTAAATATTTCTTGTCATTATTGTGAATGTAACAAATACAACCAAAAATTCTAAAATAATCTACTTTAGGTTTCTTCCCTTTGAGTAATTCATAGGGAGTCTTGCCCTTCAGTTTATGTATTAAACTTCTATTCAACACATAGTTGGAGGTGTTCACTGCCTCTGCCCAAAAGGATAGAGGAAGGTGAGCATCTGACAACAATGTAGTGGTAGATTCAATAAGGGTTCTATTTTTCCTTTCAGCTACCCCATTTTGTTGAGGAGTTCTAGGAGCTGAGAAAGTGTGTCTGATCCCTTCACTCTGACAGAAGTCTTGCATAAGAAGAGAATCAAACTCTGTCCCATGATCACTTCTGATCAGGGCAATGTGAGTATTGAACTCAGTCTGTATGCATTTGAGAAACTCTGTCAAACACTTAAAGTTATCTGACTTCTTCCTCAGAAAGAACACCCATGTGAATCTAGAGAAGTCATCTACAACCACTAAAGTGTAAGATTTCGCCCCTAAGCTTTGTACTGTAATGGGTCCAAAAAGATTCATGTGTAACAGATATAAAATCCTAGGTGAATCACTCTTATTAAGTGACTTGAAACTATTTTTGGTTTGCTTGCCTAATTGACAAGCCCTGCAGAGTCCTTCCTTCTTGTAGGGGCCAGAAGGTAGTCCTATAACAAGGTTGTCCTTGGATAGCCTAGCAATGGCTCTAAGGTTTATATGTCCTAATCTCTTATGCCATAACTCATTAGGTCTACAAATAAAATTAAACAGGCAAATATCTACTTCTGTTGAAAGAAAGTCTACTAAATAGATGTTACCTTTCCTTTTACCTATCAACACAGTTGTGTTGTCCTCTGATTTGATCTTGCATAAGGATTTGCTGAAATTCACTTGGTAGCCTTCATCACATAGTTGACTGATGCTGATCAAGTTGTGCTTCAGTCCTTACACATAGGCTACTTTTTTGAATGTGACTGTACCAATCTGAACTGCACCATATCCTTTTGTTTGTCCAAGGTTTGAATCACCAAATATGACTTTGGGTCCAGGCTTGGCTTTGAAGGATGTGAAGTTGTCCTTGCTCCCTGTCATGTGCTTGGAGCACCCACTATCCAAATACCATTGCAGGTTTGATGTTGGATAGGTCTTCACCTGCACATAAAGAAATTTACTTGTTTTTGACCCAGTTTACCTTGGGCCTAGGTTGATAACCTTTAAATTCAGAAATAAATGACATCCCTGGTTGACTCTTATAACCTTCAGGATGATATATCCTTGGAGGTATTATCCATTCAGTATAAGGGTTAAATCTTTGGGATGAAGGACCCCTAGGTTTGGATTTTGATTTACCCTTGAATAAGTTTTCAAAGCTCTGATCTTTGCTCGACGATCATTGAGCTGAGTTCGACGATCTTGGGTCAGATCGTCGAGATCCGTTCGAAGATCGACTGTGGCAGAGTTCAGGGTTTAGAGATCGTCGACCTGCGTTTGACGATTTTTCCTGAGATCGTTGATCTCTATTCGGCAATCGTCTAGCTTCGTTCGACGATTTCTGTTGAAATCTTGTTTTCTTGGGTAAGTCAGAATTTTTCCTAGCTACCTCTACAACTCCCTTCCCTTTATCAGAGATAAACTAAACTGGGGTTGTTAGTACTATAGGTTGGCTGGATGAAGCACGCAAGCCTAGTGTACTATTGAATCTAGAGTTCACTGTGCTTGTGATGTCCATTAGCTTGATGCTTCTCCCATTAAGGGATTCTTCAAGCTTTTTGGCATTTGATAGCTCACTTTTCAGTGAAGCTATCTGCTCTATACAACACTCCAACTTCTCAGAGAGTTTGAGGTTTTCTGATTTTAAGGTACTGTGTTCAGATAATTGATTTCTGAGAGAGATGATTTCCTTCTCAGATTTTAATAAGTCTAAACATAGTGCTTTAAACTCATACTTAAAGTCCTCAGAATTAAAATCAAAAGAACTTATTACCTGGTCCTCTTCAGATTGAGTCTCTGAGTCTGACTCTGACTCTTCTGCATCAGAATTGTGTTGTGAGGCATTGATAGCCATCATGCAGAATTCCTTCTCTTCAGCATCATCTTCATCATCACTTGAGCTGGAAGAAGTTTCAGATTCTTCTTCTGTCTCACTCCAAGTTTCAGCAACAAATCCCTTCCTTGTGTGTTTGTTCTTGCTGGAGGAGGGTTTGCCATTGCTATTCTTCTTAAAATCCTTGTCTTTTCTGCTTTCTTTCCTGTCCTTTCTGTCCTTGTTTTTGTTTTCTGGACAGTCAGACACAATGTGGCCTGGTTTCCTGCCACCAAAACAGATAATTTCTTTGTTATTTGATTTATCATACCTTGGCTTGTCATACTCTTTGTATGATCTCTTCCTGAAGTCCTTTCTGGCCATTTTGTAAAATCTTTTGGCTAGTAGACTTAGCAATTCATCATTTCCTATGACCTTGTCTTCAGGCTGATCTTTAGTGGCTTTGAAAGCTATTGACTTTTCCTTTCTTGTGGCTGGTGAGGCAGCCTTCTGCACTTCTTCTCTATTTTTGATGAGCAGCTCATAAGTCTTGAGCTTGCCCAAGAGAGCTTCAGTGGTGATCTCATTGAGACTTCTGGCATCCTTGATTGACCAGATCCTTTAGTCCCAAGTGCTTAGGAAGCACATTAGGATTTTATCATTTAGCTCAGTCAATGAGATATCTTTATCCAAAGTTTTCAGCTCATTAACTATGAGACTGAGTCTGTTATACATGTCTTCTACTGACTCAGCTTCTCATTTCTTGAAGTTCTCATATTGGGTTATGAGGTGAGATCTTCTGTCTTTTCTCTCATCAGCTGATCCTGAGACTATTTAAGATAGTTTGTCCCAGATGTCCTTTGCTGAGTTGCATTCAGCTACCTTTTGGAATATGTCATCAGACATAGTCTGGGCTAGAATGTTCATAGCCTTTGCATCTGCCAATTTCCATTTCTTTATTTCTGCCTCTGTTCCTGAAGGAGGTGGAACAATACGTGTGCTTGTATTCTCTGGAGGTCTTGGACACACTGTCAAAACGGAATTAAAAATGTCCTCATCAATAGAGTTCATGTACAGTCTAATCCTTGCCTTCCAAAGTGCAAACTTAGATAGATTGCACACTGGAGGTCTGGTGCTAGCATAATCTTTGTTTTGGGCCATGATTTGTGAAGAAATAATTCTAATAATCAAAATCAACACAAGCAGATCTAACTATAGGGATCTTTGGGTTCAGGTGTTAGCCTGTGCAACCACTAAGGTGTGGTATTTTTAACTAACCTGGCTTTGATACCAATTGAAAGTGCAAGTTAGATCTGATATACTCTAGAGGGGGGGGTGAATAGAGTATGGTGCTTGCTAAAAACTTTTTACAACAGTTGTTGTATTCCTAAGTGAACAGGGAAGCAAATAATATAAAGTAAATCTAAACACAGCAACTATCTAATCACAGAACAATCTAATCACAAATCAATCACAATCCACAGCCAGAAACAAAAGAAAGAGAAGCAACCAGATGACACAAGAGGCTATAGTGGTTCCCCAATCAACCTGGGTACATCCACTCTTCTACCACCCTAGGTAGGAATCCACTGCAGGATGAGTTGATCCGGTGTCCTGGGCACCAATGAGCTTTTGATAAGGTGCTCAAAAACCAAACCAGAGTTTTTGATCAGATGTCTTACCACCACTGAGTTTTGATAAGGTATCAGAAACCAATCACAAACTTTTGAAGGGAGTTTGAAAAACCCTTTACAACAGAGAGAGAGAGAGAGAAAGGAATGAGATGATCTTCTCTGTCAACAGTCAGAGAGAAGATAGTGGATGTTGTCAAAGCTCCCCCTGAGATCTTGAGTTGTTCAGGAAGTGAAGCTTTGCAGTACGGTGATAGGCCTTCAGATGGTTTGATCTCCAGCAAAAGATGATTTCAGCAACATCTGAAATGTGAGGTGGCAGGAATCTTGAATGATGATGGCCTTTGAAAACTTGAATCAAGAGAGATCTGAAAATTTCAGTTAGTTGATCTCCTTTTGTGATGGTGTTCTTATATGAATTCTTGAGACTGAGAATGTCCGCAACTCTCTTTCTTTCTCTTGTGTAAATGTTGTTGTAAGAGTTGTTGCAGAAGTTGTAATTATCTTATTATTGCAGAGAATGAATATATCTTTTATTCCTCTCATCTGAATAGAATTGATCCACTGTCCAAGATAGTCGTTATCCTGTCAATAAATGACTTCCTTAATTGTATTTGTCTTCTGGAGGAAAGTCCAATAAAACATTCCTTGAAAATTACTTGAAACTTTCTCCAGATTAAATGAAAAACGGCTACAAGATCCTTGACATAAATGCTGAGAATAATTCCACAACTGTCTGAATTTGAATCTTGAAAATCGTCTAACTCTTCAGAAAAACGTCGAACTGAGCTCCACTATCATTGAACTGAGCTCAGAGACTGGTCTTGGATAGAAACAGAGATCGTCGATCTGAGCTCAACTATCGTCGAACTGAGCTCAGAGACTGAGAAACAAACTGGAGTCAAGATCGTCGATCTGAGCTCGAAGATCGTCGAATGGAGTTCGACGACTCGTTGAAGTAGAGCTCAGAGATCGTCGAATGGAGTTCGACGATTCGTTGAAGTGAGCTAAATGATCGTCGAATGGAGTTTGCCGATTCGTCGTACTGAGCTCGACGAAATGACTTAGTCTACAGAACTAAAATCTCTGGTCTTGAGGGAAGCTTCCAAACCTAACTACTAACCCTTAGACTCAATTCTAATTGACCTTTAGATCTATACAATGAGGTCAAGACAGGTTTCCTAAGAGACATAGTGATCCTTGCCGAAATCATTAATAGGGTGTTCCAACACACGGATACAATCCAGGTCCGACCTGGACAAATGGGGCTAAACACCGCACAGAACACCAACAGGAGCAGGACACGTCCACGACAAAACAGTGTCGGGACATTTAGTCAACTCCCGCCAAAACCCCAGTGTCGACACTTCGCGTTGACAGAGTCAAACACGCCACAATCCGCCCCGCGCTCGACGATCGTCGAACCAAGATCGTCTACCGCTGCCAGATTGTCGAACGGAGATCTCTGGCCCAATCAGCAAACGCAACCGGATCGTCGAACGGAAATCTCTGGCCAAATCGTCGAACACACGGCCCGATCGTCGAACCCACGACTCGATCGTCGAACCCAGAAAACTGCCTGATCGACGAACACGCGGCCCGATCGTCGAACCCACGGCCCGATCGTCGAACGCAGAACATCGACAGATCGTCGACCGCAGCATTGTGACCAGATCGTCGACCACTGCTCGACGATCGTCGAACCCAGAAAGCTTCCTGGTCGATTTGCAAGATCTTTGAACTACCCCGACACGGCCTGGGACACGCCCGTGTCCCAGGTCGTGTACCCATGCCAAATTCCAAATTTGGTACAGAAACATCACTCGTCACTCTTTTGAGTTTCGGGGCGTTACACCGGTTCAACTGAACTGGCGCCAAACCACCATCCGCGAGACACATAGAGTAGACAAAGAGTTTATTTCTGTTACATGAGTAATGAGTTTGTAGTAACAAAATTTCAGGGGTTTAAAATTGCACTGTTTCACCACTTCTCAACCTCTCTTAATCCATTTTATTCTTATCCTAAGCTTCCAAACACTCTCCCCGAGATTCTTAAGCAAGTTCGAGTAAGGGCTAGAGGCATTCTCCCTCCAAAATGGAAATTTTGTAATTAAAAACAAAATAAGTTCTTTAAATAATTTTATATATATATATATATATATATATATATATATATATAATTATAGGTCTAATCGATGGGTTGTCTCCCACCAAGCGCCTCGTTTAGAACGTCCCGGCCGGACGTTTTACTTCAGATTATTTTATTGTAGCGTAATGATCATCGTCTCACGATGATCATTGTCATTGAAATATTTTTTAAAACACTGTCTGTTAACCTTGAACTTGGATCCATCATTCTCATTACATATCATAATTACTCCAAACAGGTGTAGCTCCACCACCCAAAAAGGTCCAAACCATCGGGACTTCAATTTCCCGGGGAATAATCTTAATCTTGAGTTATACATGAGGACGTGTTAGCCTTCTTTGAACTCCTTTCCTTGCAGTCTCAAATCATGCCATTTTTTTTCTGTTCTTTATACAACATTGCATTTTCATAAGTGTTAGACCTAATCTCCTCCAGTTCGTTAAAATGAAAAAGTCTATTCTTGCCCGCTGCGTGGAGATCGAAATTCAACATTTTAATTGTCCAGTATGCTTTATGCTGTAATTCAACGGGTAGATGACATGATTTTACATATATCATCTTATACGGGGTTAGGCCTATTGAAGTTTTGAATGTCGTCCTATATGCCCACAATGCATCGTTTAGTTTTTGCAACCAATCCTTACATGTTACGCTTACCGTTTATTCTAGGACTGATTTTATCTCTCTGTTGGACACTTCAGCTAAGCCATTTGTTTGCGGGTGGTAGGCGAGGGCAATTTTATGAGTCACTCCATATTTCTTCAACAGTGATTTAAATTTCAAATTGCAAAAGTGTGCCCCTCCATCACTAATTATAGCCTTAGGTGTGCCAATTCTAGTGAAAATGTTAGACTTGAGAAATTTGAGTATAACTTTGGCATCATTTATTTGTGTGGCTATTGCCTCTACCCATTTCGAGACATAATCTACCGTTAGCAAAATATACAAATTCTTGTTTGAATTTACGAAAGGGCCCATGAAATCTATCCCCCACACGTCAAATACTTCGACTTCTAGGATATTAGTCATAGGCATACTTGCTCCACGATGAATATTTCCCACCCTTTGACATCGATCACAGTGTTATACAAAGGTATGGGCATCCTTAAATAGTGTCGGCCAATAAAATCCCGCTTCTAAAACCTTCATAGCAGTACGGTATCCCCGAAAATGGCCTCCGTATGGAGAAGCGTGGCATTTGTCTAAAATACTTGAGACTTCAACTTCAGGTACACACCTACGAATAACTTGATCCGCACAGATTTTGAATAAGTATGGTACATCCCATAGGTAGAATTTCACCTGATGAAGAAACCGTTTTCTTTGTTGGTAATTAAAATCCGGAGGGGGCACTCTACTAACGATGTAGTTAACAAAATCTGCATACCACGGAGTGTTACCTTCTGTGATTGCTAGTATATGCTCGTCAGGAAAATTTTCGCTAATCTCTCCATGACTATCCCTTTCACAATCTTGCTCTAATCGTGATAAGTGGTCAGCTACCGGGTTTTCAGCTCCCTTCCGGTCCTTGATCTGAAAGTTAAACTCCTGAAGAAGGAGAACCCACCTGATGAGTCTAGGCTTTGCAACCTTTTTGTCCACTAAGTATCGTATCGCAGCGTGGTCCGTGTAAACTACAACCTTAGAATGTATCAAATATGCTCAAAAATTCACAAATGCATAAACAACTGCAAGAAGTTCCTTCTCTATGGTAGTGTAATTTATTTGAGCATTTATAAGGGTCTTACTGGCATAATAAATTACATGAAAGATCTTATCGTGGATTTGTCCTAAAATGGCACCTACCGCGTAATTACTTGGGTCACACATGATAATAAAGGATGATGACCAATCCGTCACTCTAACAATAGGTGCACAAACTAAGCTTTTCTTCAATGTTTCAAAAGCCTCTAAACACTTATCATCGAAAACAAAGACGATGTCTTTTTCAAACAAATTACATAACGTCTTAGTTATTTTTGAAAAGTCTCTTATGAACCGTCGGTAAAACCCTGCATGCCCTAAGAAACTATGAATGCCCTTGACATTCGTCGGTGGAGCGAGTTTTTCTATAACCTTCACCTTCGCTCGGTCAACTTCCAACCCCTTACTAGACACTTTGTGTCCTAATATTATTCCTTCTCATACCATGAAATGAGACTTCTCCCAGTTCAACACTAAATTGGTTTCAACACACCTTCTCAAAACTTTACTTAATACTCTCAAACAAGCATTAAATGATCGACCAAACACAGAAAAATCATCCATGAAAATTTCAATCCCTTCTTCCATTAACTCATCAAGGAGAGCGATAATACAATGTTGGAATGTGGTGGGTGCATTACATAACCTGAAAGGCATTCTCCGGAATGCAAAAGTTCCAAATGGGCATGTAAAGGTCATTTTTTCTTGATCTTCGGGTGCAACCATGATCTGATTGTACCCCGAATATCTATCTAGAAAACAAAAGTACTCACTACCCGCCAACCTATGTAGGACTTGGTCAAGGAATAGAAGTGGAAAATGGTCTTTCCTAGTCATTTTGTTCAATCACTTATAGTCCATACATATTCTCCATCCTGTGACGGCCCTAGTAGGTATGATTTCATTATTCTCATTTCGAACAATAGTCATTCCACCATTCTTCGGTACACACTGCACTGGGCTCACCCACTTGCTATCTGAGATGGGGTAGATGATGCCTGTGTCGAGCCACTTTATTATTTCTTTCATTACCACTTCTTTCATTGGAGGACTAAGCCTACGTTGATGTGTTCTATGGATCCTTTTCCCCCCTCTTCTAATAATATTTTATGCATGCAAATGGACGGACTGATTCCCTTGATATCGGCTAGAGTCCAATCAATGGCACCCTTAAACTCTTTCAAGACTTCCAGTAATTTTAATACGTTCTCTCTTTCCAATGATGCATCAGTGATAACTGGTAAGGTATTATCTTCCCTAAGGAAAATATATTTCAAATGTACGAGTAGGGGTCTTAACTCTAATGTTGGTGGTTCAAGAATTGATGGTTTCATTACTGTAGGCTCGTTGGTCCTACTTATAACTTCAAAGTTCCTTTCGATTGGTAACTTGCCATATGAGTCTAATGTTTTGACCACCTCTTCCATTTCTAAGTCGTCCTCTCTTTCTTCATTAATCAGAACACTCAACAACTCATCTTTTAGATCATCACCCTCATGTATCAACCTTGGGGGTGCAACCACTTCTTCCATCGAATAACACTCCTCTTTATCATCAGGAAATTTCATAGCCTTAAGGACATTAAACGTTACTTGCTCATCATTGACTCTCATTGTTAATTCACCCTTTTGGACATTTATGAGGGTGCGTCCTGTGGCTAAGAAGAGTCGTCCTAAAATAATGAGCACCTCCTTATCTTCGTCCATGTCTAACACAACAAAGTCAGCTGGGAATATAAATTTTTCTACCTTAACCAGTATGTCCTCAACCACTCCCTTAGGAAATGCTAAAGATCTATCAGCCAATTGGAGCATAAGAGATGTTGGTGTGATCTCCCCAATGCCTAATTTGGTGTAAATAGATAACACCATCAAGTTGATGTCGGCCCCCAAGTCGCACAACGCTCTTCCGAAAAATTTCATTCCTATCGAACATGGAATTGTAAAACTTCCAGGGTCCTTCAGTTTTTGAGGTAACTTATTTTATAGAATCGCGCTGCACTCTTCAGTTAGTGCCACTATCTCCTTATCGATAAATCTTCTCTTCTTAGACAAGATGTCCTTCATGAACTTGACATAGCTAGGCATTTGCTCAAGTGCCTCAGCAAATGAGATATTTATAGTTAACTTCTTAAACATGTCCATAAATTTTTTGAATTGCATATCAAGCTTATTTTTGACGAGCCTAGATGGAAAAGGTGGTGGAGGGCAGATGATGTCTTCCTTTTTGTTAATTGGATTATTGGTTTGATTTCCCTCTGGTTCCTTACTCTCACTAGGACTTTGATTTTCTAATTATCTTGGCTTATTATCCCTCTTGTTCTTCTCTTCCGCTCTTGCTTTCTCCACCAACCCATCCCCGCTTGCTATCTCTACTCCACTCCTTAAAGCTATAGCCTTGCATTGGCCATTGTGGTTATCTCTAATAGGGTTAGGTGTGGTGTCAGAAGGTAGAGATTTCATTGTTCTTTGGTTTATTGAGTTTGTCAGTTGACCTAAAGTTGTCTCTAAATACCTTAAGGAAGATTCGATTCCTACCATTTTAGAATCTTGTTTTTGAAATATTCCTAAGATGAATTCATCTGTCATTCTCGTAGGATTTACTTGTTGATATGAAACATTATTTGGAGGTGGGTTTGGATTTTGGTTAAATCCCCCTGGTTGGTTCATCCCTTGATTAGTCTTTCATGAGAAGTTCAGATGATTTCGCCATTCGGGATGGTAATGATTTGCAAATCCTGGTGGAATTTTCCTTTGTGGCCCACCCACATAATTTGCTTCTTCCGTAATTTGATTTAATTGTTCAACCGTAAGTGAGGTATTAGATGTAGTGGTTGATAATGAATCTAATCTTTTGTTAATCAGGTTAAATTGTGAGGTCATTTGGGCGGCCAGAGATGTGAATTGGTCCACTTGATGGATTCCCACTGGGTTGTTATTCCCTTGTCTTTCATATGCTTGGTAGTTATTTAAGGTTTGATCTTCTAATATAGAATATGCATGCTCAGGATATTTCTTCATCAAAGAACCCCCTGCAGCTTCGTCAACTAAAATCATAGTTGTCATCTGTAGCCCATTATAAAAAGTAGATACTTGTTGATGTTGGGCTAAGCCATGATGTGGACATTTACTTAGTAACTCCTTAAAACTCTCTCAAGCGTCGTAAAGAGTTTTCCCGTTATTTTGTGTAAACATGGTTATGTCCCTAATCAGTTTTGCAGTCTTAGATGGTGGGAAATATTTATTTAAGAAATTTTCTACTAACTGCTCCCATGTCATGATTGAATCATTAGGCAACGAGTCTAACCAATCCTTCACCCTTCCTTCTAAAAAAATGGAAATAATCTTAACATTATTGCATCTTCAGATGCTCCATTGAATTTAAACATATCGCAAATTGCTAGGAAATTTCTCAAATGAGAATTTGCGTCTTCTTGACTAGAACCTCCAAACTTATTATTCTACACTTATTGCATAATTAGATGATCCATTTTAAAATTATTAGTAGCAATTGCTGGTCGAGCAATGCTGAAATGAAAACCTCCTCGTAGAGGTGTGTTATAATCATGTCAAGTCATTCGTGGGGCCGCGAGTTGGCCATTTTTATCCACATGACCATTATTATTATTAGCATTATCTTGTGCATGATTATCCATTGCAGGATGAATAATTTTAACGTTTCTAGCTTCTCTTCGATTCTGTCTACAAGATCGCTCGATTTCAGAGTTTAAAGGCAATAACTCAACTTGCCTATATTTAGACATACACAGAACCAACTTTTAATGATTTAAAAACAAACAAACAACAAATACTTGACCTATAAATACTCAGATCTTGCTAATATTGCAAGAAATAACACACTAAATTCGTTACACCTCCCCGGCAACGACGCCAAAAACTTGATACGCCGGTAACGTATATATAAAATAATGCAAGTGTACGTGTCGGTTCAAGTAATACAAAGTGAGTAGAGATCGTTTCCTCGGGGAAATGACTAATTTAATGCTTGCAAATACTAGCTTGACCTTTTCTTTAAATTTAAGTAGACTGACTATAGCGAATATTGGATAATAAATGAAGTAGGTGACACTAATATGATTACGTAACTCTAACGGAACTGAAAGGTATTTGAATCAATAGAGAGAGATAGTCTTTTAAATTGGTTTCTCAAGCCTATTGCGATGAGTTTTAAATGGATTCTTTATACTTCACTTGATTGCTACTTTGCAACGATTTGAAAGTGGAAATCTTTGTCTCTCGATCTCAAAAATCTGTTTACCTTATCCCCCTTGTTATCTCTAACTTAGGTAAGAAAAAGCATACATAAAGTGCACAAATCAGTGTTGCTAACATGATGAGAAAATCTCTTTCTCTCTGTTATATTATACTGAGATCTATGCTACACTTTTGCCGCTCCTCCCTCGAATCTCGCAGTGTAGTATAAAAATGGAACTTGGCTAAATATTTACGCGACTCCTCTCTTGAATCTCGCCGCGTAAAATAAAGTGTTCAACTCTAGATTAGCATAACTCCTCTCTCGAATCTCGCCACACAATTTAGAAGTAGAAACATAATCCAAGATTCCTCATAAAATAAAGCATAGATGCAGTAAAAGTAGTTTCCAAGAAAACATGAAAGAGTATTAAATCATAACATCACACAACAGGACAAGGTACTACCAACATACAAGACTCAGAGATTTTAGTTCATGATGGCGGAAGAACACCACAAAATAGGAATGATCTTACAGCACATGATGGTAAGAATGCAAAATAGTGCAGGAAAATGCTCTCCAATCCCGTCCAAGTAACCCTTCTCCAAGATCTGGATTTGCCCTAGTCCTCCTTCTTCTCCAAAGCAAAGTCCCTCTCTTTCTCCTTTCCAAGAGTGAGTAGTCCCCCTTTTTGCAGCAAAAATCTCCCTTTAATTTCGTGCCTCCCTCTGAAGGGATGTCTCCCTTCATTTTATAACCGCTGCTGTTTTTTCAAAAATTTGAAATTTGAAATTCCGCGAGTTGTTATACCAATTTAAATAAGTTGTTATAACAACTTTTCTAAGCCAGAAAACTGCTCAGCATTACTTCTTCGGGTTGAATTTTTTTGATGATTCTGACAAGAAACCATTGGAAAATGGTCAAATTAATCAAACAAAGATTAAATATAAATTTTATCATATTTTCACACACATTAAGACATATTTTTCACCATTTATGCCCAAGAAAATGAATATAGATAACTTCTTTTAAGAAGTTATCACTGATTTAATATTATGTTCATACAAGTGCAACACACACACCCGACTCTATGCGCACGGACCTTTAGTTTCCTAGTTTTGAAAGCTAGCTTCACTCCAAGTGGCCTCCGTAGTGGCCAACAGAGACAGTAGGTTGGGCCACCCCACTCCTAGGAAGGTATCCACACTACCAGCCCTAGCCCTTACATACTCCTCTGAAGGACATACCAGAGTCACCACGTACTAATGCTGACAAACCCGCCAGTCTTTTCCTTGGCTAAGTGTAAACCACAAACGCCGAGTCATCATATCGACATCAGTGTGAATGACCGTAAAATACTGAAGACCCGCCACCTTATACAGATGCAAACATCTCATCCCAAAGTTCCCAAGCCATCGACTCCCCAAACTAACCTGTCTGTAACAACTACCTTCCGAGACTTCGGCTCGCCGAGCTATCTTGTCCATTTCCACAACCACCGAGCCTACTGCTCGGATAACCCAAACAAGGTAACCTACCAAGTCATCGGGGTGAGTGAAGATGTAGCCCTAGTCTTTACTAATTGCTCTTTAACATTTTAGTCTTAGGTTTAAGGTTAATCTTGGACTGTCCAGGGCATTCCCTATGAAGGGATCTCGAGGGCACTAGGAATTACAATGGGCTGAAGCCCAAAGCTCCCTTTCGTAAGGTACTTATTATTAGTGGTATCTACCTATGTCCCAATTTGTTATCATTACTCTTGAACTAGCTCTAATCATATTTAGACTTTCCCTCTCTAAGGAAGGACGGTCCACTGTCGATCCCTAGCACAACCCTACTCTTGCACAACCGGGTTCACACAACCTACCTTCTTTTGGTGACCTTATATATTCAAACCAGACCAGGTACACCAAATATCCTTTCCCATATAAGTTCTAAATGTTTCCCTACTTTTACGATTTCTACTATGTGCAGACCAACTAACCTACATGATGTGTATGAATGGTGATCCCATCAAATATTCATCCAAATGATATAAGATTATTATTGAGGGTCTATCATGATGTTCTAGGAATAGATCCAGAAGAATATAATTTTCCTACTTTATTTGGTATTTATTATAATTTCTACAAAGTCAGGCTTCATGAGCCTTTGAATACCAAGTGCACTTTTCTGAATAGGTATGACCTTAACTAAATTATAATAAACTAATAACATCAAAATAACAGTAAATACCAAAAATCCCAAATTTGCCAAGGTAGATTTGACCTTCAACAAATTATGGAATAAATAACTACAATATTAAGATAAAATGGGGGAAAATTAGAATCAGCCTTCCAAAAATTATGAAAAAAATACTGGATGATAGTTATGACCAGAAAAAACTACTTACCAAAAATTACATCCAACACCATTTGGTCACATAAATGAATTATATTAAAATATTCGACAAATGTGCACTTATGAAGGAACCTATATGAAATGTCTGCCAGTATATTTATAAAAATTCACAGAGCATTATTGTGTCCTAAAATGTTCCCAAACCAAGTTTTATCATTTTCCAGCAAGCAAATAACCCTAAAACAATTATCTTGTAAATAAATCAAATTTAGGGTTTATGAATAAAGTACCATGATTACTAATCCAATATTCACAATAAAATTTCTATGGAACAATATCATCTAATCAAATTCACTACCTAAGTTTCATGAGTATCCAAATTCATTTGAGCCTGAAATTAAATATTGGACCTAAGTGCCCTAACTTTCCATATCTATTTCAAGGGGAGTATATGTTTCTAAAAGTCATACGACCACTCTTCTAGAGCTTATTTTTACCCTAGGAACTCACCAACCAAGTTACAAGACCATCCAAGGACATATAGTCTCATGTCCTTCACCAGGACCCAAACATCAACCCTAAGGCCTATACTAGGGTCTTTGGGCATCTCCACCCCAAACCTCTCAAATTCTCTTGAGGGGGTTTATTAGATGACTTTGAGGCAGTGACTAAAGTTTCAACCCTTTTGGATGGGGTTTGGCCACTCAACCCACCAATTTTACTCTTGCCCTATTTTTATCCCTAAGGGACCAAGTTTTGGTCACATCAATACCTAATCAAACCAACCCCAAATGGGCTGGGATTTTTATCAGAGTCATGACATGACCCTAATGGTCACCCAGCAAAATATTGGGTGGTTTTGAGATCATTAGACCCCTTAATTAAATCATACCTGATTTATAAAATGTATTCCAAAAATTCCCATTTTTAGATATGACTGAGATATGGATGAGACTAACCTATGATCCAAATTTCAAGGCATTTGGATGAGTAGTTTAGTGGGGGGGGGCACAAATTTGTGTCTGGTTAGCCCAAGGTATAGCTGGCATCATTTGGTGTGTTGTGGTCAGACCAATAACCCAAATTATTTGAAACTAATTTTAAAATAAACTAGACTCAAAATACTATAACTTTGATGTTAACCATTTTTCCAGAAAAGGCCTCTAAGTATTTTTTTAATAATTAAATCAAAACACTATCAAATATGTGACAGAAAATGAAATAATAATATCATTTACTATAGTATTAAAATCTTGCGCACGAATCTTGACGCACCAGATCAACGACATCTGGTCGTCTTCCTCCTTGAGCCAACAGCTGATAACAGCCCGCCCTAGGCGATATTGGGTGGTGATTTCCCGGCCACCTGAGCGTCTTCCCGATCGGACAATGCCACCACCACCTTCGTTGAGGTGGTGGCCGACGATAGGCGGTGGCCGGAATCGGATTTTAGGCATGGATGAAAAGCTCCAAAATGGAGTTTTTGGACACCCCGATCTAAGGCCAATTGGCCCCAAACCTTGCGGCCATCAGAAGTGGATCTATCCACTGAGAAAGGAGAAGAGGATAGGACCTGTGTGTGTGTGTGTATGTGGGGGGGGGGGGGGGGGGGTGTTGCCTGCCGATCTCCTAGTCGCCATGACCGGATTTGAAGCTTTTGGGTGCTCTGTAACAACACTACCAGAGCCTTTGATATCTTCAGGAAAAGAGTGGAAACGACTCCTCACAGCCTGATGAAGCTTTTAAAATAATCAAATGGGGGAGAGGAATGACCATGACTTCAATGCCATTAGTGGCCATGAGTGGAGTTTTCGGCCAACTGAATTCTCTGCATTCAGCAACTGATGTAGCTGGGAAAAACCTCTTGATCTCCTCTAACTGATGAGGGGAGATGAATCTCCATAAATTGGGAGAGCGATGAGGGGTAAAGGGCATTCAAACACCATGAATGGTCATTTTCTCTCTCTTCTCTCTCCTCCATTTTGACAAAACTTTCATTTCTCTCTCCTAGTCACCTCCTTCAGAAATTGGATGGCTAATTATGTAATTGTCAGCCTCCTAAAGCTACTGGGCCACTCAAATTGGTCTTAGCCCGAGTGGATTGGGCTTGAGCTAGCCTTTTCTCCACTTTTTGGGTTTGGCTAACACTGGACATTTAAGCCCAGCCCTAGGTCATTTTGGGTGATGTGACTGACCCAATGAGATGTAAATGATCCCATTGACATCACCCTAGTCCACTTGTGGCTTGGTGTAGCCGAATTACGTCAACTTTGGGCAATTTGACCTAATTAGGGTTTGGGTTGACCTTTGGTCAACTTGACCTCTTTGGTTGACCCCAATGGGTGGTTAGTGACCCAATGGACCTCTTAAAGGGTTAGAGATGTTATGGTGGGATCATGGAGTCAAGTTGAAGCCCTAAAGTCAAATCCTAGGGATAGTGCTTGAGTTGTGCTATTTGCAGAACAAGGTGATTTCCACCTTCATGTCTTGGCTCACTTATTCTCTTGAGCTTCCCAGGGTTTTGTCATGACCTAGTCATGACAAAATCACTCTTATGGGTCTAGTTGTTTGAGGGATGTTACATCCAATGTTCCTACTTTCTATCTTCCCTCCTATGCATGCTAGTGTGTGGGTGACTACTCTTTCCTTGCCTGTACTGGCTAATTGCAGGTCTAGTCTTGCAAGAACCTCCTAAGGATGACTGGTGAGATGAGGTGTTCGATCTCATCTTTGAGTTGTATGTACTCCTCATTAGTGTGCCATATTCCTCAGTGGAATTCACAGTACTTCGATCGGTCTCCCATGTTTGGTGGGAGCTCTAGTGGCCTTCGCAATACCGGGTTGTCTCGGATTATGTAGAGTACATTTACACGGGAGGTGTTGAGAGGTTTGTACTCCTGGTAAGTTTGGGGGGACCCGATCCTCGTGACGCTCTTGTTGGCATGTTTTGTTTCAGTGTTCCTCATATCGCCACATGACTAGTTGTTTTATCTTCCTCTTCGGTTACCCTTTGAATTACTGCTGATAGCTTCCATAGCTTAGTTAGCTACGATCTGCAGTTTGACCCTATGCATAAGATCAGGATAGATAGGGATCGTCTCTCTCATCAGGGCAGAGTAGAACCCGCTCAGCTAGAGTCCTCCAAGGAAGAGTCCCCACAAAAGGTCGGGGTCAACTATTGATGCACGGAAATGAGTAGGGGTCCACGGGCACTAGCAGATAACAGGTGTTCGGTCTCACAAGCTAGGATGAGGTGAAGATGTTGATGAAGAGGCGGAGAAAGCTTCTAAATGCTCGAGAGTGGAGCACATGCTTGATCAAGGGTTGTGGGGATAATGTGAGGTTGATGAGGAACTGTCGAGCAGACGGTTACTTTGATGGTTAGGCTTTGATGATTTGATGGTTGATGCTGAGAGTAGGGTGAGGAGTTGAGAAGAAGAGGGGGTCGCTAGCAGCGACAACAGAAGAGTTCGCCCGCTGCGGATTAAATGCCTGTCTTGCGACGGGCTTTCCTTTGATTATAATTCAGTGTTACATCTTAAGTATAGTCCTTTACATAAGAAGAATAAAGGGTACAAGGGGAAGCTGACGGCTAAGGAAAGAAGTTGCCAGAGATCCCGCGGACTGACCAAAGAGGTCGGTAGACCATGCAGATAGCTGATCCGGCAGCTCACTAGACTAAGCCGAACAGACTACGCGATCAGGCAGTGAAGCGAAGACAGCTGAGGTCGCGCGGACTGGGAAGGTTGTGTCCGTAGGTTTTGATGTCTTAACCCTATTGTCTGTTGTCCTACTCCCAAATGAGAGGTATGGGGGGCTATTTATAGGCCCGATGAGGTAACAGTCTTGGTAACGTCACCCCGGTATGTCAGTGAGTTGTCCGAGTAGAACAAGCAGCCCGCCGAGTCCGCGCTGAGTTGTGCAGATGCCTTCTTGATCTGCTTTGCTGTTGTTGGAGGACTGGGACGAGTCCGCCTCTGCTGCAAAGACTTCCCACAGTAAGTTATGCGAGCTGAGGAGCAGTTGACCTGCTGCTGGAAGAGGCTGGAGGCTGGAAAACCTGAGGGTTGAGTAGTGGACTGCATAGTGAGTCCGCCGAGCCCACGACAGACAGGTAAAGTCTGCCTTTGCTGCTGTAGGCTTGTCGCCCTGCTGGGCGACAAGGGCTTGGTGACCTAGCAGCCTGAAGAGAGAAGGTCGATGAAGCGAGTTTGCAACCCCCTGGCGGGTAGAAGGAGCCGATCGTTCTTGTTGGAGTGAGTGAGCATGCCACATTCTGGCGAGCTGGAGTCGAGTCCGCAATGTTATTGTGCGGTCTGGTGTAGAGTAGTTGGTCATGCTGCCAAGTCTTTACACAGGCGGGCTGAGATTGAGTCCGCCCATTATTGGCGGGTAGATGGACCAGGTTGCCGGATGTTGTGCGGGTTGATGGTCCTGCTGTCGTCCACCCTCCTTGGGCGGACTAAGACCGAGTCCACGAACTGTTGGCAGACTGAAAGGACAGGCCGCTCATTCTGGGTGGAGACCTGGAGGCATGTTACTTGTTGGGTGACCTGAAGTTTGTCGCGCACTATTGGGCGACCTGGAGGCAGGTCACCTGGCGAGGTGGCGGTTTGTCTTGCTTGCTGTGCGACCTGCAGGAGTGGGCTGAAGAAGAAGGTCCTGACTCCTGCCGATCATGTGGCTACATGGCACCTACTGCACATACGCGAACACTCCCCACTATATGCGGTCGTCGTGGCCTTAAGACCGAGAACAATCTATGGAGGGAACAACAAGACTCGGCGATGTCTCGGTAGTTCAGTTATCTCTTTGGCAAAGAGAAAATAGAGGAGGAGGCACTCCAAAAAGGGAAATGTGTCAGTACGGGATCTCTGACGTAAAATTTATTGAAATGAATGAAAGAATGCTTAAAAGTGTTTTCAGAAAGGCAAGGATCGCGAGGATCTTTTAGAACTGTGATGTCCTTTTTACTTTAGAATAGTATTCCAAGGGCGCCCTCATCATCGACATCGATGCATTCACTAATATTGAGGCTGGGGTAATTGTTGATTTGGCTCACTCCTTTTGAGCAGCAAGGAATGACTGTTGCTTCTTTGCCTTTTGAAGTTGATGGATCAGAGTGGTCATCCTTTGGGAACAGTTCATGCATCTTACCCTGCCTCAGCATCTTCTATATCAGTTGACGTAGTGCTCTGTAGTTTTCAGTCAAATGCCCGCTTTCTTAGTGAAACTCACAGAACAGATCTGAATCTTTTGGTCTTTGATCTGTTGGATGATAAGGCCTTTTGTATTTAGTCTTATCCTTCATGACTTGGCTTACTTCTTGCATGACCTCCTCCAGTTCGGACTCTTGCAAGTCATCATCCTGCTGCTGATGAACTGAAGCTGCTTGTGGAGCTGGGGCTGGTAATAGTAACAGTTGATCTCAGACACAATCCGGACTAGGGAAGGGGTGTCGATGACGTTGAAACTTTCTTCCCTTTCTTGAGTGGAATGGAAAATCTTTTCGAGGAGACCTCGGAGGTTGCTTGTAATGAGGAGGAGAATCTTTCTCTACTACGAGCCTGGAGACGAAGCTGAGATTGTTCTTCTCATCTCGAATGTATGAGTTGGCTAAGCCAATCAACTCTTGATATGTCCTTGGTGCTCAAACATTAGCCTCAAACTTGAGTGGTCCTTCACACAGACCATGTATCAGAGCCACCTGATACATTTCTTGATCAACGATCTCAATGTCCAAAATCTCTTTCTGGAATCGATCCACAAAATGAGACCAAGTCTCATTCTCTCGTTGCCTGATCTCAAAGAGGGATTCTTGAAAGTTAGGGTTAGGTCTACAATACTCTAGAGGGGGGGGGGGGGGGTGAATAGAGTATATTAAAAATTTGGTAAGTCCTAATACATGTGCTGTTACAGCGTTTGCTGTAAACAGAAAAAGTGCAGTGATTAAGAAACTGGAAAACAAAAAGTAACAATCCTAATCACAGCCACACGCAAGAAACAAAAAGAAAAGATAAGCAACCAGACAACACAAGAAATTTATAGTGGTTCCCCCTCAACTGGGTACATCCACTCTTCTACCACCCTTGGTAGGAATCCACTCATGTTTTTGATCAGGTGCATGATACCAATGGGTTTTGATCAGGTCCCCAAAAACCAACTCAAGTCTTTTGATAAGGAGACTTGCAACCAGGAATCACTTTCGAAGGGAGATGACAACCCTTTGTACAAGAGGGGGTGAGAGAGTTATTTTGTCTTCTCTGTCAACAATCAGAGAGAGGACTAATGTGGAATGATGTTAGCAAACAGCTCCCCCTGAGATGTAGAATGATTCAGGGAAGATCTGGAGCTTTGCTGTAGGGTGATAGGTCTTCAACCAGAGTTCTGGACAAGCAGTGATGCATGATCTTCTTGACTGATTTAGTATCTGTTGTCCTTGGAAGTCCTGGAGAAAATGTTGAAGACGAAGACTCTTTATATAGTATAGTTGTTCTTCTTCTGAATGAATGAATATCACTGCCTATCACTGTAAGCTTTAGTATGAGTTTCTTGTGTGAAGATTTTCTGGTGCTGTATGAATTCTTCCAGTCAGTCTATCTGTGTATCTCTATTTTTCTGACTGAGTATGTTCTTATTGTTCTGGTATTGTCTTCTCTGTCGATTATCAATCTTGTTTTCTTCTATCTCTATTCAAAAATTTGAATCCTCTGTCATAAATGCTGACGCCTTGAGAATAATCGACATTTAATCATTTCCTCAACTGTCCTGTGGAAAATCTGCAAGTAATATTTCTGAAGAAGACTGTAATTAATGCTTCCTCTAACGGCTACATTCAGAGAATGTTTGAGTCATTAATCTTTCAGGAATTATTGCATTTGAGTGAGAATTGAATGCCAGAAATGGCTAAGTCTGGAATCGTCGAACGAACAACAGAATTCGTCGAGCTGAGTTACAAGTTCGTCGAACTGAGATATTGTATTCGTCGACCAGACAGCTACTGTTCGTCGAGCTGAGTTCCAAGTTCGTCGAGCTGATAGCAGAACTTGCATGCTCCAGAGCCTTTGACTTTTCTGTCTGAAGTTCGTCGAGTAGTGTACTGAGTTCGTTGACCAGAGAAGTTGACTTCGTCGACATGAGATCTTCTAATAGAAGGTTGTTGTGAACTCGAGGTCCAAATTCGTCGAGCTCGGAATCTTGTTCGTCGACCAAAGTCTGAAGTTGGACTTAGAATAATCTGAAGTTACCCTGATTTTAGTTTGTTGAAGTATCCCAGTTTTCGTCGAGCGGAGAATGAAGATCGTCGAGCTCAGCTCAGAGAAATATATCAAGATCGTCGAGCTGAGAACGCCTTTCGTCGACCTGAGTTCGACGAACGTCGAACTCATTTTACTTAGTCATGAAATCTTCTAAGTCTTGAGTCTCTGATGGTCTTGTTGATAGCTGGTAAATCTGAAGTTGACTCTAAGGACTTGGCCTAGACTCTAGGACACAGATTTGACCCTGGCTATACATGTTGGGTCACAGCCTTAGTTAGTGAACCTAGCCCAAATCAACTAGAGATCCAACAATCTCCCCCTATTTGGGTGAGGTCACTAATAGACTCAAAACATAAACATAAAGATAAACAAAGCAAGAAAAAGATATATATCTGGCAGAGAATTACTAACACATGTAGCAGATATACATGTACATAGGCTTTGTTTAAGGAAATAACATAGTTTGAAAGTAAATGCAGAGGAAATTAAAACAAAGTAAAGATTACTTCTTCTGCTTCTTCTCCATGGGCTTGTCCTCTTTAGGCTTTTTTCCTGGCTTTGTAAAGATAATATCTCTATTTGGATTTAAAGCATGTGTCTGTGTCATTGTCATGTCAGCTGCCCCAATAATCTTCAGAGATGTAGTTCTGGGGACAACTGCTTTAGGATGGAGCTTCATGTAATCATCAACATTAAACAGTTTGTTGGCTTTATCAAATCTTTTTAGTTCTTCCTTCCTGTATTTTGACATAGTTGTATATCCTGATATGTCTTTACCTTTAGCTTTTGCTTTATTAATCAAGGAAAGACCAATAAGTTCCTGGAACCTAGCCATTTTAGCAGTGTTGGCTGTTTAAGGATCCTCACAAGGAACAGGAGGTGAATATGGCCTTTAAGGATTCTTAGCCTTCTGATCTGCAGAGATATGTTGCTGTTGTTGCAGATGCTGTTGATGTTGCTGTTGTTGATTTCCTGAGGAATGATGCCCTTGCTGACTGCTTCCAGAAGATCTCCCTTGATGTCTCTGATAAGTTTGCATAGGGGCAGATCTCTGAGAGCTAGAGCCAGTGGCACCAGGTGCTGGAGGAGGTGGATCTCTTCTATACTTATGAACTGGTGGAGGAGAATATTTCCTACTTCTTTTCCTCTCCTTTTGCTGTTTGTTAGACAACCACATACATGCTGGCATTCCTTTATAAGGAGTAATATTTTGAAGAATATAGAATGGAGTGTCATTCTTTGGATTTGGCTTAGTAGCAGGAGAAAGAGGGGCTTTCTTTTTCTTTGACAACATTTTCTTCTTCTTCTTGGCAGTTTCTTCATCAGAATCTTCTTCATCATCATCTTCATCATCTTCACTTGCAGAACCCTGAGGATTATCATATAGATTATCCAATGTTTTCAAGGCTTTATCATAAATAGCAGTCTTCTCTGTAGTAGGAGCAGAAGTTTCACAGGCTGGAGTTTCAGTAGGAATTGAAGAAGAGACTATACATGAATCAGAAGTAAATGGGACAGAGCTTTCAGCTACTGCCTTATTTTCTTCTTCAATGTCAGCCAAGATCAACTCATCTAGATCTGGCATAGGTGAGTCATCCATCACAAAGATTGGTGTTGAGGTGGCTTCTGGAGAGGATGGAATGACTGCAGGGGTTAGTGCAAAAACTAGACTTACAAAACTGTCACATAGTTGCTTAGCAACTGCTTGACTGATAGGAGAGGTATAAGGCAGAATAGCCAAATGTGGCTTAGTGAATTCTGCTGGAGGAGGACGCATATATACAGTATCAAAAGTTTTCAGCAATTCTTGTAAATTAACTGTGGGATTGAGGATAAAATCACCAACAGTTGTGAGTCCTTCAGAATCTGACTCAAAATCAATGTCAGTATCAATAAAATCAATTGAATCTTTATCTATACAGTCTGTATATGCTTCTGTGGGGACTGAAGTATCTGCTGGTGCTGTAGCTGAAGTATCTGAAGCTGTGGCTGCGGCTTCATCATCAGGCATCTCCCCCTGCCTAGTTTCAGTGGGAACTGAGGCCAGGCCCCTGACTGAGGAGGGGGCAGCAGTAAGAGCAGATATTTGAGCAGATAAGGAGGTAAGAGTAGTAGCAAGAGGTGTAATAGCCTCTGCTATAAGGGATTTAAAAATTGGGGTGATGATGGTGATGATAGAGGATATGGTAGAGGGGTCCAATGAGAAAGTAGGAGATGATGTTGCAATTGGTGTGGAAGAGGGAGCAATTATAAATGGAATAGATGGTGGAACATCATGTATGTGAAGGTGTGATGGTGATGAGGATGGAGGGGTGACATCTTGCATGTCTGAGGGTAGGATGTAAGATGGGAGAGAAGATAGATGTGGGGGAAGTGGAGACTGTGGTGGTGTAGAAATATATGTGTCATGAGGGGAATCCGGAGGTGTGGGTTGTTGATTTTCTTGAAGAGGGAAAGATGGAATGCCAGTGATGTTAAGTGGTGGAGATGGAGATGGAGTAGACACATGAGTATGCTGTTGTGATTGGGGTGTTGAAGAAATAATGGGAGAGGAGGTGAGTTGCTTTGCTGGAAGGGGTGCTGGAAGAGATGGTGGTGTGGGATGAATCTCTTCAGCAGGTGTGGGAGTGGCTTTAACAGCCCTGGTGCCTTCAGAAGCTGGGGTGGAAGAGGTAGAAGCCTTAGTGGGCTTTGTGATTGTCCTCTCCCACCTGCCAAATAAGGCACAGGTGAGTCTTTTACTAGCATTGATGAATATGGTCTGGGAGACCAGTGATTCAGCAGCCTTTTCCTTGAGGAAAATCCCTAGGATCCTTCCAAAGCACACTTTTTTCTTGTTATTTTTCTTCTTTATCAAATCAAAGAAGATCTGAGCCCAGTCCGCTTGCTTCTTGTTTATTACTGCACACATGACCAAGAACTGATGTCTTGTAATGTAGTCATGGGCAGTATGCTTGCCAAGCAAGACCTTCCCAACAATGTCTGACAGGAACTTGTATGCTGCAGACAAATGCCTCTTCAACAATTTGTTTGGGTTGTCACCAGCATAACCCATCAGATTTAGCATCATATTAAACTCTTCAGAATCAATTTCTAATTCATCTTCACCATTTGCCAAACCAAATATTTCAGTTAAAACTGCGGGGGTTAAGGAGACAGCGTTACCGGCAATTGATCCTGTCATAGTATTGTCTTCAGAAATGGATGAAGTGTAGACCCATTCTCTGATTTATGTTCCTGCTAACTTTATCCTGGCGGTCATCAGGTTCTTCAGATTCTATTCTTCCAAAAGTTCCAGAATATATAGAAAAATTGGATTCGATTGTTGGAATGATTCGAAGTCGACATCAAATCCAGTATCAAACTTCATAACGGCTAGAGCTCCTGTTGGAATCGCCATGAAATCACCTGCAAAAGAGAGAAACGACGATCAAGTGCAAGGGAACAGAAAGCGCGGGACGGAGGTCGAAGAAAACCTAGATATAAGGTTTTCAGAATATGAATCGACAATCTTCGTTCCATGAAAGTAAAATTAGTTCTTCGAACTGAGTTCGACGAAATGATTTAAGAATAAATAATTCGTCGATCTCATTCAGAAGACTTGAAGATAATTCGTCGGACTCCGGTCGACGAATATCTTCTGAAGCAAAGTTTGTCGATCTGTGGTCGACGAAAATTGTTTCACTCACAGAGAATTCGGCGAACTCCGTTCGACGAATATCTCTCAAACCTTCCCCAGTTCGTCGAACTCCGTTCGACGAACTGTGGAAGATTTGTCGAATGCAGACAGAACTTAAGCTAAGTCTTCTCCATTGATCATTCCCAACTGATTTAGAAAGAAAGCATGATTTTTCTCATCCAGAGGTTTGGTGAATATATCAGCTTTTTATAAATCAATGTAGATATAAACAAGCTTAATCTTATTTGTCTACACACTCCCTAATGAAATAATGTCTTATGTCAATATGCTTTGTCCTACTATGGTGAACTGAATTTTGTGCTATGGCTATAACACTAGTATTATCACAGAATAGGGTTGAATTATTTAAGCTGAACCCATAATCTAGAAGTTGATTTTGTATCCACATCATCTGTGAACAACAGCTGCCTACTGCAATATATTCTGCTTCAGCAGTGGATGTTGACACTGATTTTTGCTTCTTACAAAACCAAGATACTAGTCTCATACCCATGAACTGACAAGTTCCTGAAGTACTTTTTCTATCTACCCTGCATCCAGCAAAATCAACATCAGAGTATCCAGTTAACTTAAATTCTGATTCAGCAGGATACCATAGGCCTAGATCAGGATAACTCTTTATATATCTTAAAATCCTTTTTAAGAAAATTAGATGAGATTCTTTAGGGTTCACTTGGAACCTAGCACAAAGGCATGTAGCAAACATAATATCTGGCCTACTTGCTGTTAGGTATAATAGGGACCCAACAATGCCCCTATAAAGTTTCTGATCTACAGGTTTTCCTGGTATATCAGAGTCCACAACAGCATTTGTGGCCATGAGAGTTTTCTTTGCTGAGGCATCAGCCATCCCAAACTTCTTTAGAAGTTCTTTAGCATATTTTGCTTGTGGATGAAGATGCCATCAAGGAGTTGTTTCACTTAGAGACCAAGGAAATATGAAAGCTCTCCCATGCTACTCATTTCAAATTTAGAATGCATGAGGTCAGAAAACCTCTTGCACAATTTTGAATCTGTAGAGCCAAATATGATGTCATCTACATAGATTTGTACTAACAAAATTTGGTCCTTATGATGTCTAGTGAAAAGTGTTTTATCTACAGTTTCTCTTGTAAATTTATGCTCTAATAAGAAACTTGTTAAGTTCTCATACCAAGCTCTTGGAGCTTGCTTTAGACCACAAAAAGCCTTATTTAATCTAAAAACATAAGAGGGATAAGTTGGAGAAACAAAATCTGGAGTTTGTTCTACATAAACCTCTTCTTGTAGCACTCCATTTAAGAAGGCACTTTTCACATCCATTTGAAAGACTTTGAATCTTTTGAATGCTGCATAGGCAAGGAAAACCATTATAGCTTCCAACCTTGCAACTGGTGCAAAGGTCTGATCATAGTCAATCCCTTCCTCTTACCTATATCCTTGAGCAATAAGCCTAGCCTTGTTTCTCACAATTACTCCTTGAGCATCAAGCTTATTCCTGAAAACCCATTTGGTTCCAATAACTGGATAGTTTTGGGGTCTTGGAACCAAATCCCAAACTCTACATCTCTCAAATTGGTTTAGTTCCTCTTGCATTGCAAGGATCTAGTGGGGATCTTGCTCAACTTCATGAATGGTGAGAGGTTCAACCTGAGAGAGAAAACAGGCATGCATCAAGTCTTGGTTGAGTTGATGCCTTGTCTGTATACCTGCTGAAATGTCTCCAATCACTTGAGATCTAGGGTGATCCCTAAGTGTGACAAAATCAGTGGGTGGAGTTGGTTGTGCAATAGCATTTGGAATAAATTCCTCTTGTGGAATTGTATTTATTGTTGGTTGAGGCTCATGTTCTTCAGCTTCATCTTTTTCACTATCTTCAATGACCTGTGGAGAGGGATGAGTGGGAACCTCTTGGGTGAGATTTAGTTCATCCAATGTCTCACACAAGTGGGGTACCTGCAAGTTGCTAATGGTAGAAACTTCTTTCTCCTTACAGTACATGTTAGTCTCATCAAATGACACATGAATAGACTCTTCAACTTTTAAGGTTGATTTATTAAATACCCTATAAGCCTTGCTTACTTGGGAGTATCCTAGAAAAACTCCCACTTCAGTCTTAGCTTCAAACTTTCTAATATATTTCTTATTATTAATATGTATGTAGTATGTACAACCAAATACTTTAAAATAGTTAATTTTAGGTTTCTTCTCTTTGAGTAATTCATAGGGAGTCCTATTCTTTAGTTTGTGAATTAAACTCCTATTCAGGATATAGTTTGTTGTGCTTACAACCTCTGCCCAAAAGATTAGGGGCATGTATGCATCAGCAATTAATGTACCTACAGCTTCAATGAGTGTTCTATTTTTTTGTTTCAGCTACCCCATTTTGTTGGGGAGTTCTAGGAGCTGAGAGTCAATGCCTGATACCTTCCTTCTCACAGAACTCATGCATAAGAAGAGACTCAAACTCTGTGCCATGATCACTTCTGATCAATGCAACATGAGTAGAGAACTCAATCTGTATGGTCCTGAGAAAATCTGTAAGAACCTTGAATGTATCTGACTTTGTTCTCAGAAAGAATACCCAGCTGAACCTAGAGAAGTCATCCACAATAACCAAGGTATAGGATTTCCCTCCTAGGCTTTGTACTGCAATGGGTCCAAATAGATCCAAGTGTAGCAAGTACAAGATCCTAGGTGAATCACTCTTATTAATTGATTTGGAACTAGTTTTAGTTTGCTTTCCTAGTTGACAAGCCCTGCAGAGACCCTCCTTCTTGTAGGGAGCAGAAGGTAGACCTCTAACAAGGTTGTGCTTAGATAACCTAGCTATATTTTTCAGATTTACATGTCCTAGTCTTTTGTGTCATAAATCATTCTGATTACTAGTTAAATTCAGTAAGCAGATATCAGTTGTGGCAGAAGAAAAATTTACTAGATAAATGTTGCCTTGTCTACTTCCAGTTAAAACAGTTTGATTATTTTTATCAATAATGGAGCAAGTAGAAGGGTTAAAATATACCTGATAACCATCATCATATAATTGACTTATGGAGATGAGGTTATGCTTCAATCCACTTACATATGTCACTTTTCTGAATGTGACAGCTCCTATTCTCACTTCTCTAACTCCTTCTGACTGACCACATTTTGAGTCACCAAAGATAACCTTTGGCCCCAATTTGTACTTGTAGTTGAATAGGATGTCCTTGCTGCCAGTCATATGCTTGGAGCAGCCACTATCGAGGTACCAAGTTTGATTTTCTCCTGAACAGACCTTTACCTGCAATAAAAACAGTTAGCGGTTTCTGACCCAGGTTACCTTGAGCCCTTTGTATGGCTGATAAGAAAAGCTAGAAATGACAGAAAATTCTGGCTGGGATTTATATCCTAGGGGGCGGAATCTCCTAGGTGGAATGGTCCAATCAGCTAGGGGATTAAATGATTTCCTGGAAGTATTTAAGTTTCTGTTAAAGTTAAAGTTTTGGTTAAGTCTTCCTGGGTTCGACGAATTTATGTATGTTTGTCGACCAGAGTTCGACGAATTGGGTTGAGATCGTCGATCTCTGCCCAGAGAATAAACATGTTCATTCTCTGCCCCCCACGTTCGTCGATCTCTACTCGACGAACCATACAAAGTTCGTCGATCGCAGTTGGACGAATAGTGATAGCTATAGTTGGCGTTCAGAGTTCGTCGATCTGGGTTCGACGAACTGACCCCTTTTTGTCGATCTGAGGTCGACGAAAATTGCTGAACTTTGTTTTTATTTGGTGTTTTTTGTCTTTCAATTTTGTCCTTAGTTTTAATTTGTTCTAGGATCTTATTTACCTTATTTACTTGATCAATATTCTTCTTTCCTTTCTCAGAAATAAAATTTATGGGTTGTGATAGATGATTTTTCTGAATAATAGGTGGTTCAATAGATGATGCACCTAATCCTAGCTTACTTCCATTGAATCTAGCATTTGATATATTGGTAATTACTGCTAGTTGTTTGCTTCTTCCATTTAGTGATTCTTCTAGCTGTTTTTCCTTATTTAACTCATCTTTCAAAAGGGTGATTTGTTCATTAAAATATCTATTTCATTTTTCAATTTTGTATTTTCTAATACTAAGCTATCATAGTTAACTTGCTTATCTCTGAGAAGTTTGATTTCCTTCTCAGAGTTGATTAAGTCTAAACACATGATTTTGAAATCCGATTTGAAAGATTCTGAATTATAATCTGTTGGAACACCCTATTACTGATTTGGGCAAGGATCACTATGTCCTTTAGGAAATTTGTTTTGACCTCCTTGTATAGATCTAAAGGTCAATTAGAACTGAGTCTAAGGGTTAGTATTTAGGTTTGAAAGCTGCCCTCAAGACCCTCAAGACCAGATATTTCAGTTCAGGAGACTAAGTCATTTCGTCGAGCTTAGGACGACGAATCGTCGAACTCCATTCGACGATCTCTGAGCTCACCCCGAAGAATCGTCGAACTTCATTCGACGATCTCTGAGCTCAACTTCAACGAGTCGTCGAACTCCATTCGACGATCTTCGAGCTCAGATCGACGTTTCTGTCTCTAGTTTGTTTCCCTATCTCCGAGCTCAGTTCGACGATAGTTGAGCTCAGATCGACGCTTTCTGCTTCAGTCTAAGTCCAGTCTCTGAGCTCAGTTCAACGATAGTTGAGCTCAGGTCGACGTTTTTCTGGAGAGATCGACGATTTTCAAGATTCAAATTCAGACAGTTATGGAATTATTCTCAGCATTTATGTCAAGGATCTTGTAGTCGTTTCAATTAATCTGGAGCAAGTTTCAAGGGATTTTCAAAGGAATGTTTTATTGGACTTTCCACCAGAAGACAAAATGCAGTTAAGGAAGTCATTTATGACAGGCTAACGACTATCTTGGATAGAGAATCATTCTATTCAGATCTAAGGAATAAAAGATTTATTCATATTTCTGCTGGATATCAACAACAACAACTATTACAACAACAACAACAGAAAGAGAAAGAGTTGCAGATATTCACAGACAGAATTCATACAGGAACACACATCACTGAAGGAGATCAATATTCTGAAATTTCTAGATCCCTTTTTGATTCCAGTGTTCAAAGGCCATTATCATTCAAGAATCCATACACCACACATTTCAGCTGCTGCTGGAATCATCTTTTGCTGGAGATCAAATCTTCTGAAGGCCTATCACCCTACTGCAAAGCTTCACTTCCCGAACAACTATAGATCTCAGGGGGAGCTTTGACAACACCCACTATCTTCTCTCTAATTATTGACAGAGAAGATCATCTCTCTCTCTCTCTCTCTACTGTAAAGGGTTTATCAAACTCCCTTCAAAGGTTTGTGTTGGTTTCTGAGACCTTGTCAAAACTCAGTGGTGGCAAGACACCTGATCAAAAAATCTGGTTTGTTTTTTGAGTACCTTATCAAAAGCTCATTGGTGCCCAGGACACCTGATCAACTCATCCTGCAGTGGATTCCTACCTAGGGTGGTAGAAGAGTGGATGTACCCAGATTGGTTGGGGAACCACTATACCTTCTTGTGTCTTTTGGTTGCTTACTTTCTTATGTTTTCTGGCTGTGGTCTGTGATTAATCTGTGTTTAGCTAGTTGTTGTGTTTGCTTTATCTTATTTGCTTCCCTGTTCACTTAGGAATACAACAAGAGTTGTAAAAACTTTCTAGCAAGCACCATACTCTATTCACCCCCCCTATAGAGTATATCAGATCTAACCTGCACTTTCAATTGGTATCAGAGCTAGGTTGGTTAAAATACCACACCTTAGTGGTTGCACAGGCTAACACCTGAACCTAAAGATCCCTTTAGTTCGATCTGCTTGTTTAAGTTTGTTACTAGATTTATTTCTTCACAGAACATGGCCCAAAACAAAGATTATGCTAGCACCAGACCTCCAGTGTGCAATCTATCTAAGTTTGTACTTTGGAAGGCAAGGATTAGATTGTACATGAACTCTATTGATGAAGATATTTTCAATTCTGTTTTGACAGTGTGTCCAAGAGCCCCAGAAAATACAAGTACAAGTGTTGTTCCACCTCCTTCAGGAACAGATGCAGAAATCAAGAAATGGAAAGTTGTAGATGCTAAGGCTATGAACATTCTAGCCTAGACTATGTCTGATGAAATATTCCAAAAGGTAGCTGAATGCAACTCAGCAAAGGACATCTGGGACAAGCTATCTGAGATAGTCTCAGGATCTGCTGATGAGAGAAAAGATAGACGATCTCATCTCATAACCCAGTATGAGAACTTCAAGAAAGGAGAAGCTGAGTCAGTAGCAGATATGTATAATAGACTCAGTCTCATAGTCAATGAGCTGAAATCATTGGACAAAGAGATCTCATTGACTGAGCTCAATGATAAAATCCTAATGTGCTTCCCAAGCACTTGGGACTCAAGGATCTGGCCAATCAAGGATGCTAGAAGCCTAAATGAGATAACAACTGAAGCTCTCTTCGGCAAGCTCAAGTCTTATGAGCTACTCATCAAGAACAGAGAAGAAGAGCAGAAGGCTGCCTCACCAACTATAAGAAAGGAAAAATCAATAGCTTTCAAAGCCATTGAAGATCAGCCTGAAGACAAAGTCACAGGCAATGAAGAGCTGCTAAGCCTACTGGCCAAAAGGTTTTACAAAATGGCCAGGAAGGATTTCAGGAAAAGATCACACAGAGAGCATGACAAGCCAAGGTATGATAAATCAAATAACAAAGAGATTATTTATTTTGGATGCAAGAAACCAGACCACATTGTGCCTGACTGTCCAGAAAATAAAAACAAGGACAAGAAGGACAGGAAAGAAAGGAGAAAAGAAAAGGACTTCAAGAAGAGCAGCAATGGCAAACCCTCCTCCAGCAAGAACAAACATACAAGGAAGGGGTTTGTTGCTGAAACTTGGAGTGAGACAGAAGAAGAATCTGAAGCTTCATCCAGCTCAAGTGATGATGAAGATGATGCTGATGAAAAAGAATTCTGCATGATGGCTATCAATGCCTCACAACAAAGTTCTGATGCAGAAGATTCAGAGTCAGAATCAGAGACTCAATTTGAAGAGGACCAGGTAATAAGTTCTTTTGATTTTAATTCTGAGGACTTCAAGTGTGAGTTTAAAGCACTATGTTTGGATTTATTAAAATCTGAGAAGGAAATCATTTCTCTCAGAAATCAGTTATCTGAACACAGTACTTTAAAATCAGAAAACCTCAAACTCTCTGAGGAGTTGGAATGTTGTAGGGAGCAGATAGCCTCACTGAAAGGTGAGCTATCAGAGGCCAAAAAGTTTGAAGAATCCCTCAATGGGAGAAGTATCAAGCTAATGGACATCACAAGCACAGTGAACTCAAGATTCAATAGTACACTGGGCTTGGGTGCCTCATCTAGCCAACCTATGGTATTAACAACCCCAATCAAATTTATCTCTGATAAAGGTAAGGGAGTTGTAGAGGTAGCCAGGAAGAATTCTGACTTACCTAAGAAAACAAGAGTTCAACAGAAATCGTCGAACGGAGCTATACGATCGTCGAATGAAGATCAACGATCTCATGCTAAATCGTCGAACTCAGGTCAACGATCTCTAAACCCTGAACTCTGCCACAGTCGATCTTCGAACGGAGCTCGACGATCTGACCTAAGATCGTCGAACTCAGCTCAGCGATCGTCGAGCAGAGATCAGAGTTTTGAAAATTTTTTCAAAGGTAAATCAAATTTCAAACCTAGGGATCCTTCATCCCAAAGATTTAACCCTTATACTGAATGGTTAATACCTCCAAGGAGATATCATCCTGAAGGCTATAAGAGTCAACCAGGGATGTCTTTTATTTCTGAATTCAAAGGTTATCAACCTAGGCCCAAGGTAAATTGGGTCAAAAACAAGTAAATTGTTTTATGTGCAGGAGAAGACCTATCCAACATCAAACCAGCAATGGTATCTGGATAGTGGGTGCTCAAAGCACATGACAGGAAACAAGGACAATTTCACATACTTTAAAGCCAAGCTTGGACCCAAAGTAATATTTGGTGATTCAAACTTTGGACTAACAAAAGGATATAGTGCAGTCTATATTGACACAATCACATTCAAGAAAGTAGCCTATATGAAAGGACTGAAGCACAACTTGATTAGTATCAGTCAACTGTGTGATGAAGGCTATCAAGTGACTTTCAGCAAATCCTTATGCAAGATCAATCAGAGGACAACACAACTGTGTTGACAGGTAAAAGGAAAGATAACATCTATCTTGTAGATTTTCTTTCAACCAAGGTAGATATTTGCTTGTTTAATTCTATTTGTAGACCTAATGAACTATGACATAAGAGATTAGGACATATAAATCTTAGAACCATTGCTAGGCTATCCAAGGGCAACCTTGTTAGAGGACTACCTTCTGGCCCCTACAAGAAGGAAGGACTTTGCAGGGCTTGTCAATTAGGCAAGCAAACCAAAAATAGTTTCAAGTCACTTAATAAGAGTGGTTCACCTAGGATTTTGTATCTGTTACACATGGATCTTTTTGGACCCATTACAGTACAAAGCTTAGGCGGGAAATCTTATACTTTAGTGGTTGTAGATAACTTCTCTAGATTCACATGAGTGTTCTTTCTGAGAAAGAAGTCTAATAACTTTAAATGTTTGACAGAGTTTCTCAAATGCATACAGAGTGAGTTCAATACTCACATTGCCCTGATCAGAAGTGATCATGGGACAGAGTTTGATTCTCTTCTTATGCAAGAGTTCTGTCAGAGTGAAGGGATCAGACACACTTTCTCAGCTCGTAGAACTCCTCAACAAAATGGGGTAGCTGAAAGGAAAAATAGAACCCTTATTGAATCTGCTACTACATTATTGTCAGATGCTCACCTTCCTCTATCCTTTTGGGCAGAGGCAGTGAACACCTCCAACTATGTGTTGAATAGAAGTTTAATACATAAACTGAAGGGCAAGACTCCCTATGAATTACTCAAAGGGAAGAAACCTAAAGTAGATTACTTTAAAATTTTTGGTTGTATTTGTTACATTCATAATAATGACAAGAAATACTTAGCAAAATTTCAAGCTAAAGCTGATGAAGGAGTGTTTTTGGGATACTCCAAGATCAGTAAAGCTTATAGGGTATATAATAAATCTACTCTCAAAATTGAAGAATTTGTTCATATATCTTTTGATGAGTCTAACATGTCTTTCAAGGAGAAGAACACTTCTACCATAGAACCTTTGAAGGTACACTCTCTTGTAGAAGACTTGGACAGGTTATAAATTATTCAAAAAGATGAAAGCAGTGAAGATGAAGAAGACATTCAATATCTTGAAGAGAAACTTCTTGAAGAGCCAGTTGTTGTACCACAAGAGGAAACAACAACACAGGTTGGTGAACAATCAACATCTCCTGTTGATTTAGCAACATCAAGAGACCATCCAATCTCCCAAGTGATTGGAGACATCTCAGCTGGTGTGCAAACCAGAAATCAGGTCAACCAAAACCTGATGCACACTTGCTTTCTCTCTCAAATTGAACCTCAATCCATTCAAGATGCAGAGCAAGATCCACACTGGATCATTGCAACGCAAGAAGAGTTGCATCAATTTGAAAGGAACAAAGTTTGGGAACTAGTACCAAGGCCAAAGGATCACTCCATTGTTGGAACAAAGTGAGTGTTCAGAAATAAATTGGATGATCAAGGAGTCATTGTAAGGAACGAGACAAGGCTAGTTGCTCAAGGGTACTCTCAAGAAGAAGGGATAGATTATGACCAGACCTTTGCACAAGTTGCAAGGTTAGAGGCTATAAGAATCTTCTTAGCATATGCAGCACACAAAGGTTTCAAAGTATACCAGATGGATGTAAAGAGTGCTTTTCTCAATGGAGATATCAAAGAAGAAGTCTATGTCAGACAACCCCCAGGTTTTATCTCTTCAACTCATCCTAATTATGTTTTCAAATTACATAAAGAATTATATGATCTAAAGCAAGCTCCTAGAGCATGGTATGAGACTCTATCATGCTTTCTTCTGAAAAATGAGTTTATAAGGGGTAGAGTAGACCAAACTCTTTTTATTAGAACCCATAAGTCTCATACTCTACTAGTACAAATCTATGTAGATGATATTATATTTGGTTCTACTGATTCAAATTTGTGCAGAAGGTTTTCCAACCTAATGCATTCTAAATTTGAAATGAGTAGCATGAGTGAGCTATCCTTCTTTCTAGGATTGCAAATCAAACAACATGCTGAAGGCATATTTATTTCTCAAATCAATTATGTAAAAGAATTGGTTAAGAAATTTGGTATGTCTGAAGCATCATGTATGAAAACACATATGCCTACTAATGCTGTATTAGATGCTGATGAACATGGGAAACCTGTTGATCAGACAACATATAGAGCAATGATTGACTCTTTATTGTACCTTACAGCTAGTAGACCTGACATAATGTTTGCTACATGCATATGTGCTAGATTCCAAGTGAGCCCTAGAGAGTCACACTTAACCTTAGTAAAAAGGATTCTTAGGTATGTAAAAAAGTTGTCCAAATCTAGGTCTCTGATATCCAAAAGATTCAGCATTTGACTTAACTGGATTTTCAGATGCTGATTATGTTGGATACAGAATAGATAGAAAAAGCACCAGTGAAACTTGTCAGTTTCTTGGTGACAGACTTGTCTCCTGGTTTTGCAAGAAATAAACATTTGTGTCAACTTCAACTGCTGAAGCTGAATATATGGCTGCAGGTAGTTGTTGTTCACAAATCTTGTGGATTCAAAACCAACTCCTAGACTATGGCTACAACTTAGAAAAGTCTAAAATATTTTGTGATAATACCAGTGCTATTTCTATAGCACAAAATCCAGTCCTCCATAGTAGGACAAAACACATAGAAATTAGGCATCACTTTCTAAGAGATAATGTTGAGAAAAATAAAATTGAACTTCAATATATCTCAACTGATTTACAAAGGGGAGATATTTTCACCAAACCCCTGAATGAAAAGAAACATACATTCTTCTTGAATCAGTTAGGAATGTTAGATGGAGGAAGTCTAAAATAAGATCCAAGATTTTAAAAATATAAAAATGACCAAGACTAGGCAAATCAATATGATCTTTTTGTGTATAGAGTATGTTTCTGGTCTCTGAACTGCGCTCGACGATTTTCCTCAAGATCGTCGAACAGAGATCGACGATTTCAAAAATCGTCGACCAGAGTTCAGCGCTTCTCAGATAGTGCTAAACTATCTTTCTTCAGGTCAGCGATCGTCGAACGGAGCTCGACACTCTCCAATATCGTCGAACGGAGATCGATGCTATTGATGACCTTTCAGTTTCCTTTAGAAGCCCATATCGTCGAACAGAGTTCAAGGATCTTTCCTTTTCTACGTCGAACACTAATATAAAACTCATTTTTCGGCCGTCGTTCTCCCTTTGCGCTTTCATACTCTCTACAAATTTTCCCTTTCCCTCCAAACTTTTCTACACTTGGTCATTTGTTTGTTCATTTTTGCAGGAATCAATGGCAGTTTCAGTCGCAATCTTGGCAGCAATGAAATTTGATACAGGCTTTGATATCGACATGGATTCTTTCGATAACAGCGATCAAATCTTCAAGGACATTCTGGAACTTTTCAAAGACCAACAGCTAGTTACCATAATGACTACAAGGATCAAATTAGCCGCAAATGAAATAAAGGAATGGGTGTATACTGCCCACAATCTGGATCAGAACACAATGGTTGGAACTATCTCAGGAACTCAGGTATCTCTAACACCTGCTGCTTTGACAGAGGTTTTTCAATTGAATTCTGGCGAAGATTCTGTTGAGCTTTCTGGAGAAGAGTTTGCCCTTATGCTTGAGAGGATGGGACATTCAGTAGCTAACCCTAGTAAATTGCTTAAGAAGAATCTGTATGTTGAGTACAGATTTCTTGCTGATGTTGTTGGAAAAGTGTTGTTGGCAAAACACTCAGCTCATGATACCATATCTAGGTATCAGCTCTGTTTGATGGGTGCCCTGGTGGACAAGAAGCAACTGAACTGGGGAGAAGTGTTCTTTGATTTAATCAAGAAGAAAATTAACAAGAACTTTGTTAATTTTGGGAGGATTTTAGAGCTATTTCTTCATAATAGATGCCCTGCACTGCTTGTTTCCAGTGGGATGCACATCAATGCCTCCAAGAGGCTTACCTGTGCCCTATTTGGGAAATGGGACAGACAGATTGTAAAGCCCAGCAGACCCTCTGCAATCTCTTCTTCAGGCACAAAGACTACTTCAGTCTCTTCCCCTCAGGTTTCTGCCCCTGTAGAAGATTTACCTGCTTCATCTCCTCCTTCTCCACCTATTGTTTCATCTACAACAGTCACAGTCACCATCACAATTTCATTCCCCATTTTCATCCCATCTCCAACTTCAATCCATTCTCCAACTCTACCATTAACTGAAGAAATCTTCCATCCACTACATCACTACCCACACCTGGACATTGGTTCATCAACTCATATTCCATCTTTCACTCTTCTAGATGATTCCTATATGGATGATTCTCCTTCATCCCCTCTTCAGCCACCATCTTCATCCACTTCTTATCAACAACTCCTTCAGGACATCATTGCTCAACCATCATTCACACCATCCATTTCCATTCCATTATCTTCCATCTCCACAATTCCAATATCTCAACCATCACTTCCACCATCCACAGGTTCTCCAACAACATCTCTTGCTGCTCCAACTTCCTTACCTACCTCTACTCAAGTCCCTCTTGAGCAAGTAGACATTCCAGCTATTGCAGACAAGCTATATGAGCTGATAGATCCAAGGCTATCACTACTGCTGGAGACCTCTTTGGCTCCACTTCTAAAAACAGTTCAAGAGCTGTCTGCCAGGCTATCCTCTTTTCTTCCTCCTCAGGCAATCCCTTCTTCTGGGTGCCTTGATCCAGTTCTCACTTAATCTAGGCAGGGGGAGATGCCTTATGAAGCTGAGAGACTGCCTACTGCAGTAACTTCAGACCTAGCTCTAGTAGCTCCAGTTGCAGTCATTACAGTGGACCTCAGGTCACTGTTGTCAGTTTTTGATTCTGTATACTTCAGTTGTCTTCCAGCCCAGCATACTGAAGATCTTACCAAGGTCATTGTGCCTATTTCCAGCTGTGACCCCAGCTTAATAAGTTCTTATGATAATTCCTTCAATGCTGAGGACAGTGCTCCTTCTGTTTCTGTTGCTCCTACTGTTGCTGTTGATGTTTCAGCCAGTTCTGTTACTGCTGTTTCAGTTTCTGAAGATATGCATATGACAGAGGCAATTATTTTTGAGCCTGCTGTGTCTGAGCCTACTATTTCTGAAATTGTTGTATCTGAACCTGCTGTTACAGTTTCTTCTGCCAGTGCTGCTTCTACTCCAATTCCTGCTGCTGCTGTTGCTCCTGTTGCTGTTTCTGCTGTCTCTTCTGCTCTGTCTCAACAACAGAAAGAATATCTCAAAAGGATTGATGCAGTATATGATAATCCATAAAGCTCAGACAGTGATCAGTTTAGAACTGACTCTGATGATTCCTCTGCAATAATTGCAAGGAAAAGGAAAGCCAGAAGCAAGGCCATGAAGAGAGTTCCCCCAAAGAAAGTGAAAGATACAAATGATATTCCATATTATATACTGCATGATTGCCCTATTACAGAACCATGGATGCAGTACTCCAGGAATCAACTGAAAGCCATGAAGAAGAAAAGAAAGTATGACAAAGGATCATCCCATTTCAATCCTCCTCCTCCTTCACCTGATGCAGGTGCAGGTGTAAGTTCTGCCTTCCAATCTACTGCTAGAAGCCAAAGTTCATATCAACCTCAACGAAGATCCCAGTACAGAGGAAATCAGTCTAGAGGTTATCAGTCCAGAAGAAGACAGTATAGAGGAAATCAAAGAGGACTCAGATTTTATTCCAGGCAACATCCTTATCAAAGGGAAGGACAAGGTCCCTCTGACATTACTTCTGGTCTCTTCCCTTATAAGCTTAAAGATCTAGTCTCTTCCAGAGCTCCTCCTGATAATTTTTCAAACAGATATGAGCCTCCTGTTCCATTTGAAGACCAAGAAAATAATCCCACCTCATGGACAGCAAGAATGAAAGAATTGGCTGCACTAGACCAAATCAAGAAGGCTAGAGAACAAGGAAAAGATACATCCAGTATCACTACTCTATCAGATCAAAGAAAGAAAGAACTTGAGAGATACTCCTCCAGCAAATTCTTTGATTCAGAAAGTTATATGAAGCTGCATCCAGAAGATGTAGTCCCCAGGCCAAAACATCAAACTTCTCTAGGTGCAGCTGATGACAGAAGATCCAAGAAAGAATCTCTCAACCCCAACAGAGAAATAGTTCTCATAAAGAGCAAGGAAAATGAATAATTCTGTAAGATGACAGTAAATTTTGTTTTCTGAACTATCTGTGATAATGTCTGTGTTTCTGCAATGTTTTGTTTCTTACATTTCTGTTTTGTATGTTTTTATTTTTTCAATGTCTGTAAATAGTAATCCTAACCCAAATAGGGGGAGATTGTTGGAACACCCTATTACTGATTTGGGGAAGGATCACTATGTCCTTTAGGAAATTTATTTTGACCTCCTTGTATAGATCTAAAGGTCAATTAGAACTGAGTCTAAGGGTTAGTATTTAGATTTGAAAGCTGCCCTCAAGACCCTCAAGACCAGATATTTCAGTTCAGGAGACTAAGTCATTTCGTCGAGCTCAGGATGACGAATTGTCGAACTCCATTCGATGATCTCTGAGCTCACCCCGACGAATCTTCAAACTCCATTCGACGATCTCTGAGCTCAACTTCAACAAGTTGTCGAACTCCATTCGACGATCTTCGAGCTCAGATCGACGTTTCTGTCTCTAGTTTGTTTCCCTATCTCTAAGCTCAGTTCGATGATAGTTGAGCTCAAATCGACGCTTTCTGCTTCAGTCTAAGTCCAGTCTCTGAGCTCAGTTCAACGATAGTTGAGCTCAGGTCGACATTTTTCTAGAGAGATCGACGATTTTCAAGATTCAAATTCAGACAGTTATGGAATTATTCTCAGCATTTATGTCAAGGATCTTGTAGCCGTTTCAATTAATCTGGAGCAAGTTTCAAGGGATTTTCAAATGAATGTTTTATTGGACTTTCCTCCAGAAGACAAAAGGCAGTTAAGGAAGTCATTTATGACAGGCTAACGGCTATCTTGGACAGAGAATCATTCTATTCAGATCTAAGGAATAAAATATTTATTCATATTTCTGCTGGATATCAACAACAACAACAACTATTACAACAACAATAACAGAAAGAGAAAGAGTTACAGATATTCACAGACAGAATTCATACAGGTACACACATCACTGAAGGAGATCAATATTTTGAAATTTCTAGATCCCTTTTTGATTCCAGTGTTCAAAGGTCATTATCATTCAAGACTCCAGACACCACACATTTCAGCTGCTGCTGGAATCATTTTTTTGCTGGAGATCAAATCTTCTGAAGGCCTATCACCCTACTGCAAAGCTTCACTTCCCGAACAACTATAGATCTCAGGGGGAGCTTTGACAACATCCACTATCTTCTCTCTGATTGTTGACAGAGAAGATCATCTCTCTCTCTCTCTCTATCTCTCTCTCTCTGCTATAAAGGGTTTATCAAACTCCCTTCAAAAGTTTATGTTGGTTTCTGAGACCTTGTCAAAACTCAGTGGTGGCAAGACACCTGATCAAAAAATCTGGTTTGGTTTTTGAGTACCTTATCAAAAGCTCATTGGTGCCCAGGACACCTGATCAACTCATCCTGCAGTGGATTCCTACCTAGGGTGGTAGAAGAGTGGATGTACCCATATTGGTTGGGGAACCACTATAGCTCCTTGTGTCTTCTGGTTGCTTATTTTCTTTTGTTTTCTGACTGTGGTCTGTGATTGCTCTGTGTTTAGCTAGTTGATGTGTTTGCTTTATCTTATTTGCTTCCCTGTTCACTTAGGAATACAACAAGAGTTGTAAAAACTTTCTAGCAAGCACCATACTCTATTCACCCCCCCTCTAGAGTATATCAGCTCTAACCTGCACTTTCATAATCAAACAGTGATAATAGCTGATCAGCTTCTGATTCAGAAGCTTCCTCATTGTCCGAGTCTCCTTCTTCTGAGTTGCTTCTTGAGGCATCAATTGCCATGAGGCAAACTTCCTTTGCTCTCTCTTCTTCTTCATCTTCACTAGAGCTTGAAGATGTTGACTCCTCTTTAGTCTCACTCCAAGTCTCAGCTACAAACCCCTTTTCCTTCCTCTTGTGTTTGTTGGAAGAGGGTTTGCTGGTGAACTGCTTTCTGGAGTCCTTTTCCTTTTTTTCTTCTTTTCTCTTTCTTCTGATTCTCTGGACACTCAGAGAGGAAGTGTCCAGGCTTTCTGCATCCATAACACACCACTTCCTTTGTTGGTGTCTTATCATACTTTGACCTGTCATCCTTTCTTGCTGACTTCCTCCTGAAGTCTTTTCTAGCCATCTTGAAAAATCTCTTAGCCAAGAGACTTATAAGTTCTTCATTTGATGTTGAAGACTCTGATTCTTCTGAGGCTTTGAATGCTATGTTTTGATCTCTTCTAGCTGCAGGAGGTGTTCTTTGTTCAGCAGCCTCCCTTGTTTTAATTAACTGCTCATAAGATTTCAGTTTGCCCAGCAGAGATTCAGTTGATATCTTATTCAGGCATCTGGCCTCTTTGATGGGCCAAATTCTTATGTCCCATGAGCTTGGGAAACACATCAGAATTTTGTCATTCACTTCAGTGAGAGTGATGACCTTGTCCAAAGTCTTTAGCTCATTAATAAATGAGCTTAGTCTATTGTACATCTCTGAGACTGTTTCAGCTTCCTGCTTCTTAAAATTCTCATATTGGGATATGAGATTTGATCTCCTGTCCTTCCTTTCATCAGCTGATCCATCAACCATTTGGTTTAAGGAATCCCAAATGGCTTTTGTTGATGTGCACTCAGCAACCTTCTGGAAAATGCCATCAGACATTGTTTGGGCCAATATGTTCATGGCTTTTACATCAGCCATCTTGGCTTTCCTGTAAGCATCATTATAGTCTGGAGGTGGTACTGCAGTCATATTTGTAGATGTGCTTGTAGAAGCTGCAGGTGCTAGAGGTACTCCTGTTAAGATGGAAGCAAAAATATCTTCATCAATAGAATTCATATACAACTTGATTCTTGCCTTCCAGATTCCAAACTTTTGCAAGTTGCAAACTGAAGATCTGGTGCTTGCATAATCTTTGTTCTGTGTCATGGCTATGGTTCTACTTTAAAATGTGAAAAAAGTGATATGTAGATCTAACACATTATCTTTGGTTCAAGGATTAACTTGTGCAACCAAAGGAACCTTGCTCTGATACCAATTGAAAGTTAGGGTTAGGTCTACAATACTCTAGAGGGGGGTGAATAGAGTATATTAAAAATTTGTTAAGTCTTAATACAGGTGCTGTTACAGTTTTTGCTGTAAACATAAAAAGTGCAGTGATTAAGAAATTGGAAAACAAAAAGTAACAATCCTAATCACAGCCACACAGCAAGAAACAAAAAGAAAAGATAGGCAACCAGACGACACAAGAAATTTATAGTGGTTCCCCCTCAACTGGGTACATACACTCTTATACCACCCTTGGTAGGAATCCACTCAGGTTTTTGATCAGATGTCTGACACCAATGGGTTTTGATCAGGTCCCCAAAAACCAACTCAAGTTTTTTGGTAAGGAGACTTGCAATCAGGAATCACTTTTGAAGGGAGATGACAACCCTTTGTACAGGAGGGGGTGAGAGAGTGATTTTGTCTTCTCTATCAACAATCAGAGAGAAGACTAATGTGGAATGATGTTAGCAAACAACTCCCCCTGAGATGTAGAATGATTCAGGGAAGATCTGGAGCTTTGCTGCAGGGTGATAGGTCTTCAACCAGAGTTCTGGACAAGCAGTGATGCAGGATCTTCTTGACTGATTTAGTATCTGTTGTCCTTGGAATTCCTGGAGAAAATGTTGAAGAAGAAGACTCTTGATATAGTATAGTTGTTCTTCTTTTGAATGAATGAATATCACTGCCTATCACTGTAAGCTTTAGTATGAGTTTCTTGTGTGAAGCTTTTCTGGTGCTGTATGAATTCTTCCAGTCAGTCTATTTGTGTATCTCTATTTTTCTGACTGAGTATGTTCTTGTTGTTCTGGTATTGTCTTCTCTGTCGATTGTCAATCTTGTTTTCTTCTATCTCTATTCAAAAATTTGAATCCTCTGTCATAAATGCTGACGCCTTGAGAATAATCGGCATTTAATTATTTCCTCAACTGTCCCGTGAAAAATCTGCAAGTAATATTCCTGAAGATGACTGTAATTAATGCTTCCTCTAACGGCTACATTCATAGAATGTTTGAGTCATTAATCTGTCAGGAATTATTGCATTTGAGTGAGGATTGAATGCCGGAAATGGCTAAGTCTGGAATCATCGAACGAATAACAGAATTCGTCAAGCTGAGTTACTAGTTCGTCGAACTGAGATATTGTATTCGTCGACCAGACAGCTTCTATTCGTCGAGCTGAGTTCCAAGTTCGCCGAGCTGATAGCAGAACTTGCATGCTCCAGAGCCTTTGCCTTTTTTGTCTGAAGTTCGTCGAGTAGAGTACTGAGTTCGTCGACCAGAGAAGTTGACTTCGTCGACCTGAGATCTTCGACCAGAAGGTTGTTGTGAACTCGAGGTCCAAATTCGTCAAGCTCAGAATCTTGTTCGTCGACCAAAGTCTGAAGTTGGACTTAGAATAATCGGGAGTTACCCTGATTTTAGTTTGTTGAAGTATCCCAGTTTTCGTCGACCAGAGAATGAAGATCGTCGAGCTCAGCTCAGAGAAATATCTCAAGATCGTCGAGCTGAGAACGCCTTTCGTCGACCTGATTTCGACGAACGTCAAACTCATTTTACTTAGTCTTGAAATCTTCTAAGTCTTGAGTCTCTGATGGTCTTGTTGATAGCTGGTCCATCTAAAGTTGACTCTAAGGACTTGGCCTAGACTCTAGGACACAGATTTGACTCTGGCTATACATGTTGGGTCACATCCTTAGTTAGTGAATCTAACCCAAATCAACTAGGGATCCAACACTTCTGGACCCCCCTTTCTCTATGTTTAAGCAGAAAACCTAAGCAGAAACTCCCTTCGCAGATCAGGAAAGGAAGTGATGGACTGAGGGCGCAGTCCATAGAACCAATCTCTCACTTGTCCACCAAAGGTTACTGCAAGGAGTTTGCATTTGGTAGCATTTGAAAGGGTCTTGAGAGCTACGGTTGATTCGAAAGCTTAAAGATGCTTCATTGGATCAATCTCTCCAGTGTAAGTTGGTAACCGCGGCTCTCTGAAGTTAACTGGAGTTAGTTTATGCCGAACGCTTTTTGAAAATGGTGACGGCTCTTTCTGCTTTCCTACAGCATAAGGAAAGAAGGGAGGATAAGCTGCAGCTGTAAAAGGAGCAGGGGGATAGAAGGGAAAAGCTGCTGCGGGAGGAGCAAAGGCAGGAGCTGATGAGTAGGGATGACTTCCTTGAAAGTTTAAAAATCTTGCTGGACTTCTCCGGGTAGCTTCCCAGAAGAAGTTTTGATGAGCGGCAAACTCATCATTTTGAGACCGCAAAGGGGCTGCAGGCCCATGCGGAAAGGTTGGTGTGTAAGCAGGAGGATAAACTGGCGAATAAGCCGGAGGATAGGCTTACTGATTCTCCACTGTTGGTGTTGGATTAACTGTAGGAATTGGTGCTGCTGCAGATTGCATCTCTAATCGCTGCGTGATAGCAGCAAATGTATAGTTGATTGCCAGAAATTTTTGGGTGGTTTCCCGTCGTGATTGCTCCAAGGCTTCCTAGAGAGGATCTTCACTAGGACTTGAAGAAGCAAGGTTCTCGGCTGATTGATGATCTGTCATGGCTAACCGCTGGTTTTCATAGTGTGTTCGAGATCTAAAGGCCGTGTGTTAACTATTGATGCGCGGAAATGAGTAGGGGTCTGCGGGCACCAACAGATAACGAGTGTTCGGTCTCACAAGCTAGGATAAGGTGAAGAGGTTGATGAAGAGGCGGAGAAAGCTTCTGAATGCTCGAGAGTGGAGCACATGCTTAATCAAGGGTTGCCAAGATAATGGGAGGTTGATGAGGAGCTGTCGAGCAGATGGTTACTTTGATGGTTAGACTTTGATGCTTTGATGGTTGATGCTGAGAGTAGGGTGAGGAGTTGAGAAGAAGAGGGGGCCGCTAGCAGCGGCAACAACAGACTTCGCCCGCCGCGGCTTAAATGCCTCTCTTGCGACGGGCTTTCCTTTGATTATAATTCAGTGTTACAACTTGAGTATAGTCCTTTACATGAGAAGAATAAAGGGTACAACGGGAAGCTGACGGCTAAGGAAAGAAGTTGCTAGAGATCGTGCGGACTGACCAAAGAGGTCTGCAGACCGCGCGGATAGCTGATCCGATAGCTCGCTAGACTAAGCCGAGCGGACTGCGCAATCAGTCAGTGAGGAGAAGACAACTGAGGTCGCGCGGACTGGGAAGGTTGTGTCCGCAGGTTTTGATGCGTTGACCCTGTCGTTCGTTGTCCTCCTCCCAAATGAGAGGTATAAGAGGCTATTTATAGGCCCGAGGAGGTAACGGTCTTAGTAACGTCAATCCCGGTATGTCGGTGAGTTGTGCGAGTAGAACAAGGAGTCCGCTGAGTCCGCGCCGAGTTGTGCAGATGCCTTCTTGATCTGCTTTGCTGCTGTTGGCGGACTGGGACGAGTCTGCCTCTATTGCATTAAGCGAGCCCGCACCAAGTTATGCGAGCTGAGGAACAGTTCTCCTGCTACTGGAAGAGGCCGGAGGCTTGAAAACTCGAGGGCTGAGTAGCGGACTGCATAGTGAGTCCGCCGAGCCCGTGGCGGACAGGTAGAGTCCGCCTCTGCTGCTGGAGGCTTGTCGCCCTACAGGGCGACAAGAGATTGACGACCAGACAGACTGAAGAGAGCAGGTCGCACATGCTGCTGGATGAAGCGAGTTTGCTACCCGCTAGCGGGTAGAAGGAGCCGATCGTCCTTGCTAAAGTGAGTGAGCACGCCACATTCTGGCGGGCTGGGGTCGAGTCCGAAATGTTATTGTGCAGTCTGGTGTAGAGTAGTTGGCCATGCTGCCAAGTCTTTACACAGGCGGGTTGAGATTGAGTCTGCCCATTACAGGCGGGTAGATGGACCAGGTCGCCGGATGTTGTGCGGGTTGATGGTCCTGCTGTCGTCCACCCTCCTTGGGCGGACTGAGACCGAGTCCGCGAACTGCTGGCAGACTGATGGGGCAGGCCGGTCGTTCTGGGTGGCGACCTGGAGGCATGTTACCTGTTCGGCGACCTGAAGGCAGGTCGCCTGGCAATGTGGCAGTTTTCCTTGGCTGCGGTGCGACCTACAGGAGTGGGGTGAAGAAGAAGGCCGCGACTCCTACCGATCATGTGGCTACATGGCAGTATGGGCGGATAGGAATGCGAGTCCGCCACTTTGTTGGGTATTCACCTGTTGGAATAAAGAGAACCATTGCGTGGTTAGCGGATCTAACCACGCGGCCTGCAGGGGCGGACTGACGAAGCAGCCTGCAGCCCCTGCAGAACAAGCGGCTGCTGCGCGACCTGGACAGTCAGGCCGGGCAGACCGCCCTAGCCGCGCTGCCTGAGCGGACAGAGAAGTCTGTCCGCTCATCCTTAGAGAGGACAAACAAGTCGCGACCTCTAAGGAGAACCTGGAGCAGGCCGCGACTTGCAAGCTGGCTATCTTGGGAGGAATCATCGATTTCTGGGTTAACATCCACTCAGGGGATTCGTCGGGCTTCAGTAGTTGACAAACATAAGAATTCTTTAAGGGTTTTCCCTTCATTTTGATGAATTCCTGCGATATTGGGGGGGGGGGCTTTAATATAATCTACTTGGCAATGAATTGATCGAGGAACTGCTGATTTAGCTCAACAAAGTTCCCAATGGTCCCTTCCTGAAGAGAGTGAAACCAAGTTCATGTTTGTCCCTTCAGCGTGACCCGGAACACATGGTAAAGTAGCTAATCAGGAGCGTTGTAGATTCTAAGGATGGTGAAGTGGTTCACGTGCTTTAGGGGGTCTTCTGTCCCATCATAGGACTTAATGTTCAGAAGCTTGAATCTGACCGATATTTTATAAGTCGAGACTTCGGGCACCAGTGACGAGCCCTAATCAATCAGGCTGAGGCGTTGGCCAAACAGATTCCTGACCGAAAAAATTTGGCCAAACAGAGCCGCTGTCTTTGATCCGTGTGAGAACCTTTGAGATCCGGTTGCATGCACATCGCTCCCTAATCAATCGGGATTTTTTTATATATAATTTTGGAGAATTTACATAACAAAATAAGCAAAAATTTCAAATTTATTAAGAAAATACACAAACTTATACATTGCCGGAAATGAATTAAGACAACTCAGGCTGAGGTGTTGGCGGAGCAGTTGTATCGAAGGACTTCCTCCTCACCAGAAGGCAGCTTATCGTAGATGGGTGCGCATGCGTGTTATCCAGCGAACAGAGCACGAAATCCGGGCGGTGGAGCGCGAGGCTGAGCCGCTCCCGGCCGACCTCGATCGCCGTCGCATCCAGCAGCACGTGCCACGAGTTCCGGTGGGCCTCCGACACCCAATGCGTCGACGACCGCGCGCCCTGCACCTCGGCCGGATAAGCAAACAGCCCCTTGGGGCTGTGCTTACATTTCCGGCGAAAGTACTGGCTCAGCTGCGATCCCTTGATCCTCAGATCCAGCCACTCCGCCGGAGTCGACACTACCTTGGCCTCCTTGTAAGCCGCAAACTCCCGGATGAAATCGGCCTCCTCGTCGATCACCGTCATGTAGTAATTATACCTGAAGAATGGGTAGCTCTCTCCGACGAGCATCATGGCGTCCTTATGAGTCGGCATGAAGAGAACGAGATAGTCCTCTTCAGTGAGGCCGCAGTTCTGCAGCGCGCGATTGCGTGCCTGCACTTCGGGGATGGAGATGAAGCTTCCCGGGAAGGAGGATTTCTTGGTGAGGAGATCGAGAAGCCGAGAGGGTTCGAGCTGTGTGTGGTCGAGATCCGGGTGGCTGCCGCCGAGAGAAGGGGATGCCGAGCGCTCGCGCGAACGCCGGCCTTCCGGCGAGGCGGCTCCCCGGCCGCCGCTACTGCCGTCACTGCAGTAGATGGAGTAGAGATCGTCCTTGTCGCTCTCCTCCACAAGGCCGTGGGAATATTGGGGGTATTTGGCGAGGACATACTGTTCGACGTATTGCATCTCGCTTGGCGTGATCGGGCCGGACCATCTCAGATCGAGGCCATGGAGAGTCGATATGGCTTCAGCCACAATGTGGGGAGGAATAAATTCCCTCCGGCATACTTTCTGTGGATCAGATATTCAGATTCATCGTCTACCGCAGTAAGATCTCACAGAAAATATCTGAAAAATTGAAGACCGGATCGATTTGTAGCTAATTGCTTACCTTCACGACCATGCTGTTTGGTCTGATTCCGTTGGGAAGTGGAGGTTTGTGGTTTAAGCAGAAGGCCAGCTCGTCACAGTCTTCTTCCCCCATGGCCTGAAGAAGCTGAGGAAAGAGGATGCAAAATCAATCACGGAGAAATCCGCGCCGGTGGACGGAAGCGTTTAGGATCGGAGCATTACCTTTGAGTCGGAATGGAGATGGATTTCTTCGTTAGGGTTTCTTCCCATGACGGATCGATTGCTTCTGCACTGTTATTTTCAGACGGATGAGGAAGAGGGGAAAGAGGCTAAAAATCGTTGATTAATGGTTTGATTAAGAGCTCTAAATTAATTGACATCAACCCTTTACTTACCATGACCTTCGTCTATGACACCGACAGCCCTCCGAATCTTCGACTTTTTCTACACAAATTTTATATAACAGAGTTTTTGCTATGGGCAGACCCATATCAGCTAAGAGCAGCCCGCACTGTAAAGAAAATTGCAAAAACAATTATGGACATACTTCAAGCTTTTACGGTTCCACAAATCTCCATGGTTCTTTTCATTTCGTTGGAATTGGTGGTAAAAAAACAGTGGGACTCGGAATTGGGTTTAATTCCAACATCCCGAGGTCTGAAATCCCGATTCCGCACAACCTTCTCTTCCGCGATTCCTGCACATCCCCAATCGCTCGCTAGCCGCAGCTCTGCTCCCCCTGCGAATCCTCTCTCCCCCGCGGTTGCTTTCTCGGTTGTGATTCCTCTCTTTCATCTGTTCTCCGGCGAGCCCCCTCCCCATACACAGCATGTGATTCCACCTCCGTCGTTGATCCGGCAGCATATATATCTTTATTATATAATACAATATGCATATCTCAAATCACACCATGAAATAGATCTGGGCCGTCCGATCAAGCTCCATCAAACACGGGCCGTTGGATTCAATACAAGAGGTCTGCAAATATCTAAATCAACAAAAAATGCACTGTTCACACAGGAAAAAAACCCGATTCCCACTTTCACCTCCCGCCCCCTCACGGTGTCACCCCTGCCCCCGGCGGCCTGCCCGGCGCCCACCGGCGGGTTCGCCGGCGCCTCCGGCGAACCCGCCGGTGGGCGCCGGGCAGGCCGCCGGCGGCTCCGCCGGCGGCGTGGGCGGAAGCGGCGGGCTGCCGGGCGCGTTTTTTTTTCTTCCGATTTTATATTTTAATAAATAATTAAATAATTTATATTATTTATAATTAATTTAATTATTTAAAAATCATAAAATATAATAATACATATACATTTAATTATTCTTTCCGATTTTATAATTTATTAAATAATTTATATTCTTATTAAATAATAATTATTAAAAAATTAAATAATTTATATTCTTAAAATAAATAATTAAATAATTATTTAAAAAATCAGAAAAATAAAATTTTGAACTTTAAAATTTTAAAATTGTAAATAACTGTCGGGGGCGGGCGAAGCCAGCCGAGGGGCGTGCGAAGCCCGCTGGAATGCTCGTACGGGCTAGAGTTAAGGAGGCTTCAAATCGAAAAGTGATCAACAAGAAAGTTAAAGATCTCGGCGAGACGAACAACTTTCCTATTAATCAGTTTTTCATTTGGAGCCATTATGACCTTCGATTTGAGCTTCGAAATTTCGGAGGCGTGACTGCAACAGTAAAGCGTCTGTTTTTCCGATTTTTGGGGCCCAAATCGAAGGTCAAAATGGCTCCAAATTAAAAGGTGATACGTATGAAAGTTGTGTGTAACGCCGAGTTCTACAACTTTCATGTTGATCACTTTTCGATTTGAAATCATCTTGACCCTCAAAACGACCTGCTCATACGCCAGCACATAAGGTGGCCCGCATTTGATATATATCCGTCTATATATATAAACATATATGTATATATATATGTATATATATACATATATACACACACACACACGAGTGACAGGCACGGGCTCCGGCCCTCGTGCCCCGCGCGACAATACCCTGCAGTAGCGGCGGGCTTCGCCCGACCCCGGCAGCGGGCTTCGCCCGCCCCTGACGGTCTTCGCGCTTATATAATTAGATTTGAAAATCTGATAATAAAGGCTCTGTTTGACATTTTGGTCCAGCGGGAGGCTGGGGAGGAGAGAGAAAACGACAGTTCTAAACGGTCGACTGGAACTCCTCCCACCAGCGGAAAAACACAGGGTCGACACCCTTTCACGCCGGCCGTTCTCCACTGGAGCGCGCCAAACATGATTTCGCCGGGTCGTTCAGGCCGAAACGGAGCGGCGCTGGGTTGTCAAACAAACCCAAAGTTGGACCTGCTTGTTGAAACCAGAATCCGGCCTCTTGTGGAGTTCGACCCTTGGGGAAGGGATGGTCTCGCGCCTACTTCGCTCCTGCAAGAAAAACAACGAGAGAGACAAGAAAGAACAGACCCAAGGGCTCGGCAGGGAGGTCCCACCACAAACCCGGAAGATCTCTGAGCGCTTCCCCTCCTTAGCCAGAAGCCGAGCTAAGGTACCCTCAGAGAGCACTTGAAAATGAGAGTTAGGAGGCACTGAAAGCGTCTCCTCTGAGGTACCCCTTGGGTCTTATTTATAGATTTTAAGAATCTGAACTGCCAATAACCAAAAGAACTGACCTGGAAATAACAAAAAGCGCTTGGTTGGGTCTGCCAACAGCCAAACTCCGCTGTCCTGAGCAGCTATGCGCAGTCCAACCTGGTCTGCCAACAGCGAGGCTCCGCTGTTCTGAGTAGCTATTCGCACCCCTGGGGAGTCAGCTCGCCTCCAATTCCCCCCGCGGGAGGCGGGCGCGACCTGGCTCTGGTGGCTCGCCTATCCTCCCTGGGCGAGCGCGAGCCGGACCGTCGCGACCTGCCTGTCTTCTGCCGGGGCGGGTCGGCGGCCAGATCGCGAGTGGGGGCTGGCCGACGGCCACCGCGACCCCGGTCGGCTTGCTCACCTCGCCGGGCTCTCCACACGACCCGCTCGCTCGCCTCGCCGGCTCGCCCGCCTGAAATGGGCGAGAGCGGGCCAAACCTTCTGCCGTACATCTGTCTTGCTGTTCGGGTGCGGGTCGCGGGACTTGGTCTGCTCGACCTCCCTGGCGGGACCCGTTCGCCGGACACGGGGTTGTACACAATCCCCGCTCTTTTTGAGCTTGAATCAAGCTCGGAAAGAATCATCCAACCCGCGTGTTCGGCGAGCATTGTGCTGAGCTGGCAGGGAATCTTCTGGTGGGGCCCCCCTTGTTCGGCTATAAATATACCGCTGAGCCCTTGGGAGGAGGCTCCCCACATTCCCCATTTTTCTTGAACAGACTTCAGTTTCTTGATGCCGGTCAGCGAAGAGGTGCGAGCTCTCCTGGCGGAAGCGGGCCTGAAGACTCAGGAGGAGGCCCTTGAGGCTGCCCCTTGGCTCGCACGCGGGTCCCCCGGCCCTCTCTTTAGGCCGGCGAAGGGAAAGATTGTTAGGCGGTCTCTGGCGGGTGACTGTCCGGGCTCCAGCTCGGCGGGTGCTGAGGTAGTCCCTGGGGTACGTGGCCTTCCGTGGATTACCGCTGTATCTCTGATTTTTTGCTTTGCAGGTAATTCCCTGTGAAGAGGTGGAGAACCGGGGAGATGATCGTCCCCCTCCCTCGTCGCCTGAGAGGGTCGCTAGTTCCCCAGGTCTGGACCGCCCACCTCCGGAAACCCCCCGCCCGCCGGCTTCCCACGGACTGGGAAAATCTCTTGAGACCTTCGAGGGAGAAACCTTTCAGGGTCGGTCGGGCTCCTCTCGCCCATCCGTCGGTGCGAGCGACGTGCCAACCCCTGGTGAGCTGGTATTTACCGTTGGCTTTGTCCCTTGCTCGCTCCTTCTGACTCGCCCTGTTTGTAGGCTATAACAGGGCCTCCTCCGAAACTGAGACGAGCGAAGGGTATTCGCCCCCGCCCGACGTGGATAGTGTCTCTGATTACCTGGGCGACCCGACCGATGCGGTGGGGATGAAGAAGTAGGTGACGCGGCTGTTCCAAAAACACACGCTGCTGTTGTAGGAGGTCATGAAGAGGGTCGATGAAGACAAGGCCGAGACTGAGGCCCGGCTCGCGGCCTTGGAGGTCCCTCTGCGCGAAGCGGAAGACGACGATGTCACTTCACCGGGCGTGCATATAACGCGAGCCGAGGGGCATCTTAGGAGCGCCACAGAGCAGGTCGGCCTGGCTCAGCGGGAACTGGTGGCGGTTCGCGATTACCACGACCCTCGCGTGCCGCCGCGATCGGGAACGAAGCGGCGGCACAGGTGGAAGTGGGTCGAGTACTGACCCAGCCTTCTGCCCCTCGCTTGCGGGATACCGCGAGGTTGCTGTTATTTCGGAGTTATCTTGTATTTGTAATCGCTTGCGACTCTTTTAGCCCGCCTATGGGCCTAACTTTTTTATTGCTGAGATGTATTTGAAATTACCAAGTTGTTGCTTTTACTTTCTGCGGGGTGGGGCAGGGGAGGCATTCATTCTGCCTGACCTGCTGATCGGGGCGGGGGCGAGCCGAGGAGCTCGCCAGCCGGGTGTCTCCCGGCTCGCGCGGGATCCTGGATGGATGCGGGCCGAGAGTCGCCCGCGCCCGCTTCGCGCGGGCCCGGCCGGGCGAGAACCACGCCTGACCGGCCTCGGCGGCACGGCCGCGCGTCGTGAAGTCGAAACGTCGGCCTGATTTTTGCTATCTGCACCCCCTCTTTCAGCGGGAAATTTCCTGCCCTTTCTCTTTCCCTATAAATAGGCCTTGCCGGCTCTTATTTCCTCACCGATTCTAAACGTCCTCTCGCTTCCTCTTTCCCGCGAAGTTCGGCTCGCGCTTGCCTTCTGGATCTGTCTCGCACGCTCGGCGGCGATCTGATGGGCATGGGTGGAGGCGGCGGCGATGTGGACGGACGAAGTAAGTGCGCTTGGACTTTCTCAGAGCACGATTTTCCTCACGCTGTCATCTCTGAGCGCGAGTACCTGGATGCTCTTAGCGACCACGTGTCGCCGAGTTTTTCTGCGAGACGGCCCGGGGATGGGGAAAAGATCAATGACTTATCCAGGGATGAGCTCGCCATCCCGCTATCTCACTTTGAGGTGGGCCTGCGACTCCCCCTGTGGCCCGAGGTGCGCTAGGTGCTGAAATACTTCGGGGTCGTCCTGGGTCAGATGACCCCGAACTCCGTAGCCGTCATGGTGGGGTTCGCCTGCTTCCTGCAAGAAGAGCGAGTGGAGTTCAGCCTCGCCGTGTTCCGGAAGCAGTTCTCCTTTCGGGCGAATCGAGACGGGATGGCCTACTTCTCCAGCGCCCACCTCAAGGTGCGGGAGACAGTCAATAAGAGTCACAATTGGCTCAAGAAATTCCTGTTCGTCAAAGGGGATTTCGGCAACGTCCCCTTCTCGCCGGTGCAGCTTAGCGAGGCGAGCTACCGGCCGCCCAGCCTAGGGGGCCACGAAGCAGACTTGTGCGCGTTCTTTGCCGGGAAGAATTTTGAGGTCACGTTCCTGCGCCGCCATCTTGACGACCTCGCTGCTGTCCCGCCGGGGGGAGGTTTGCCACTCGCCGCTGTCATGCCTTATTCCCCTCTCTTCCTTTATCTCACCCATTCTTCCTGACAGGCGAGCGCGACATCCCTCTTCACCCCCCTTACGAGAGCGCTCGGATTCCCCCCGGGGTTCTCGCCCGTGCTCAGGCTGCGGATGCCGCTCTGCGCGACACCCCATCGGTCCCGGCCAAGAAGCGGCCGGGTGGCGGACAGCCCACCCCTCCGCCGAAGGTGGCGAAGACCGCGGATCAACAACCCTCCGCGAGCCAAAGGAAGGGCAAGGCCCCTGCGGTCCTACCGGCCGAGGGCCCTTCGCCCCCGCTGGTTGCTTCGACCAGCGACTCCCCGGTCAGGGCGGCGGGCACCTCCGCGCCGCCGGGCGGGTCTCAAGTTCCTGCGGAGCCGGTGCCGAGGGGTCACCGCAACTTCGGCTACGGTGAGAGATACCTGGACGAGCTCGACGTCCCGCTCCTGTCGTGGGATAAGGAGTCTAACCGCGCGATGGTCTTGACTCTGCTGCCGAGCTGGATGGAGCAGGACACCATCGGCGGGGAAGCGTATAACTTCTCCTTTGGCTTGTACTCGCGAGAAGAAGCCGCCATCTACGACAAAGAGGAGACGCGAGTATTGGTTCATGAGAGCGCACGGGCCCAGCTGCGCGGCCTGGAGCTTGCTCACATGGTGGGGAGGCGTTGCACTCAGCTGGAGCGGAACGCCACCTCCTTGAAGAGGCTGGCGGACGAGAGGGAGGCGGCCCAGAAGCTCGCTCAGGAGGACGCGACCCTTCAGAGGAGGCGGGCCGATGCGGCAGAGGAGACCCTCGCGCAGTACCTGGGCGGGGTGGTACGTACTCACCCTGACCTACCGCCCCTTCTCGCGAATTCAGCTCACGATTCTTCTCCTCCCTTTCCCCAGGATGCGGCGACGGCGAGCCGGATGGGTGCTGAGATCGCCACGCTCGGTCAGGACAAAGCGGCGTTGGAGGCGCGGGTTCGCGAGCTGGAGGCCGCCGCCGCTGTCCCTCCTCCAGACAGCAGGGCTTGTCCGCTTGAGCACCACTCCGACTACGACTTGGAAGTTCTGATGCAAAAGAACTCCGTCAGCGCCGCGAAGTATACGATGCAAATGCTGCGACGCGCGGATCTCCTTACGAGCGAGGCGGCGGAACTCTCGGCGGAAGACGTGGTGCCGGCGCTATTCCTCCCCATACCGGACCCTGGGGACAAAGCCTTCCAGCCCATTTAGGACTCCTCGCCCCGGATCTCGCGTCTCCCCTGACTTTTGACATTTATTTTTTAGATGTATATTATCATGTATGTTTACTCGCTTTGAGATGCACGTGCGGGCTGTGTCTATACTTTGTGTTTTTTTCAGCTATTGTTGCTTTTATAAATGTTCTCTCGCTCGCCTTATTCATACATTTGTTGTTGTCGTGCGACGCGTCCTGCCCTTGCGGCCCGGCCCTGATGAGGCGGCCGCTCGCCCGCCGAGCGGGGCGAGCCGGCTCATGCCTCGGCCGTATTGCCTGATTTCTTGCGGGCTCTCGCCCAGGTTCTCGCCTCCACTCGGCCGCCTTTCCTGGGGCTGGGGGGGCTATGTTAGACCCCTCCCCCTTTTTTGATTAACTTTTGTGATTCCGACCTGTTGTTAACATCGTTTGAGTAGTTCCCGGCCTCGCCGGCTAGGTGGGAGTCCGGCAGCGGGATCTTCTCGAGGCTAGGGATGACACCGAGTGACTTCCGGCCCTGCCAGCTAGGTGAGAGCCTGGAAGCGGGATCTTCTCGGGGTCCAACTCATTCCATCGAGTGACTTCCGGCCCTGCCAGCTAGGTGGGAGCCTGGCAGCGGGATCTTCTCGAGGCTAGGGATGACACCGAGTGACTTCCGGCCCTGCCAGCTAGGTGAGAGCCTGGCAGCGGGATCTTCTCGGGGTCCAAACTCATTCCATCGAGTGACTTCCGGCCCTGCCAGCTAGGTGGGTGTTGGAGTTACCATGATGATCTGGAAGTGGTCAAACATCTAATCTCACTGCCAACGCAATATGAGCCTGCAGGGTCGCACATAAGAGACGTGGAGAAGTTGGATGACTGACTGTGTTGGTAAAGGTTTCCAATCACCGACCTGAATAGGGTTATGGGCAAAGTGTTGCCTTATAGGATCATCGGGTTGGGCAAAGGTTGCCTTGAAGGGCTGGTTAGGTTCGTCGTCCGAGGGTCAAAGACATTAGTCGAGAATGGTCTTCTGATTCCCGCCGATCGACGAGAATCACCTTGCTGATTCTCGACGATCGACGAGAATCGTCGAGAATCAATTGCTGATTCTCGACGATCGACTACCTTGACAATTGTCGTCGACCGCGGCTCGACGATCGCCGAGTATCATTATGTGTCGTCGAGCGTGGCTCGACGATCGGCGAGAATCGTCGAGTATTGTACTCTGATTCTCGCCGATCCAATGTGATACTCGCCGAACGATTCTCACCGAACATGCTCAGTGATTCTCGCCGATTGTCGCCGATTCTCACCGATTCATTCTCGCTGATTCTGAACCCTAGTTCTGGGTGGTCTGCGGATAGCGATTTTCCTGGGTTTATTTATACCTCTAGTATAAATAGAACACTTAGGTTTTATCGGGAGATATCCTTTTGGCTACTGTGCGAATCGAAACCCGACGGAAGCTGTTCCGCATCTCGCTTCGCCGATCCCGATCCCGCCGCCGGAAACTGTTCCGCCGCCGCGTTCGCTCCGCTGCCACCTCTTCTCCGGCGACTGTCGCTGGTGCTGCTCTTCCTGGCGCGGACCTAGCAGTCCGTGGGATAGCCGAGGTGCGGTCTTCTCCTTCCCGATCTTCCGTGCGACGGAAAGCTCGGCGTTCTCCCACTCGTGTGGACTTCTGCAGAAACGTGGACACTATTCCACGTAGAACTCGCCACTAGCAAGAAGATAAAGTTTGGAGCTTCTCCGTTGAGTTGTGACTCAACGCCACCGAGGTAATTTTTGCCTAGTTTTGTTAACTTCTTGATTCAACTGTTTATGGCCCGATCCACATCTCTTTGGGGTTTTTCTTGATGTTTTACTTTTCCGCTGCGTGCACAAGTGTTGTGCCAACCCTATAGAGAAACCCAACAGTGGTATCAGAGGGAGGTTCGGCCATGACTGTTGTTTTGGAAGTTTGGTCATTCCAGTGCGTGTAAACCTAGAGATTTAGAAGCGTTCTAAATGTCTAGATTTAGTCCTGGCACTTCGCCAAGAACGATTGGAATTTCGGTGGAATTTCTAAGTGTTAGAAATTGTTGTCTCCTTAGCAGTAACCATCCCTCGAGTATGTTGTGGATTTTGAATCCAACATAGAGAGATGAGCTTGTCTACTGCTTAAGTTGAGTTGTCTTTGCCTTCTGTCCAATGCATGTAAATCTGAGGATTTGGAAATTTCCGGATGTTCAGATTTAGCCCTTCCTTCTATCAAATTGTTGATGGTGTAAGGATGTGCACATAAGGGACGCATGTGGTGTAGAATTGTTTTTCTTTGGATGTGCACATTGATCAAATGTTGATCATGGTTAACTGTTAACCTAAAATTGAAATCCCTTCTTTTAATATTAAGTGTTCGGATGCCTTCCGATGGATGACACTCTTCCTGCCTCGATCGATGAAATGTGGGCTTGCCAAAGCAAGGTGCATTAATCTATCTTGGTAAGGGTGCGAGCGGATAATTGTGATATCCCACTGTCAACATCGGGTCCAGCTTAACTAGGTGACCTCAAAGGTTGAGTGCCTAGAGGCATAGGGTTAGCATGCACCATATGATGGATGCGAATAAGGAGTTATTCACCAACCATACAAGAATTGCATGAGGATGCAATTGGCATGCGTTGCCTACCTAAATAACCACATCGTGAGAGGAACGCCAAAGCGGACTCATTGTGTTGGTGAAATACAGATCTTGTCCACTAAGAGAGTAGCTCGCATGAACTCTCCGAATTGTTAGTGAGGGCTATCATTTCGAATAAAATAGTGGGAGTATTTTAATTGAAGTCCTAATTAGAATAAATTGTAATTGAAATTTAGGTACTGATTTTATTCTGCATAAATTCTTGTAGAATTCTATGGCAAGCGTTTCACACTCCACGCTGTCTCTGAGAGCCATCCTTGAGAAGGATAAGCTCAGCGGGACAAACTATATGGACTGGTATAGGAACCTGAGAATTGTTCTCAGGCAAGAGCGAAAGCTCTATGTCTTGGAAGAAGAAGCCCCCGAGGTGCCGACCGGGAACTCTTCCCGTGCTGAGAAGGATACTTATAAGAAGTATACTGATGATGCTTTGGATGTCGAGTGCCTTATGCTTGCCACCATGAACTCTGAGCTTCAGAAGCAACATGAGAACATGGGGTGCAAGGAGATTGACGAGCATCTCAAGAAAATGTTTCAGGGGCAGGCTCGTCAAGAGAGGTTCGACATCACGAAAGCGTTATTTCAGTGCAAGATGGGAGTTCGAGACTCAGTAGGGACTCAGGTACTCAAGATGATTGGGTATATAGAGAACCTTGAAAGGCTGGGTTTTCCTCTTGGTCAAGAGTTGGCCACGGATCTGATCCTGCAATCGTTGTCGGACAGTTATGAGCAGTTTGTCTTGAACTACAATATGAATGAGATAGACAAGACACTGCCCGAACTCCTAGGCATGTTAAGAACTGCCGAGATCAACATGAAGAAGGCCAAGCCTGCCAGCCCCATACTGATGGTGCATAAGGGCAAGGGCAAAGCCAAGGGCTCTAAGAAGACGAAGGTAGGACCTAAGTCATATCTTGAGCCCAAGTCTTCAGCACTGATGAAGAAGAAGAGCACGGTGAAGGAAGGGAAATGCCACCACTGTGGCAAGGCTGGTCATTGGCGGAGGAACTGTCCTTCGTATATTGAGGGTCTGTAGAAATTGAGGGGAGGTATGACTTCCGCTTCTAATGTTTACGTTATAGAGATAAACCTTTCTGCTCCTTCATCTTGGGTATTGGATACCGGATGTGGTTCTCACATTTGTACAAATGTGCAGGAACTGGGAAGGAGAAGATTGCTGAGTAAAGGGGAGGTGGATCTCCGCGTCGGCAATGGAGCAAGAGTTGCTGCTGTAGCCGTAGGAGTTTACCGTCTTTCTTTGCCCAGTGGGCTTGTAATAGAACTAGATAACTGTTATTTTGTTCCGGCGATAACTAGAAACATTATATCTATTTCATGTTTGGACATGATTGGATTTTCTTTTATAATTAAGAACAATTGTTGTTCTATATTTAAGAATGATGTTTGTTATGCTGTAGCCCAATTGTTTAATGGTCTTTACGTTTTGAACTTGGACCATCTGATCTATAATGTAGAAAATAATAAAAGACTAAGAACAAATGACTCGAACCCTACGTTTCTCTGGCATTGTCGTTTGGGCCATATCAACGAGAAGCGCATATCCAAACTCCATAGAGATGGACTTTTGGACTCATTTGATTATGAATCATTTGAGCGATTCGAATCTTGTTTGTTAGGCAAGATGACTAAAGCTCCTTTCACTGGTTATACTGAGAGGGCTGAGGATCTTTTGGGTGTTATACATAGTGATGTATGCGGACCCATGAGTTCCATGGCTAGAGGTGGGTATTTCTACTTTGTTACATTTACTGATGATTTCAGTAGATACGGATATGTGTATCTTATGAAGTGCAAATCCGAGACCTTTGAAAGGTTCAAAGAGTTTAAGAATGAAGTAGAAAACCAGTTGGGTAAAAGGGTTAAAGCACTCCGATCTGATCGAGGTGGCGAATACCTGAGTCATGAGTTCCGTGATCATCTGAAAGAGTGTGGTATTGTATCACAGCTCACTCCACCTAGAACACCACAACATAATGGTGTATCTGAGAGGAGAAATCGTACTCTGTTAGACATGGTACGTTCGATGATGAGTCATGCAGACTTGCCTGTTTCCTTTTGGGGTTTCGCTTTAGAGACTGCTGCAATGACATTGAATCGCGCTCCAACGAAAACGGTTCTGAAGACACCATATGAGATATGGACTGGGAAGCGTCCTAGTATGTCGTTCATTAAAATTTGGGGCTGTGAGGCATACGTGAGACGTCAAATGCCTGACAAGCTGGAACCCAAATCGGATAAATGTTATCTGGTAGGATATCCTAAGGAAACGAAAGGGTATTACTTTTACCTACCGTCTGAGGGCAAAGTGTTTGTCGCAAGGACTGGTGTCTTCTTGGAGAAAGAGTTCTTATCAAGAAAGACTGAAAAGGTAGAGCTTGAAGAAGTTCAAGAACCACATGTAGTGAGTGAACCGGAATTGGATTCTGAGACAGGACTGCAAGATGTTGTAGCTAGAGAACCTGCTCAGGGAACACAAGTACTACGTAGATCTTGTAGACCGAGGTTTGAGCCTGAGAGATATGGATTTCTCGTGTCTCAAATAGGTAATGTGTTGCTTATGGATCATGATGATGAACCAGCAACCTACCAAGAGGCTATGAATGGACCGGACTCCGACAAATGGCTTGAGGCTATGAAATCCGAAATGGACTCCATGTATGCAAACCAAGTTTGGAACTTGGTGGAACCACCTGAAGGGGTACGACCCATAGGGTGCAAGTGGGTCTTCAAGAAGAAGACCGACATGGATGGGAATGTACAGACATTCTAAAGGGCGACTCGTGGCTAAAGGTTTCAAGCAAATTCATGGTATTGACTATGATGAAACCTTTTCCCCTATTGCTATGGTAAAGTCCATTAGGATATTGCTTGCTATTGCTGCGTATTATGACTACGAGATCTGGCAGATGGATGTCAAAACGGCTTTCCTTAATGGAAACCTCCTTGAGGAAGTGTATATGACACAACCCGAGGGTTTTGTATCCCCAGATGAAGCCACTAAAATATGCAAGCTGAATAAGTCCATTTATGGACTGAAACAGGCCTCTCGAAGTTGGAATCTTCGTTTTGATGAGAAAATCAAAGAGTTTGGTTTCATCAAGAATGAAGATGAGCCTTGTGTTTACAAGCGAATCAGTGGGAGCATTGTTGTCTTCCTGATATTGTATGTAGATGACATACTGTTGATTGGGAATGACATTCCTACCCTGAAAGTTGTTAAGAATAACCTAGGGAACTGCTTTTCAATGAAGGATTTGGGTGAAGCGACTTATATACTTGGTATTAAGATCTATAGAGATAGATCGAAGAAGTTGCTGGGTTTGACCCAGAGTACGTACATCGAAAAGGTGTTGAAGCGGTTCAACATGCTTGAGTCCAAGAAAGGATTTTTGCCCATGTCTCATGGTGTGAATCTCTCTAAGGACCAGTGTCCGAAGTCTTGTGAAGATAAGGACCGCATGAAGCTTGATTCCATATGCTTCGGCAATTGGATCAATCATGTACGCGATGTTATGTACTCGACCCGATGTCTCCTTTGCTTTGAGCATGACTAGCAGGTATCAGTCAGACCCCGGTGAGTATCACTGGATTGCAGTCAAGAATGTCCTGAAGTACTTGAGAAGGACTAAGGACGTATTCTTGGTGTATGGTGGAGAGGAAGAGCTCGTTGTAAGCGGTTACACGGATGCTAGCTTCCAAACTGATAGAGACGACTCCAAGTCTCAGTCAGGTTTTGTGTTTTGCCTGAATGGAGGAGCTGTTAGCTGGAAGAGTTCCAAGCAAGAGACAGTTGCTGATTCTACAACAGAGGCCGAGTATATCGCAGCAGCTAATGCAGCGAAGGAGGCTGTATGGATTATGGAAATTCATCGGCGAGCTTGATGTAGTTCCTAGCATTGTTGGTCCCGTAGTTCTCTACTGTGATAACAATGGTGCAATTGCACAATCTAAGGAACCTAGATCTCATCAGCGCTCCAAGCACATACTCCGGCGATTTCATCTTATTCGTGAGATTGTCGAACGAGGAGATGTAAACATTTGCAGAGTGCCGACTGAGGAAAATATTGCGGATCCGCTGACAAAGCCTCTCGCGCAGAGAAAGCATGATGGTCATACTAGATCGATGGGTATGCGATACCTAAACGATCATCTCTAGCGAGGATCTTGTGGATTGCATGTAAATATGTATTTTGTTGGCTGCTTGTTCATATGATGAACTGTGTACCTAGTTTTTCTTTTATAATTAATGGCAAATTCTTTTATTATGAGTTTTTCTATATATGATAGTTAAATGTTAACATAATAGATACCCTTAGAATGTTTGCTTCCATGGGGCATCAAGTACGTGACTTGAATGTGAGAGCCCATGATTTATTTGAAGCTTCATTCTTAAAAGTCCCTGGTCGAGTATCATCATAGAAGCTAAGGGTGATGATGGTACATGAGACAAGCACGTGTGTTGACTGATGACCGGTTCTCACAGGTCATGATATTGTGATATCAAGTCATCACGTGGGTACTTGTTAGTGAACAAGTTGTACTGGACAGACCCAACCTGAGACTACTCTGTGGATTGTCATCCAATAGTGTCACGAGTAGGTCTCAATTGACAATGGTGTTGTGGTCCTTTGACCTGAAGTCACAACATTCATCAAGTGAGGAAGAGCGTGCTTTGATGCCATCTAAAGTCTTCCTTGAGAAAGGTTGATGATAAGGGTGGTCGTTGGGCATGTTACGAATCATTTGGGTGTTTGTGTGTGAGCAGATATGGAATTTGTCCTCCTGTATGACAGGAGTTGCATCCATGGGCCCCTTGATGGAACTGGACTGAGAAATGCATGGCCATGCTTGGTTGAGTCAATATGTGATATTGGACTCACCATTCTCTGGAAGTCCGTCCTGGATCAAGAAAACTTGGATTGAGCTATTACGAGGGTGACACGGTCCATACCTCTAGTTCTTTCCAGATGTAAGGGACAAAGGGACAAAGACAACGCTGATACATTGGTCACAAAGGCTTATGAGTTATTAACTCTTATTGCTTGGGGAGCAATGATGCATTGCTAGATGCCGCTCATTGTTTGTGAGGTTTTTGGTTTGATACTTTCGAGATCAAGTGGGAGTCTGTTGGAGTTACCATGATGATCTGGAAGTGGTCAAACATGTAATCTCACTGCCAACGCAATATGAGCCTGCAGGGTCGCACATAAGAGACGTGGAGAAGTTGGATGACTGACTGTGTTGGTAAAGGTTACCAATCACCGACCTGAATAGGGTTATGGGCAAAGTGTTGCCTTATAGGATCATCGGGTTGGGCAAAGGTTGCCTTGAAGGGCTGGTTAGGTTCGTCGTCCGAGGGTCAAAGACATTAGTCGAGAATGGTCTTCTGATTCCCGCCGATCGACGAGAATCACCTTGCTGATTCTCGACGATCGACGAGAATCGTCGAGAATCAATTGCTGATTCTCGACGATCGACTACCTTAACAATTGTCGTCGACCGCGGCTCGACGATCGTCGAGTATCATTATGTGTCGTCGAGCGTGGCTCGACGATCGGCGAGAATCGTCGAGTATTGTACTCTGATTCTCGCCGATCCAATGTGATACTCGCCGAACGATTCTCACCGAACCTGCTCAGTGATTCTCGCCGATTGTCGCCGATTCTCACCGATTCATTCTCGCCGATTCTGAACCCTAGTTCTGGGTGGTCTGCGGATAGCAATTTTCCTGGGTTTATTTATACCTCTAGTATAAATAGAACACTTAGGTTTTATCGGGAGATATCCTTTTGGCTACTGTGCGAATCGAACCCGACGGAAGCTGTTCCGCATCTCGCTTCGCCGATCCCGATCCCGCCGCCGGAAACTGTTCCGCCGCCGCTTTCGCTCCGCTGCCACCTCTTCTCCGGCGACTGTCGCTGGTGCTGCTCTTCCTGGCGCGGACCTAGCAGTCCGTGGGATAGCCGAGGTGCGGTCTTCTCCTTCCCGATCTTCCGTGCGACGGAAAGCTCGGTGTTCTCCCACTCGTGTGGACTTCTGCAGAAACGTGGACACTATTCCACGTAGAACTCGCCACTAGCAAGAAGATAAAGTTTGGAGCTTCTCCGTTGAGTTGTGACTCAACGCCACCGAGGTAATTTTTGCCTAGTTTTGTTAACTTCTTGATTCAACTGTTTATGGCCCGATCCACATCTCTTTGGGGTTTTTCTTGATGTTTTACTTTTCCGCTGCGTGCACAAGTGTTGTGCCAACCCTATAGAGAAACCCAACAGTGGGAGCCTGGCAGCGGGATCTTCTCGAGGCTAGGGATGACACCGAGTGACTTCCGGCTCTGCCAGCTAGGTGAGAGCCTGGCAGTGGGATCTTCTCGGGGTCCAAACTCATTCCATCGAGTGACTTCCGGCCCTGCCAGCTAGGTGGGAGCCTGGCAGCGGGATCTTCTCGAGGCTAGGGATGACACCGAGTGACTTCTGGCCCTGTCAGCTAGGTGAGAGCCTGGCAGCGGGATCTTCTCGGGGTCCAAACTCATTCCATCGAGTGACTTCCGGCCCTGCCAGCTAGGTGGGAGCCTAGCAGCGGGATCTTCTCGAGGCTAGGGATGACACCGAGTGACTTCCGGCCCTGCCAGCTAGGTGAGAGCCTGACAGCGGGATCTTCTTGGGGTACAAACTCATTCCATCGAGTGACTTTCGGCCCTGCCAGCTAGGTGGGAGCCTGGCAGCGGGATCTTCTCGAGGCTAGGGATGACACCGAGTGACTTCCGGCCCTGCCAGCTAGGTGAGAGCCTGACAGCGGGATCTTCTCAGGGTCCAAACTCATTCCATCGAGTGACTTCCGGCCCTGCCAGCTAGGTGGGAGCCTGACAGCGGGATCTTCTCGAGGCTAGGGATGACACCGAGTGACTTCCGGCCCTGCCAGCTAGGTGAGAGCCTGGCAGCGGGATCTTCTCGGGGTCTAAACTCATTCCATCGAGTGACTTCCGGCCCTGCCAGCTAGGTGGGAGCCTGGCAGCGGGATCTTCTCGAGGCTAGGGATGACACCGAGTGACTTCCGGCCCTGCCAGCTAGGTGAGAGCCTGGCAGCGGGATCTTCTCGGGGTCCAAACTCATTCCATCGAGTGACTTCCGGCCCTGCCAGCTAGGTGGGAGCCTGGCAGCGGGATCTTCTCGAGGCTAGGGATGACACCGAGTGACTTCTGGCCCTGCCAGCTAGGTGAGAGCCTGGCAGCGGGATCTTCTCGGGGTCCAAACTCATTCCAATTCTCTGTGCAAGCTGGATATGGCAATCCTGGACGGGGGGGAGAAAAAGGGCTTCATTATAACAAATCGTGTTGCTTACAAGTGCTTAGGGAAAAAACCTCTTCAGGTCGTCTCCACTCCAGGTGAGACTCAGGGCCTCGCCCTCTACATTTTGGAGCCGATAGCCCCCTGACTTCAAAGCTTCCTTCACAATGAATGACCCCTCCCAGCTGGGGTTGAGCTTTCCTACGGACGCTGACATCCCTGCCACGTCCACCTTCTTCAACACCAGGTCCCCTTCTGCGAACTGTTTGACCCTGACATGCTTGTCAAAGTATTTTGCCACCCTCCTTTTGACCTCCTCCTGTCGGATGACCGAAAGGTCCCTCAACTCTTCCACCATGTCAAGGGAGAGTCTCAGCTCCTCCTCGTTCTCGGCTTGCCATTCCTCTCGGCCCTCTCTGGCCGTCCCGACTCGCGGCGTTTGGACTTCAAATTCTATGGGGAGTACCGCCTCGCACCCATGAGAGAGCTTGAAGGGGGTCTCCCCCGTGGCCGTGTTAGGGGTGGTTCTAAGGGCCCAAAGAACGGCAGGGAGCTGCTCCACCCAGCTCCCCCTCAAGTTTTCCACCTTCTTCTTGAGGAGATTGACGATGATCTTGTTCGCGGCCTCCACCTGCCCGTTGCTCCTGGGGTGGTGGACTGAGGCGAACCTGAGGTCGATTCCAAGCTGTTCGCAGAAGCTGGTGAACTCGGCACTAGCGAACTGGGGTCCGTTATCGGTGATGATGGCCCGGGGCATCCCATGGCGACAGATGATCTCCCCCCAGACAAAGTTCCTGATCACTTGGGAGGTCACCTTGGCCAACGCCTTCACCTCTGTCCACTTTGAGAAGTAGTCGATCATCACTAGGAGGAACCTTCTCTGGCCGCTGGCCTGGGGGAACGGTCCAACCAAATCCATTCCCCAGATTGCAAAGGGCCAAGGGGCCGTGATACTTTTGAGTTGTTGGGCCGGCTGTAGCTGGAGGGGGCAAATAGCTGGCACTTATGACATCTCCTTGCGAACTCCGCGGCGTCCCGGCCCAGGGTGGGCCAGAAATACCCTTGCCTGACTATCCTCCCCTCCAAGGTACGACTCCCGGAATGACTCCCGCACTCCCCGGAGTGGACTTCTTTTAAGATCCTCTGCGCCTCACCCTCGGATACGCAGCGAGCCAGCATCCCGGAGAGGGTCTTCCTGTATAGCTGTCCGTCTTTAAGGAGGTAGTAAGCGGACTTGTGCCTCAGCTTCTTCCTGTCTACTCCCTCCGGATACTCTCCCGTGGAGAGGAAAACTATTACTGGATCCATCCACGAAGGCTGCTGATCGATCTCCATGAGCTCCCCTTCTCCGATGGAGGGGCGGAATAGGTCGGTGATGGTGCCCCCCATCCGGGGGCCATGCTTCGCTAGTTGGTCGGCCTGTTCATTCTCTTCCATTGGCACGTGTCGGATGGAGAAGGTCTGGAAGGTCCCTATGACCCCCTTCACTTTGGCCAAGTATAACTTCAAAGCGGGCTCCCTTGCTTCGAACTCCCCGTTGATCTGGGAAGCCACCACCATGGAGTCGGTTAGGACCTCCACATCCAGCACCCCCAACTCCCTAGCCAGGCGCAGCCCTGCTATCACTGCTTCGTACTCGGCCTGGTTGTTGGTAATGGGAAAATGCACCACCACCGTCTGCTCAATCTGAGTCCCTTGAGGGCTTTCCAGAACCACTCCTACTCCGAGAGAATGCCTTCCTGAGGCTCCATCTACCCTCACCTTCCAAGGAGTCGGGCGGGTGAGCTCTTCCTCCGCTACCTCCACCATGTAGTCAGCTAGAAAGTCGACCACCGCCTGAGCCTTGATTGAGAGCCGCGGGACGAATGAGACATCAAACTCGCTTAGCTCTACCGACCACTTGGCCAGCCGGACTGAATGCTCCACCCCCTCGAAGATGCTGCGGAGAGGGTGGTCAGTCACCACCCGGATTGGGTGTGCCTGGAAGTAAGGCCGTAGCCTCCGAGCCGAGATGATTAGGGCGAATGCCAGCTTCTCCAAGATCGGATACCGGAGCTCGGCCTTCCTCAGGACCCGGCTCATGTAATAAATTGGGAGCTGCCTCCTCCCTTCTTCACGAACCAAGACGGAGCTTAGGGCCTCTGCCCCGACCCCGAGATGTAGGAACAGGTTCTCCCCCTCCTTTGGCCCTTGGAGCAGCGGAGCCTGTGTCAACTGCTCCTTGAGGGCCTGGAACGCCTCCTCGCATTCCTTGGTGCATTCAAACCTCTGACCACCCCTCAACGTTTTGAAGAAGGGGGAGCACTTCTCCCCTGCCCGAGAAAGGAAACGACTCAGCCCCGCCAGCTTCCCCGTCAGCCGTTGGACCTCCTTCGCATTCCGAGGGGACCCCAGCTCCAGGATAGCCTTGACCTTGTCTGGATTTGGCTCGACCCCCGCGGGGGTGAGGAGATGCCCCAAGAACTTCCCTCTGTTAGCCCCAAAAACATACTTAAGGGGATTCAGCCGCATCTTGTATCTACGCAGGGTGGCGAACGTCTCCTCCAGGTCCCGGAGGTGGGAGTCCACATCCCGGCTCTTGATCATGAGGTCGTCCACGTACACCTCCAAGTTCCTTCCCTTCTGCTCCTTAAAGACCCTATCCATCATCTTTTGGTAGGTGTCCCCGGCGTTCTTCAACCCGAATGGCATCATCTTGTAGCAGTAGCAACCGTCCCCTGTGATGAATGAGACATCCTTGATGTCCGGGGGGTGCATCCTGATCTGATGGTAACCTGAAAAGGCATCTAAAAAACTCATTACAGAAAAGCTGACAGCGGAGTCAACCAGCGAGTCGATCCGAGGCAAAGGATAACAGTCCTTAGGACAAGCTTTATTAAGAAGGGAAAAATCGATACACAATCGCCAGCGGACGTCTCCTTTTTTGACCATCACAACGTTGGAGACCCAGCCGGGGTACTGAACCTCGGACACGAAGCCGGCCTTGAGAAGCTTTGCCACCTCCTCCCTGATGGGTTCTGCCAGCTTGTCCGCCGTGGACCTCTTCTTCTGCTGGACGGGGCGTGTCCCCGGGTCCAAGTTGAGGCGGTGGCAGGCCACATCCACGTCAACCCCCGGCATCTCCGCGGCGTTCCAGGCGAAGATGTCCACGTTCTTCTGGATGCACTCCAGCATCCTGCCCTGGTCCTCCGGGGTCAGCCCTCCGCTGACGCGGATCTTCTCCATCCTTCCTCCCCGGGTGAGCACCTCCAGCTCCACCACTTCTTCTGCCACCTCCAGCTGGACCGCTCCCCCCATCCTTCGGCGTCCCCTCCCTCCAGAACGGGGACCTCTACCTCCATCTCTCCTCCCACGGCCCTTACTTCGGCCACCTCCTCCAGATCTCCTCCTACCGCCTTCTCTGCACAGTCCTTCACCTCCAGCTCCTCCCCTCCTGCTTCCTGCTCGACTTCCTCCATTCTCCGCCCCATCTCCTCAGCTCCCTCTTGCCAAGAGATGGTGTTCACCGCAGTGACATAGCATTCCCGTGCCACCTTTGGGTCCCCCCTAACCCTGACCTGCACCCCCTCAGCGTTGAACTTCAAGCACTGATGGAAAGATGAGGGGACGCAGCGGAAGGCGCTGATCAGGGGCCTCCCGAAGATTGCGCTGTAGCGGCTGGGGGCGTCCACAATGACGAACTTGCAGTTTCGGGACTGCCCCCCCTGGGTGACATGGAGGCCAACTCCTCCCTCTACTTCCTTCCTCTCTCCCGAGAACCCGAACAAGGGCCCGTCCGAGGCCAACACCCTTTTAGCCTCCACCTGCATCGCGTCAAACGCCTTTTTGAAGACGACGTTCACGGAGCTCCCATTGTCCACGAGGATCCGAGAGACAATGAAATTCTCGATGGCGGCCTTGATGACCAGCGCATCACAGAACGGATCCTCGTGGTCTGGCATATCACTTCTGGAGAAGGTGATCCTCTCCTCTGGCGGCGGGGTTTGGGACGTAGAGGCGACGCTCCGCCGGTACATGGTGTGGAGGCTTGCCTTGCGGGAAGCCTCGATCCCCACTCCCCCGTGGATCACTCCGATCCCTCCTCGGGTCCCCACATCCACCCGGTCTTCACAGCGATCCTCCTCCGCCCGAGGAAGGACCTCCTCAATTCTCACTTCTTGCCGCGCCTCCTCCTGCTGCTGCTGCCGCTCCCTGTTCCCTCTCATCTCCAAGAATTCCGGGCACGTGGCTGTTGCGTGCCCCTCTTCCTGATGGAAGTCGCAATAGGGCAGCTCCACCCTGAACTCCCTTCTCCTCCTCCTCATGATCCCCCTCCTTGCTCCCAAGGCTATGTCCATGGCCTCCTCCTGATCGGGGAGCCGGGGCCTCTGACCTTGTCTCCAGCCCGGTGGGTGGAACTGGTCCTGCCTCCCCTGATAGTGGCCCCTTCCGAAGTACCCTCTCGGTGGCCCCTGTCCCTGTCCTTCAGGCCTCCAGCCCAACCGACGGTCGAGCTCCTGGTGCCCCCACCTCGGCTGCTGCTGCCACTGGAGCTGCCTCTGCTCCCTCAGCCTAGGCTCCCCTCTTCTCTCTTCCTGTCCTCTTCCTCCCTTTGACTCCTTTTCCTCCTCCGTCGCCCATCTGGCCAGCTTTCTTGCAAACTCTAGGTTTGACGCCTCCCCGTTGACCTCTCTCGCCGCCATCTCCATCAACTCCTCATAGGAGAGAGGGGGAACTCTCTTCAGCTCCATTCGGAAGAACCACTGCTGCAGGCCCAGGGTGAAAGCCATCATCAGACTGTGGCACGACATCTCCTGGACCTGGGTAACCTCCTCCTGGAATCGATCCACATAACTTCCCAACGTCTCGTTCACTCCTTGCTTAATGTGGAACAAGGACTCAGACTCCTTTTTCCTCTTCTTCGAAGTAGTGAACCTCAGCATGAATCCTCGGTGCAGGTCCTCAAAATAGTAGATGGAGCTGGCCGGGAGCTGGTGGAACCACTCCCTTGCCTTCTCTCGAAGAGTGATGGCGAAGAGACGACACTTGAATCCGTCCGACATCTGAAGGATGGAGACCACGTCTTCGAACCATTGGACGTGCTGTACCGGGTCTCCCTTTCCGGTGTAGTAGGACATCTCGGGCTCCCTGAACCCGTCTGGTACTGGTGCGGAGGAGACCAGCTCGCTGAAAGGACTGCACCCCCTACTGGGCGAGCCGACGAGTCCCGCGAGCCCAATTCGCCGAACCGGCCTCGGCTTGCCGAACCGGGGAAGAGCTCGCGCCCCGAGAGCTCGCTCCCCCGGCCTTCCTCAGCCACTTCCTTCCCGGCTCGCCTCCCAGGTGCGTCTTCGCCTAAAGAAGGGGCGGCCGCGATCTGGGCTGCCGGAGTCGAGCACTCGACCCGCGCGCTGAGTGCGAACTTAACGAGGTTCAGCACCTCGTTCCTGAAATCCTCCAACATCCCCACCGTTCCGAGAGGCGGGGGGGGGGGGGGGGGGGGGGTGGGGGGGGGGGGGGGCGGCGAGTCCTGTCTGTCAGATCCTTGACCTCCCGTCATTGAGCTCGCCAAAGCTTTTCTGCACTGACCACTCTCCACGCTCACCGCATCAAAGTGTTGAAACCGGAATCCGGCCTCTTGTGGAGTTCGACCCTTGGGGAAGGGATGGTCTCGCGCCTACTTCGCTCCTGCAAGAAAAACAACGAGAGAGACAAGAAAGAACAGACCCAAGGGCTCGGCAGGGAGGTCCCACCACAAACCTGGAAGATCTCTGAGCGCTTCCCCTCCTTAGCCAAAAGCCGAGCTAAGGTACCCTCAGAGAGCACTTGAAAATGAGAGTTAGGAGGCACTGAAAGCGTCTCCTCTGAGGTACCCCTTGGGTCTTATTTATAGATTTTCAGAATCTGAACTGCCAATAACCAAAAGAACTGACCTGGAAATACCAAAAAGCCCTTGGTTGGGTCTGCCAACAGCCAAACTCCGCTGTCCTGAGCAGCTATGCGTAGTCCAACCTGGTCTGCCAACAGCGAGGCTCCGCTGTTCTGAGTAGCTATTCGCACCCCTGGGGAGTCAGCTCGCCTCCAATTCCCCCCGCGGGAGGCGGGCGCGACCTGGCTCTGGTGGCTCGCCTATCCTCCCTGGGCGAGCGC